>CM031378.1:97837816-98365711 GCA_018208015.1 Medicago ruthenica | reverse complement strand
GTTGAGCCTGATCAACTCAGTCTAGTATATGACAGTTAGGACAAATATCCGAGAGCTGAATGTGACCAAGGAGGAAAGAAGTGTACGAAGGGTAAAGGTTAAGACGTCAGATTCTAAGACGAAATTGGCCAAGTGTTTAATGTCAAAGGATGGTTCACTAATAGTGAAGTAACTGAGCCAGTTAATGGCAAAGTTTCAGGAATATGATAGGTATTAAAGAGGTATTTAAGAGTAAGGTCAAGTACCTTAACTAGTTGGACGCATCCTTGAGCGATGCCTTCTCCGAGGACATGTGTAGAGTAAAGGATTATAGTATACTTTGAAGAATGATTTGGAATCCTAACGAGAACCGTAATTTGGAAAGTTAAAGTTAAGGGTTGATTAGAGTTTTAATTCCGGCTGCAGATGCAGAGGATTGTGATACCAAACCCAGCGACTTGGAATAAGGAATGAACAGTTAATTATTGAAAACTCTAGACTTCTAGTGAGGTACAGTGTGTAAGGTGGAAGGACTTGCACACTTTAAAAGGATGAGATTTTAATATCCGACAGTTAAGAGACTCATTTATGGATTAAGCGAAATATCGGGCAGATGAACCAGATTACCTTCCTTTTTATGAGTCGTCAAGATGCTTGGTATGAAGAAACGCAAGTTTAGCGATAAGCGAAGTAAACCCCCTGTAAGGGTATGAGATAAAGGTTGAATCTTATGTCGTCAGATTATAGTGGACCGGTTTCGAAGATTTAACAGGAAGATTGTCACTAACGCACAAGTTGTAGTTAAAGCTATGGTTGATGTTAAGGAGTTCTATATTCTCTTTAGATGGGCTCCTTACACAAGTATTCGGGTAAGCCGACAAAGATCACATTATGTTGGTATGTGTTAAGATGGTAGAAAATACATACCTTTGGATTGTTCGAAACCATGAAGAGGGCAACGGTCGAGAAGACATAAGGACTATTATTTAGATAACAAGATTAGAATGGAATTGTGAGTACAGTAATAAGTTATAGGGAGGATCCAATGGAAAATGTTAAGTATTGAAGCTCACAGATTTATTAATCGGGTACTCGGAGAGGTGTATCACGTGTTAGAATTTACAAGAGAGCCGGTAAAAGTTGAGTTTTATCCAGACGGATTATTTCCGGAGAAACCCGAGGAGTAACCAAGAGTTATGTTAGAGTTTTGTGGACCTAAGTTGTCTTGGAAAAAGGTTGTGGATGTGAAATCCTTATGGATGATTATAGTATGGAACTCGATTCATAATACGAAGAGTAAAGTTAGAACCAGCGCATAAGTTGTTATGATAGGAGCATTGTTGGGCTCGTAATTATTGCTAAAGACTATTCATAGGTTTCGGCGTATTTTTGTGAAAGTGGGTATATTGCTTATGTCCGAAAGGAAACACAAAGTCAGATGATGATCAATAAGTAAGTTAAACAAGTGGATTAAACCACGAGAGAAATTGTAATGTAAGATGGGCATGTATGGTAACTACAAGTTATAAAGTCAAAGGATTGGCCAAGGAAATTTTATATAGTAATAGTGATTCCAAAGCGAATTGTTAAAATCAGAGTTGCGCAGCGGAGAAGTAATCCAATTATGAGTTAACAGGCAAATCAAAGCAGAAGTTTAAAGGAAAAGGATGTTTGTGAAGTCCTCGCCAGATGAATTACAGGAAAGGTATTCAGAGATTAATCCTTAAGCTACAGAATATGTGTAAGTGGTGATGACTTAAACTTACCAACAGTTCTAACAGGAGATTTTAATAGATAAATAGAGGAATGTTTTAGACCTCGAAACTCAAGAGACAAGAGAATCGAAGTAGTTTGATAACTTAAAGGATGTGTTTATAGCACAATAAATACATTGCAAAGAGGGCCACACCTAATACGGTGATCTAGCTGTTAGCTCAGTAACTTTAAGTTATTTGAATAGTAAGTTCAATCAACGAGGAATAATGCCGTGGCATACAGTTATTCCGCATCGTACCCACGTTATGCTAGCATGTCACATGTAACAGGCATGTAACAGGTTATGATTAGTATTATGTATACTGATCAGGCAGAGTATATACTGCTTAGACAGTAGTGTAATATGGTTATAGTCGTGTGACATGTATCGGTAACTGTGGTACGCAGTCGGTAATGTTTTAACAGGAAAGTCTTAAGCAGAACAGGTTTGTTGTTACCGAACCAATCTCAGTAGAGGAGTTCAGAAATTCTTGAACCTAATATTAATAGTTAAAGGAAGGAAATGTTTTACACGGATCATAGGATTTCTCATAGTTTACAGTGAAAGGCTACGTGAATTAGAGTTATGAAATAAAGGATTAAGAGTTTTAAAGTGCTATTTTGACAGCGATCAGGATAAAGTTTTCTTTTCGAAAACAGAGAATGTCTTTTGACAAGTAAGTTATTACGACAACGGAATGTGACCATAACTTACGTTATGGGATTGTGAATGTTTAAAGGATACAAGAATGAATTAAGAGTCAAGAGAGTGACCTTGGTTGACGTGGTTTGTCTCAAGTATATTTTTATTAAGTATGATGTCCCGTTAGTTGGACAATGTTGATGCGATGTACCATGTATCCGGTAGTAGTGAATACGTACTCGATCGTGTATGTAAGCTATGTGCTATGGACTGCATTATATGATGATATGTGAGACGGCTTATGCCACATGTCACTTATACTGGATTTTCATAAGTTTGAAAGTATTGGTAAGGAAGAAAGTTCCTAAGGCCTTTGGCTACTTGTTATCGTTGATTAATTAATCGGAGCATGAGTGACTCATAAGATTTCTCGAGCTTTAAGGATTCCCGTAGTGGGGATGTGAGCAATGCTTATGGTTGTGATAATAGCTACACTAGGACTACAGAAAGAAAGGAACGTATACCATAAGTTCAGCCACCAATTTGAATTTGAAGCGTGGAGGTAGTTGTAATATATCTCACTTCCATTTGAGAATACTCACTATCAGATATCTTCCAGTGCAAGAATAAATTTATATGAAGAATGATACGAATGTAACAGTAAAAGGTCGTCTTGCGAGGCGAAGGTTATAGACGAAAGTTCTCAGAACTAAAAGTAATGTAATAGATTCCTTGAAAAGTTGAAATAATTGAGGAAAATCAGATCGACCCGACGTCTTCAGGTTAATATGGAATGGTCAATTAAAGAAGAACTGATAGAGTTCAGTAAAGGAAATCAAAGGTTTAATAATTTTATTTTGGATTTGTAAGGAAATATGTCGAACAGAGATCATAATCAGATAATAGGGATAAGTTGGTTCAGATAACCATACGTCTTAGCAAGTAATAGTTATGTATTATACATCAGACCTTACGGTCGGAAAGAGATTGTCGCATGTTTGGATTTACAGAAATGGAAATCATGGCTAAAGAACAAGTCTTAACCAGTATAGTTTAATCGGGGCGTGATCAATCTACATGTCAGGCCCTGGAGTTGCCATGAAGTTTCAACAAGCTTAAAGGATTGGAAATTTTCATAGTAGAGAAAGAGGTAGAAAGGATTTATCTTTTCAGGATCTCATAAGGATTACCTAAATTTCGAGGACGAAATTTCCTTTAAGGGGGGTAGAGTGTAATATCCCGCTTAAACGTGACTTTTATCAGTATCACAGAAGTTAAACGTTTAGAATGGCAAAGTTGTAATTTTGGAAGGAATAATTAATTAAAAGGAGGAATTGAGATATTTTCCTCATTCTCTTCTTCCACTTCTCTCTCTAAAAATTCATAAACTCCTCTCCCTCTCTCCCTAGGCTCACGCCTCCTTCTCCTTGCCATCATCAAGCTCCAATTCATCAAACTTCTTCCTTTAATCATGGATTCAAGCAAACTTGGTATTGGGGAAAGCTAGAACATGAAGAAATTAAAGAAAAGCAAGGAAGCTCAAGCTAGGGTTTTGAGGAAAATGGGCAAGCAAGCTAAGCCAGCACCAAGCAAGATTAAGGTGAGCTCCCTAGGGGTTTTAGAATCCCTTTTTGTGAGTTTTATAGTGTTTGATTTCATAGGAAAAGTTATAGAAGTTTTAGAGTTTTACCCTAATTTCCTACTTGCAAATTCCTTGCTCATACATGTTTTAAACCATCAATTTGTAATAGAAAATCATCCCTAGCATGTTTTGGATGCTTGGGTATCTTTAATTGGGCAAAAATGGTGGAAAAACACATTTTTATACATGTTTATGCTGTCACGGTCGCTGTAGCGACGGGCTGTCGCTTGTAGCGACCAGGTTCTGTCTGTCTGCGCTTGTAGCGACAAGCCTGCGCTTGTAGCGACCAACTGGGCGCTTGTAGCGACCAGGTTCTGTCTATCCGCGCTTGTAGCGACGGCTCTGCGCTTGTAGCGACCAAGCCAGAACAGCACAACTTAGTTGAGCTGTTCTGGGGGTTCTGGTGCGCGCGGGCATGGCTTTTTGCAAATGTTTTCTCCTAATGCTTTTTAGAAACTTTAACCACCATTTTAACTCATCCAAAGGCTTTTAATGATTGAGAAATTAGAGGAGCAAGGAATGCGCAAGGCATGGGAATTACGGGAACAATGGTTATATGGTTAGGTAAATCCTTATAGCGGCACATGATGACGATGTGTCGAATTCCTTGATAGGAAAACATGAATCATAGTATGAGTGCAAGGATTTATGGATAGATTCCTTGCACGTGAGTTGATAACTCTTAGGAGATGCAGACGACTTTACTAAGTCAAGAACCTACTTTAGGTATATGAAATCATAGATGTATTCAGTTTAGAATACAAGGATTATAGGAATGTTTCTACAATCATAGTCCCAGATAAGATTTATAGTGTTGGTTCTCCAACGATTATAGGTGGCTTATGAGAACGATAAGCCAAGAATCATAGGTTATAGATTATAAGTTACAGGAATGTTATATGATTATAGTAACAGATTATATGTTCATACGTTAAAGTTAAAGAATTAAAGATTAAAGATATTGGCGTGCTTGCACGTTTTACAGTTACAGGGCGTGTTCATCAGACTCCGGGATTCGCCGGATGGGACTTCTCCGAGAGGGTTGTCCACACGTTTTATAGGGAGTCCGGTGTTAGCCTGATATGATAGGAGTTTCACCGGTTTATAGGGAGACGTATCTCGGGGTTGCTCCACCCGGGTGCCCTCCGTAAAATTGAACTCAGATAATTGTTTGTTCAACGCTAACAGCTAACATAAAACTGCTATCGAACTGTGTATATGTTTTATGTTTTATAGTTATAGTCAAAGTTACAGTTACAGTTATAGTCACAGGAAACTCATAGTTATAGTTATAGACAGTTATCAGAAAGTGATCCTAGGTTTCCCCTCGATCACTAAGTTAAAGTTATAGGCAGATTACAGTTATGGTTATAGATAGTCACAGCAAAGGCTATAGGCAGTTCAAGTTATAGTTACAGGAGGACTTATAGTCATAGGCTGATAAAAGACTTGGCGATCATAGGAAATCCCCAAGATTGCCAAGGTAGGCATGGCGACCCTAGGTTCCCTGTGGTTGCCAACAGTAGGTTGGGCTGGAGCTCACTGAGACATTATGTCTCATCCCATTCCTTCTGGTGCAGGTTTGCAGGCATGTCAGAGGTTCGTGATAAAGTTTTTCATAGAGATGCTGGATGGAGTGCGTTTGCTCGTTGTGTACCAGCCAGAAGCTTAATGGATTTATGTAAAAGTATTGTAACGGTTTTGGATTATTGTACAAACGAGTAAACATGTATTTATTCTGTTGTGATGTAATATTATTATTGAAATTTTTAAATGTATCCAGTATCAGTTTAACGCACATGCTAATATACTAGTTAAAATTAGTATGGGTGTTACAATTGGTATCAGAGCAGGTCGATTCAGACCGTGCCATGGGTCATTTAGGATTCAATAAAAGTAGTGGAATCATTGGGTTCCGGATGTTGTTCTAAATGTCACATCTAGTTGAGCCTGATCAACTCAGTCTAGTATATGACAGTTAGGACAAATATCCGAGAGCTGAATGTGACCAAGGAGGAAAGAAGTGTACGAAGGGTAAAGGTTAAGACGTCAGATTCTAAGACGAAATTGGCCAAGTGTTTAATGTCAAAGGATGGTTCACTAATAGTGAAGTAACTGAGCCAGTTAATGGCAAAGTTTCAGGAATATGATAGGTATTAAAGAGGTATTTAAGAGTAAGGTCAAGTACCTTAACTAGTTGGACGCATCCTTGAGCGATGCCTTCTCCGAGGACATGTGTAGAGTAAAGGATTATAGTATACTTTGAAGAATGATTTGGAATCCTAACGAGAACCGTAATTTGGAAAGTTAAAGTTAAGGGTTGATTAGAGTTTTAATTCCGGCTGCAGATGCAGAGGATTGTGATACCAAACCCAGCGACTTGGAATAAGGAATGAACAGTTAATTATTGAAAACTCTAGACTTCTAGTGAGGTACAGTGTGTAAGGTGGAAGGACTTGCACACTTTAAAAGGATGAGATTTTAATATCCGACAGTTAAGAGACTCATTTATGGATTAAGCGAAATATCGGGCAGATGAACCAGATTACCTTCCTTTTTATGAGTCGTCAAGATGCTTGGTATGAAGAAACGCAAGTTTAGCGATAAGCGAAGTAAACCCCCTGTAAGGGTATGAGATAAAGGTTGAATCTTATGTCGTCAGATTATAGTGGACCGGTTTCGAAGATTTAACAGGAAGATTGTCACTAACGCACAAGTTGTAGTTAAAGCTATGGTTGATGTTAAGGAGTTCTATATTCTCTTTAGATGGGCTCCTTACACAAGTATTCGGGTAAGCCGACAAAGATCACATTATGTTGGTATGTGTTAAGATGGTAGAAAATACATACCTTTGGATTGTTCGAAACCATGAAGAGGGCAACGGTCGAGAAGACATAAGGACTATTATTTAGATAACAAGATTAGAATGGAATTGTGAGTACAGTAATAAGTTATAGGGAGGATCCAATGGAAAATGTTAAGTATTGAAGCTCACAGATTTATTAATCGGGTACTCGGAGAGGTGTATCACGTGTTAGAATTTACAAGAGAGCCGGTAAAAGTTGAGTTTTATCCAGACGGATTATTTCCGGAGAAACCCGAGGAGTAACCAAGAGTTATGTTAGAGTTTTGTGGACCTAAGTTGTCTTGGAAAAAGGTTGTGGATGTGAAATCCTTATGGATGATTATAGTATGGAACTCGATTCATAATACGAAGAGTAAAGTTAGAACCAGCGCATAAGTTGTTATGACAGGAGCATTGTTGGGCTCGTAATTATTGCTAAAGACTATTCATAGGTTTCGGCGTATTTTTGTGAAAGTGGGTATATTGCTTATGTCCGAAAGGAAACACAAAGTCAGATGATGATCAATAAGTAAGTTAAACAAGTGGATTAAACCACGAGAGAAATTGTAATGTAAGATGGGCATGTATGGTAACTACAAGTTATAAAGTCAAAGGATTGGCCAAGGAAATTTTATATAGTAATAGTGATTCCAAAGCGAATTGTTAAAATCAGAGTTGCGCAGCGGAGAAGTAATCCAATTATGAGTTAACAGGCAAATCAAAGCAGAAGTTTAAAGGAAAAGGATGTTTGTGAAGTCCTCGCCAGATGAATTACAGGAAAGGTATTCAGAGATTAATCCTTAAGCTACAGAATATGTGTAAGTGGTGATGACTTAAACTTACCAACAGTTCTAACAGGAGATTTTAATAGATAAATAGAGGAATGTTTTAGACCTCGAAACTCAAGAGACAAGAGAATCGAAGTAGTTTGATAACTTAAAGGATGTGTTTATAGCACAATAAATACATTGCAAAGAGGGCCACACCTAATACGGTGATCTAGCTGTTAGCTCAGTAACTTTAAGTTATTTGAATAGTAAGTTCAATCAACGAGGAATAATGCCGTGGCATACAGTTATTCCGCATCGTACCCACGTTATGCTAGCATGTCACATGTAACAGGCATGTAACAGGTTATGATTAGTATTATGTATACTGATCAGGCAGAGTATATACTGCTTAGACAGTAGTGTAATATGGTTATAGTCGTGTGACATGTATCGGTAACTGTGGTACGCAGTCGGTAATGTTTTAACAGGAAAGTCTTAAGCAGAACAGGTTTGTTGTTACCGAACCAATCTCAGTAGAGGAGTTCAGAAATTCTTGAACCTAATATTAATAGTTAAAGGAAGGAAATGTTTTACACGGATCATAGGATTTCTCATAGTTTACAGTGAAAGGCTACGTGAATTAGAGTTATGAAATAAAGGATTAAGAGTTTTAAAGTGCTATTTTGACAGCGATCAGGATAAAGTTTTCTTTTCGAAAACAGAGAATGTCTTTTGACAAGTAAGTTATTACGACAACGGAATGTGACCACAACTTACGTTATGGGATTGTGAATGTTTAAAGGATACAAGAATGAATTAAGAGTCAAGAGAGTGACCTTGGTTGACGTGGTTTGTCTCAAGTATATTTTTATTAAGTATGATGTCCCGTTAGTTGGACAATGTTGATGCGATGTACCATGTATCCGGTAGTAGTGAATACGTACTCGATCGTGTATGTAAGCTATGTGCTATGGACTGCATTATATGATGATATGTGAGACGGCTTATGCCACATGTCACTTATACTGGATTTTCATAAGTTTGAAAGTATTGGTAAGGAAGAAAGTTCCTAAGGCCTTTGGCTACTTGTTATCGTTGATTAATTAATCGGAGCATGAGTGACTCATAAGATTTCTCGAGCTTTAAGGATTCCCGTAGTGGGGATGTGAGCAATGCTTATGGTTGTGATAATAGCTACACTAGGACTACAGAAAGAAAGGAACGTATACCATAAGTTCAGCCACCAATTTGAATTTGAAGCGTGGAGGTAGTTGTAATATATCTCACTTCCATTTGAGAATACTCACTATCAGATATCTTCCAGTGCAAGAATAAATTTATATGAAGAATGATACGAATGTAACAGTAAAAGGTCGTCTTGCGAGGCGAAGGTTATAGACGAAAGTTCTCAGAACTAAAAGTAATGTAATAGATTCCTTGAAAAGTTGAAATAATTGAGGAAAATCAGATCGACCCGACGTCTTCAGGTTAATATGGAATGGTCAATTAAAGAAGAACTGATAGAGTTCAGTAAAGGAAATCAAAGGTTTAATAATTTTATTTTGGATTTGTAAGGAAATATGTCGAACAGAGATCATAATCAGATAATAGGGATAAGTTGGTTCAGATAACCATACGTCTTAGCAAGTAATAGTTATGTATTATACATCAGACCTTACGGTCGGAAAGAGATTGTCGCATGTTTGGATTTACAGAAATGGAAATCATGGCTAAAGAACAAGTCTTAACCAGTATAGTTTAATCGGGGCGTGATCAATCTACATGTCAGGCCCTGGAGTTGCCATGAAGTTTCAACAAGCTTAAAGGATTGGAAATTTTCATAGTAGAGAAAGAGGTAGAAAGGATTTATCTTTTCAGGATCTCATAAGGATTACCTAAATTTCGAGGACGAAATTTCCTTTAAGGGGGGTAGAGTGTAATATCCCGCTTAAACGTGACTTTTATCAGTATCACAGAAGTTAAACGTTTAGAATGGCAAAGTTGTAATTTTGGAAGGAATAATTAATTAAAAGGAGGAATTGAGATATTTTCCTCATTCTCTTCTTCCACTTCTCTCTCTAAAAATTCATAAACTCCTCTCCCTCTCTCCCTAGGCTCACGCCTCCTTCTCCTTGCCATCATCAAGCTCCAATTCATCAAACTTCTTCCTTTAATCATGGATTCAAGCAAACTTGGTATTGGGGAAAGCTAGAACATGAAGAAATTAAAGAAAAGCAAGGAAGCTCAAGCTAGGGTTTTGAGGAAAATGGGCAAGCAAGCTAAGCCAGCACCAAGCAAGATTAAGGTGAGCTCCCTAGGGGTTTTAGAATCCCTTTTTGTGAGTTTTATAGTGTTTGATTTCATAGGAAAAGTTATAGAAGTTTTAGAGTTTTACCCTAATTTCCTACTTGCAAATTCCTTGCTCATACATGTTTTAAACCATCAATTTGTAATAGAAAATCATCCCTAGCATGTTTTGGATGCTTGGGTATCTTTAATTGGGCAAAAATGGTGGAAAAACACATTTTTATACATGTTTATGCTGTCACGGTCGCTGTAGCGACGGGCTGTCGCTTGTAGCGACCAGGTTCTGTCTGTCTGCGCTTGTAGCGACAAGCCTGCGCTTGTAGCGACAAGCCTGCGCTTGTAGCGACCAACTGGGCGCTTGTAGCGACCAGGTTCTGTCTATCCGCGCTTGTAGCGACGGCTCTGCGCTTGTAGCGACCAAGCCAGAACAGCACAACTTAGTTGAGCTGTTCTGGGGGTTCTGGTGCGCGCGGGCATGGCTTTTTGCAAATGTTTTCTCCTAATGCTTTTTAGAAACTTTAACCACCATTTTAACTCATCCAAAGGCTTTTAATGATTGAGAAATTAGAGGAGCAAGGAATGCGCAAGGCATGGGAATTACGGGAACAATGGTTATATGGTTAGGTAAATCCTTATAGCGGCACATGATGACGATGTGTCGAATTCCTTGATAGGAAAACATGAATCATAGTATGAGTGCAAGGATTTATGGATAGATTCCTTGCACGTGAGTTGATAACTCTTAGGAGATGCAGACGACTTTACTAAGTCAAGAACCTACTTTAGGTATATGAAATCATAGATGTATTCAGTTTAGAATACAAGGATTATAGGAATGTTTCTACAATCATAGTCCCAGATAAGATTTATAGTGTTGGTTCTCCAACGATTATAGGTGGCTTATGAGAACGATAAGCCAAGAATCATAGGTTATAGATTATAAGTTACAGGAATGTTATATGATTATAGTAACAGATTATATGTTCATACGTTAAAGTTAAAGAATTAAAGATTAAAGATATTGGCGTGCTTGCACGTTTTACAGTTACAGGGCGTGTTCATCAGACTCCGGGATTCGCCGGATGGGACTTCTCCGAGAGGGTTGTCCACACGTTTTATAGGGAGTCCGGTGTTAGCCTGATATGATAGGAGTTTCACCGGTTTATAGGGAGACGTATCTCGGGGTTGCTCCACCCGGGTGCCCTCCGTAAAATTGAACTCAGATAATTGTTTGTTCAACGCTAACAGCTAACATAAAACTGCTATCGAACTGTGTATATGTTTTATGTTTTATAGTTATAGTCAAAGTTACAGTTACAGTTATAGTCACAGGAAACTCATAGTTATAGTTATAGACAGTTATCAGAAAGTGATCCTAGGTTTCCCCTCGATCACTAAGTTAAAGTTATAGGCAGATTACAGTTATGGTTATAGATAGTCACAGCAAAGGCTATAGGCAGTTCAAGTTATAGTTACAGGAGGACTTATAGTCATAGGCTGATAAAAGACTTGGCGATCATAGGAAATCCCCAAGATTGTCAAGGTAGGCATGGCGACCCTAGGTTCCCTGTGGTTGCCAACAGTAGGTTGGGCTGGAGCTCACTGAGACATTATGTCTCATCCCATTCCTTCTGGTGCAGGTTTGCAGGCATGTCAGAGGTTCGTGATAAAGTTTTTCATAGAGATGCTGGATGGAGTGCGTTTGCTCGTTGTGTACCAGCCAGAAGCTTAATGGATTTATGTAAAAGTATTGTAACGGTTTTGGATTATTGTACAAACGAGTAAACATGTATTTATTCTGTTGTGATGTAATATTATTATTGAAATTTTTAAATGTATCCAGTATCAGTTTAACGCACATGCTAATATACTAGTTAAAATTAGTATGAGTGTTACAGTGCATCTCTACAAGATTTCTCAGCCTCCTCGCATGCAGAGACCAATATATTTGTTGTTTGCATGATGTAAGTTGGAATCTTAGGCAAAGAATACTGTGTCAAATTGTTGTCATGCCTACAAAAGATAAGTTATTAAAAGGGAGTCAATCTCCAAAGGACTCAATCTCCATATTATGCCTTTTAATAATTGAAAGTGGATGGCTAAAATCATATTATGCCCTTTTCGATTTTGAGTACACGGTTTGGAGATTGAGTCCTTTGTTATGCTTTCAGGCTGTAACATAATTATTTATTTTCTTTCGGCTACTGTGTAGTAGCCTGTTTGTGTTTTTGTAACATTTGAACATTTTAGCTTCCTTTGTTACACCTTGTACTAGAAGAGCTTTTGTTGGTTTTTAATATATTCATTTAGCTTTTTCAAAAAAACTATAAAAGTTTCGAGAAATCTTTTGGTGAATCATAGAGGCTCTGAAATAGGTTTCAAGATCGTGTGTTTGCTAAACATCAAGACTCTGTAGTGACATAATCTCTCAAATGAGAGAACAAAAAAGTTAGGCGAGATGGGGTCTCCCTGTCCAAGCTCATATTTGTTTTATGTTATTTTTGTGAAATTATTGACAATGATTATCGTCACACATGAAAACAAATAGTATATTTTGTATCTTCTAGAAAATGACAACGAAAATGATTAATGTATTAGATGATGATTTTCACATATACCAATCCACATTGAACCTAAAAGATGATTAAGTAATTCAACTGATTTGAACTAAGGATTAAAGTAGGTGGAAGTCATGTATTCGAGTAAATATTAATCTAACAATTAACTAACTACTATCATTTGCCATTAAAAAAACGTTGAAACTAACACCAAAACAAATTCCACAATAACACCCAAAAATATCCACATTGAACCATCTAATATGAATCAAAATAATCCTCGGCATAACTTAGCATTGTGTTGCTCAGGCAAATTAATTCTCTTACTCTTTTTGGTATAGATGTGAACTCTTCAATGAGACTATGAAAATTGTCAAGTGACATGGCCCACCTAATAACGATGCTTCTTAGCTGTGTTTTTTTTCCCTCTAAAGAAACGAAGCTTCTAACCTTCAGTCGTCATGGAACTATTGTTATGCACGTCCTTCACAACTTTTGACCATCAATAAAACGCGCTGTTTGTGGGCGGTGTTATTTGCATGCACGGAGGGATGAAAACATAGTAAATAATTGCGTCAAATGAAAAATACATTTTTTTTGTTTTAAAATGAGTGTCATTTTAGCTTAAAATAATTGTTTTAAGACGTAGAATTATTATTTTATTTTCAATTGTAACCTCTAATTAATTGAGTGTACATTACTTTTAAAATATTACACCAATAATAAATAAAACTAGTTTAGTAAAATTATCATGTCTTTTAACATCATTATTATATTTCTTAATTTGTGTGTAAAAACATTAAACATACTCATTTTGAAACGGATGAGTAGTTAAACATATTTTTAGTATTTTCAGCTGTATCTATCTTTTTTTTCCTTTCATTCATCTCTATAAAAGCAAATCTCTATTTTATTTCATGTACAAGGGGTTTGAAGTAATTCAACCTAACGTAGTAGTCCGATTTCAGTTTAAATTTTGGATAAATCTGATTTCAGGTTTGATATAAAGAAATTTGATTTCAATTTTTTTTTTTCAGGTTTAAGCTCTAACAAAACCAGACCCCCTTTGGTTTGAGTTTATTTTGAGCTTATAAAAAATAGCTTATGTAAATAAATAAGCTATTATTTTAATTTATAAGCTCTCACTAACGAAAATTGTATCTTCATAAACTGTTTTTTCATAAATTACCTTACAAGCTTATAAATAATACATAAAAACTTATTTATTTGCATAAGTTGTTAATAAGCTCTAAAATAAGCTAATACAAACGAACTTAATTAATGAATTCGAATTAAGCTCTGATAGAGCCTATGTCTCATGAATAAAAATTTCTCTATCATATCATTTGCATGTATTTTCCTATTTCGTCTTTGAAGATACTACTGCTCTAGAATTTTCATAGGCATTACTTTAAATCTTCATCCAACATCAATATAGTGATGTTAGCTTCCAAACGGTGATAGATCTCACGCCTAAGTAGATTCGTCACTGGTAAGAACTAAGAAGTGATATTTACCTATTTAGAAGCTAAATATCATAGATTGAGAACGGGTGATTAGTTCATCTCAAGAACTTAAAGGATATTACGGTCCAATGACCTTCATCGGAATTAAAGATGTACCTTACTCATGTGATTCCTATTCATGTGATTCATATGGTTATATACTGATAGATTAATGGCGAATAATATGAAATCTTACTCATGTGATTCCTATTCTATGATTTATTTTCAATTATGTGGTTTTAAAAGAACTAGATATTCAAATCATACAAAATCATTTATCGTACCAAACGTTTTATTTTTTTGACAAAATCACGTAAACGCTCAATCATTTAAAAAGTTTGTGTGACAAATATCGACATAGATTACTATGGGAGAAGTTTGTATAAAACAAATGGTAGGGAGATTGAAATTAAAACAAAAAAGTTACAAGGAATAAAACAAAATATGTGTTGGAACATTGGTGTGAGGTTGGAAGGAAATTAGAAGATTAAAGATCAAGTAGTAAGATTTTGAGATGTGAATTGAAAAAATAGAGAGTGGGAGGTCCCACATATAATAGAACACACATTAATAGTGTTTAAATTGCGGTATTTAATTTTAAATATATGATAATGATAATAATAGTAATAGTAATTATTATTTTTATTCATGAATATCACTTCTCATAAATTTAGCTTATGTTGGTTCTGATAAGAATAAGAATTCAACTGAGTTTCCTACATTTCCTTCATTCATATCCAATGAGTTTGTTTCCTCCACTTTTGTGGATTTTTCCGTTTGATCCTATCCACAAGTCTTGTTGAACCGATTAGTGGTTAAGTTTCCTTTTGATCTTATCCGTTAGAGTAACTGTTGCCGCAATTTTAGCTAAAACAGTTACAAAATCTTTATATAAATAGAGGACTCCACTCAGTTCAAAAATCACACAGTTCTATTGAGTTGTTGAGAACTCTTTCTCTCTTCTCCCCCAACTTGTGTTAACTAGCTATTCTTCTAATTATCTCCTTTTTATGTCCCTTCGGATTTAAGAGTGTTCTTAAGACCTTAGTCCCTATTGGGTATAGTGTCCCTTCAGAATTAAGAAAGGTCTTAAGAACATAGTCCATTCGATAATATATGTCCCTTCGAAATAAAAAGTACTTTTAAGATATCATCATATTTGAGTGGTCGTAGTACCATATTGAATTTTTGGAGAACTTAAAGGTTAGAATGATGATAACACCATATTTGATTGGTCTTAGCACCATAATAGAGTGATCACAATATCATATTAGAATTGTTTTAGTATTAAAGAGTGGTCTTAATTGGTACCATATTGGAGGGGTAAATCTTGAATGATTTAACCGCACAGTTGTAGCTGAACTTGTTTTATTCTGGAGGCAGTGTGGTTGATAGTCTGCCTCGGACAATTTTGGACAGTGCCACGAAACGTCTTAAAGAGAGTGATCTGGTCGTGACTCAATCTAGTAACAACTTCGGTAGATATTCTATTTCAAAATAGAATTTAAAAATCCAAATACAACAGTTTGAAAATCTAAAAAGAACGATATGAATGTTAAAATTGTGAGAAACATGTCTTATAAATGAAAGGAAGCATTCTGGAAGGTGTTTTTTCCTGTTATTATCCTATATAAAAAATGTTACAAGGAGTAGTTGCTTTTTCCAAATTTACGACCACACCACAATGCTACAAAAAGTCAAAGAGGGGGGTATCCCTGTCATTGTCTCTTAACACAACTTCTTAGACTTAATACTCGTTTTCCAACCTCTAATCAAATATTTAAACAAGTTCAAATCTTAGTCTTTTGATCCAATGCAAACAACAACCACCCTTCTATATTATATATATAAAAAAAGGAGAATAATTCCATTTAATATAGTACCTACACCTAGACATTAATAATCAACTACAAAAACAGAGGAAAATTTCAACACCGGGCTAGAAAAAAAGAAACTGCAAGTTCTTAGAAGTTGAAGATTGCTCCCTATTTCCTTTATAAAGTCTTAAACCCTTCTCTAATTACTACCATCCCCACATAATAATACATATCTATATCTATATGACTATAGCTATATATAAACATTCTCACTGAATTCCTATCCCAAACCTTCCACAACCACATATCTCTATATCTACATTTTGTATAACAGAATTCTAAAACAAAACCAATTCAAGTTTTGCATCAATCATCACAATAACAAATATATAACAGTGATGAAAATCACGTGGAAATCGATATTTCAAAGTTGTTATCAGGGTGAAGGTGAGTACACTTCACCTAAAGCAACAACAAAAGAAACATCAACAAAAGTTGTTGCTACAAAGACAAGTTCTTTTAACAGAATCTCTCTCACGGATCTGAGTTTTCCAAGTGCCACAACACTTTCAGAAGATCTTTCAATTTCTCTAGCAGGGTCTAATCTCTATGTTTTTACACTTGCTGAGCTCAAGATCATTACTCAAGGTTTCTCTTCTAGTAATTTTCTTGGTGAAGGAGGGTTTGGACCTGTTCATAAAGGTTTCATTGATGATAAGGTTAGAGCTGGACTTGAACCTCAACCTGTGGCTGTTAAGCTCTTAGATTTGGATGGTACTCAAGGTCATAGAGAATGGCTGGTAAGCTTTTGTTATGATTATTGCTATTGAATCTTAGTTGTGTTGTTAATTATGATTCAGAAACTCTTTTGATCTAAGACATGTCCGATGTACGACACGACACAAACACATGTGATTCGTTGATTTTCATAAACTATTATAGTAACATGTTAGTGTTGTGTTGTTGATTCATAGTTTACTTTAGAATCTTTTGAGTAATCGAGTTTCTGATGATTTTTCTTTTTGTTCTAATGACAATAGACTGAGGTTGTGTTTCTTGGTCAACTGAGACATCAACACCTTGTGAAGTTGATTGGATATTGCTGTGAAGAAGAACATAGACTTTTGGTATATGAGTATCTACCAAGAGGAAGCTTAGAGAATCAATTATTTAAAAGTAAGAATTTCATTATTATTAGTTATCATATTAAAATCTACATTTTTTACTTTGCATAGGTTTCAAGGATTAACTTTTCTTAATTTGTTTCTTTTCTGGGTAATATTGTAGGATATTCAACATCGTTACCATGGTCAACAAGAATGAAAATTGCTGTTGGAGCTGCAAAAGGTCTAGCTTTTTTACATGATGCAAAGAAACCAGTCATCTATAGAGATTTCAAAGGTTCAAACATCTTATTAGACTCCGTAAGTACTACTAATTCATCTTCAAAAATCCTCTATTAAATTAATGTCTCTTTTCATCAATAATATTATATTATTATCTCTGGATCTAGCTAATTATTATTTATTCATTCTTAATCTTCCAGGACTATAATGCAAAACTCTCTGATTTTGGCTTGGCAAAAGATGGTCCCGAAGGAGATGACACACATGTTTCAACTAGAGTTATGGGAACTCAAGGTTATGCTGCACCAGAATATATCATGACAGGTAAATTAATCTAGAAATTCTAATTAATTACTTAATTAATCCCATTATTATGTTTACATTTCACATTCAGACTTAAGCAGTGTCTAACATACCTATGTCACTATCGTGTCTGATATTCGTGTCTATTTCTTGTATCGTAGTTAATAATTCATAGCATAACTTCAATTTTATTTCAACATATAGGACATTTGACAGCAATGAGTGATGTGTATAGTTTTGGAGTTGTTCTCTTGGAGCTATTAACTGGTAGAAGGTCAGTCGACAAGGTACGTCCACCAAGAGAACAGAATCTAGTGGAATGGGCTAGACCAGTGTTAAACGATGCCCGTAAACTTAGCAGAATAATGGATCCAAGGCTTGAAGGACAGTATTCTGAGATGGGAGCAAGAAAAGCAGCTGCATTGGCTTACCAATGTTTAAGCCATAGACCAAGAAATAGACCTACAATGTCTACCGTGGTTAATACTCTTGAACCTCTTAAGGATTTTGATGACATTCCAATAGGTCCTTTTGTTTACACGGTTCCAACCGATGTTAGTAATAATGAGGTGCAAAAAGAAAGTGCTACTACTGAGACACCAAAGGAGAGGAAAAGAGAAAGTAGTACCAGTACTCATCATCGTAGAAATCAAGATGTCAATAATGGCCCTAAGCCTAAGCATCTTATTATTGATAATAACAATAATGAAGTAGTGCATAAAAAAGATGGAGAAGAATATTATGATACACCTAAGGAGAAGAAAAGGGAAAATGGTCATCGTCATAGGAGTCGTCATCATCATCATCATGATCGCCACAATGGCCATAAGCATCCAATTAAATCACCAAAAACAAAATCATCAAATGAGGGACAGCAAAGTGGGTCACACTCACCAGATACCTCCTCTGTTACATCAGAAAGCCAAGGAAATTAAGGAAATTAAGTATAGTTTAGTAGAGACGTACCTAGATCATACACTGTTAATTGTATATAGTGTGTCAATGAGCTGGCTTCAAGCAAATAAAGTCGGAAACAAAGACAAAAGGAGAAGTGGAAATTCAATGGTCCTAGCATGGAAAGCATGCTTGATTTTTTGTTTTCTTTCGTTTACTTATTATTATTTTTCTATTTATTCAGGAAGTTGGTTATTTTGAATTGTGTATACAATAGTGAATTTTGTTCCTAGATTAATTAATTACTTAAATATATTTTCATTCTTGCAAATATATATTTTCTGCTTTTGATATTTAGCAGTCTAATATCGACTTTGTCGAAAGGTTGACTTAACTGTTTCATGTAAGTTTTAATAGAATATCATATCTGTTCTTATTTTTTTTTATTATTAGAAAGATTGTTTTTCACTAAAAATGGTAAAGATCCACCCTTTGACCATTTTTGAAATGTTCATATTAGACACACTTTAGTTTTTATTTTAATCTCTATAAGATTTTATCATGTTAAAAATTAAAATTAATTTATCTAACATGTGTGCAATATTCAAAAAAAATTTATGTAGTTATCTGTTCGGTGATTAACACATACTAAAATAAACACACATAAAAGAAGAAATATGATGACCCGAGTTATAATATGAAATTTCACATAAAATGTTATCGCAACCAAACCACTAAGTTGATCCGAGATTTCTATATGTGTGCAGTAATTGTTTTAAGGCATATTGAAATTAAAAATCCAATTCTCTACATATCAATTCCTATGTAAACAAATACTTCACTGACTAAAACAAAACAACAAAGGCTAAAATGAAAAAAAAGGTTATTTACAAGTACTAAAAGATTTAAGAAAGAAAAATAAAAGCAGTATATTTGCATGGATCAACAATATACTTAAGGATAATTCTTTTTATCCTTGGGAAAAAGTCAAGCACAAAGTACTCATAAAGCAAAATTAATACAAAATTTAACTATTTAATAATAGTTAAATACTCTACCATTAACAAAATATAATAGTAACCAAAAATGTAAATAATAGTTCAAAATTTAGGTTAAAAACATCTGACGCTTAACATTATTTAGTTTCATCAAGATTTCATGTTTGAACATATGCTTGATCATATAATAACATTAAAAATCTTAAGAGTGTGTCGTTCATTTGATCACACAATACTTTGATGGATTAATCACACAATACTTGTCGTGGAAGATATTGATCTAAGAGTGAGTGTGTCGTTCATTTGATCACACAATACTTTGATGGATTAATCACACAATACTTGTCGTGGAAGATATTGATCTAAGAAATTCTAGCTGAATGCTATAATCAATCAACTAAGTTCAAAGGCAGGAAAGTTGTCACTCGTATTTAAACTTTATTTAATTAATCAATCAAAAGACTAGTTCTCTTCAACAAATTAAATGGACAATTACCAACCATGATTTACAGTACCTTACAATTCTTCAACAAAAACGAGTACAGCTAAGTGGGTTGACCAAACGCCTAATCCCAATTGCAATTCTGTAGTAGGTAGGTACGAATGCATTATGCAAGACAACATAGGAAAAATTAGCCGCCTCTTTAATTGCTTTCTATTTTTGGGACATGTAGACAAAATTGAAAATTTAATAACGTATTATAGTTTAAATATATACCCACTCAGTAATTGCCATTTTCATATAGGCTGGAATTGACATAGAATGATTGAGGACTAAAAATGTTGAGTAAAATAACTTGAAACTTTTTTTAATTTAATTTTTATAATAAGAGGGATAGATTAACGAACTATCCCAGGCCAGAGGGTGTGTGAAAAGACCCTTACAAAATCCAACAACAAAAGAGCATGAAAGAAATTATCAACAAATCATTTTTAACGGATAAATTTGAACAAGAGTTGTTCTTGGGTAGAACGATTAGCGAACAACAATTGCAACAAAGGGTGGAGTCTCTCTCAAAAATGATGGATTAAAGTGAAGATTATGAGCGATAAACATGACATAAACTAAACTCTACAATTTGTTGAAGACATCTCAGTTCCACTCGTTGCCCTCTACAAAAAAAAAACTAACATAGAAAGAAATTCATTTGACCAATCAGGACAATATATTAGCAAAATTGGTCATTACGGCACCAAAATTAAGTATCTTTTCCATTTGAATGGACCAAGTTATATTAGAAGCAACATATTCCCAAACATGACAAATGACACGCCAGACATTATTAGAACAATTTTGCGTGCAAATATCAAGAAGGAGAGCATTAAGACCATACGTAGACTTAACCTTGACCACCTTGACCCAAAGGTTATCTGATTAGCAACCATATTCCAAGCTAACTTTAAAATGTATGTTTGGTTTAAGATACACATGTTTTTAAATCCAAAACCACCTTCATCTTTAAGGAGGCAAATTTTACTCCAAGAAACAAGATGTCACTTTTGTTGCTCCGAAGTAAATCCCTAAATAAAGTTTCTACAAATTCTCTCTGCTTCCTCTCAAACAAACACCATGATAGAGTAAGTTTGCATAACATAAAACATTAGCCAAATAAGATTGAGCTAGGGTGATACGACCTACAAAAGAAAGAGAGCTAGTTTTCAATAAGAAGATAAATAATGTTTAGAACTTTTTTGCTGAAGCATATGTGCTCCTAAACTTTTTCGGATGATAATTATTATATAATAAAAAAATAATGAATGCAATGACATTTTTTTAATTAGGTATCCTCTATGGACAATTGTAAAGATGGTCCTCAAGTCGGGTAGTATCACAATAGATGACAAAACTCTTTTCCAAATGATTTAATTTTGCTGCTTTTTCAGAGTTAGATTCGAACCCAAAATCTCTTGTTAAACTCGAATTAATCTTTTACTATATGTGAATGCAATGATGCTTTATCTCTTAATGGAACTGCAATATAGTATAGTGAAATATTAACGCATCAACTCATTCGTATAAAAACTTCATCTGCACAAATTCTAGATATCTTTGCATCTCATAACGATAAACAAAATAATCACATGATTTGTATCAAAATAAAAATAAATAAAATTATCACATGATGTGATCATGATTAAGAAATAATAATAAGATATTGGAATGTTTGTGAGTATAACTCAGTCAAAAGAGACAATATAATATGCAAATATTCGAATTCAAAATTCTTCACTTATTTATTTTAAAGATAAAGTTCTTGTCACAATTTCAAAATATACTTCATTCAAAATATACTTCACAAGTTTTAGTATTTTTCCCAACAGTCTAAATTGAGGCTTATTTTTTATGATGTGTCATACTAATTAAAGATGTGAAATTACATTTAACAACTTGACATTGTTGGTTTTGGACCGCAATATTTACGAAGAATATGCTAACATTTGATCAATAAAACAGAAAGAAAAAAAAAGGTTGTGACAAAGTTTTTAACCCACTGTTCATAGACCAAATCATCAGTATCATATGATTAAACGTAGTTTCACATCATTAATAATATTTTTAAAAGTATACATCAACGAATGATGTATATTATATATATAGAGAAAATTACACAAGAGTGAAAGACAACTGATAAGAAGTTGCGCCGCTAAAATTTTTTGGATGACAAAATAAAGACATAATATTGTTATGCATGACCTTTTAAATTCTATGTAGAATTTCAACAATCTCTAGTGCTAGTCCTTAAAAAAAAACCTCGTGATAGAAAGCAAAAAGTGTCAAAAAAATTTTTTTTGAAGAAACTAAAATGGAAATCATTTAAAAACATATTGACCGTCAAAATATGTTTTCTCATATTTGGTCACTCTACCTGACTCTACTTTGATGATTATCTATCTTCAAATTAGATTGTTGAAAAAAATTCTATTTTTTTTTAATAATGGATTAAAATCCCAGATTTAGAAAGGATGGAACTAAATTCTATTTCTGCTAACATAGGGGACAAAAAGTACATAAGAAAGAAAAAAAAAGGTTTAAATAGATTTTATTGTCTAAATTAGAAATATTAAATCAAAAGACGTGATTCAAAATCAGGAATATATATACTTAAAAAAAGATCATACGAAGAAAAATCACATAAGTAAAATGAGGATAAGTGTATTTAAGCCCATGCAATAGTGATTTAGGTTGTATTTTCGGGTAAGTAATTCTCACCCCCCGTTTGGCGCAAACAAAAAGAGAGAGGGAATTGAAAATAAAAAATAACGTCGCCTGAGAGATTCGAACTCTCGCGGGGAAACCCCATGTACTTAGCAGGCACACGCCTTAACCACTCGGCCAAAGCGACATCTTGTTAATAGGGTTTCTGCGTTAACCTATAAATACAAACCTATACAACCTACTTTATTTAGTTTTAACTTATTTTTTGCCAACAGTTTACTTAGACTAAAGTGTGATATTTTTAAGACTAAAGTGTGATTATAAAAAATTTAAATTCTTATGATGGAGCGTTAAGTTTATTTATTAATGAAAAATACTTTTGATAAAACTATTATTATATTTAAAGATAATGATTTAAAAAATTTATTTTATATTCCTAGCAAAAAGTAATAATTTATTTAATTGGTAACAATATTAATGAAAAATATTTTTGAAAAAAATATTTTATTATATTTAAAGATAATGATTTTAAAAAAAAATTTATATTCCAATAGAAAGTAAATTTATATTGTTGGTAAAAATATTATATACATAAAAAAATAAATCAAATTAATTTAGATTGCATTTAATTTAACATTTTACAAAATAAAGTGATTTCATCATGTATTTTACTAGCTATCCTTGATTTATTTTGTAAAATTAATTAATAAATTAAAAACTGCTGCAATGTTTAAGACTATATAAGACTATTAATTAATAAATTAAAAATTAATTAATTATCTAGCCATAATCTAGAGAAATTATCATTTGTCTATATTTTAGGTTCAATTTTTTTTTGAACAACAAAATTTATTAAAAACCAAATCTCTGCACAAGACGAACAGAGACCGGCAAAATAGAAACTACATAGTCAAGAGCACCGTATATATGCGGAATACCCAAAATAAAATTCGAACACCATACATCGTAAACACCAATGAAATCAAAGCTCCACCGAAGACTACCTCCAACACCAATAAAAACAAACCTCCAAACCCAATGCCAACACCAAAACTCAGACAAACCCCCACAAACCAGTAGAAACTAAAACATGAGCCAAAGCCTCCAAACTCCATCGTGAATGACCATAGAAACAAAATCCAAACACCTATTGTCCGTTACTCACACCAAAAACCTCTAAAAAAACCATCGTAACTACCAAGATCCCTAACTGTAGCACCTCACCTTCTCATCACTACAACTGAGCTCAATTAAACACCTGAAAATGAGTTGTTCCACCACTCATTCAAATTCCGCCACCAATCAACCCCCGGTCTATCGGAGAAGACACCAAAACAAGCCTAAAAACTTGAGTCAAGAAAACTGACTCCCGATCTCGAATCAAAAGCGATCGGCCCACCAGACTCCCGAAACAAATCAATAAAACACCCCTCGACTCCTTAACCACCAGAGAAGACACCTTAACCATCCCAAAAAGTAAAAGAATTTCAAACATAAGGATTGAGTAATTCAATTGATTTGAAGTAAGGGTTAAAAGACTAGAGTTCAACTTCCTGCTAAAAAACAAAAGAATTTTAAACATTATTCGAATAATGTTAAAATGGAAAGAAGAGTAATTTTTTCTCAACATGTTTGGTAGGATGGAGAGAGAAAAAAAAACGAATGCTAATAAGAAAACTAAATTTGAATGAATCCCACACTATTTTCCTTATGGTTATACCTCCGAGTTTACAATACTTACACACTATGCGCACTAGTCATTTGCGTTAGATTCAACGACGGTGAATCTCTCTTTTTTTCTTGAGAGGGTGTATTTATAGGAGAGATAATAAAATGAGTAAAATGAAATAAAATAAAATTTCTAATTTAAATTTCATATTTTTCTCCAAACTCGAAAAACAATAACTTTAGTGTGTGTTAAATTTTTTTCCGTCTACCCATACTCAAATATATTAATCAAAATTTATAGAGTCTATAATATTAAGATATATATATATATATATATATATGTATATATATGTATGTATGTATGTATACACACACAATAATAGAAGACAAACGAACAAAAAGCTGCGATGCTAACCCTTTTCAGATAACCAAACCAGATCTCTTAAACACAACATCCATAAATCTAGAAAACACAACATTAATATGCATGCCCATTTGAACCATTTGTAGAAGGTCAATAACATTTTGTGCTATGAAGCAAAAAATGTTAAATACAAATGGTATAAAAACATATTGATTCTCAGAAAACGCTTTCATACGTTCGATCATTTTGTTTGACGCAGCTTCTAGAGTAGTCTGTCCCACCATAAAATGATTTTTTTTAATAATTAATATGTAATACATATGCTCTCTTTTTTCATCCAATTTCCATTTCATAAGGATCATGCAAATAAGACATGCATCACTTAGTTTATTATTGAGCTAAAAACCCGTGAATATGCATCGTACGTATATAACGAGACAAAATATAAAATGTGGGGGTTGCAAATTACAATTTGAATAAATTGTTGCACTCTATACAAATGGGTTTATTATCCAAACCCAATGCCAACACCAAAACTCAGACAAACCCCCACAAACCAGTAGAAACTAAAACATGAGCCAAAGCCTCCAAACTCCATCGTGAATGACCATAGAAACAAAATCCAAACACCTATTGTCCGTTACTCACACCAAAAACCTCTAAAAAAACCATCGTAACTACCAAGATCCCTAACTGTAGCACCTCACCTTCTCATCACTACAACTGAGCTCAATTAAACACCTGAAAATGAGTTGTTCCACCACTCATTCAAATTCCGCCACCAATCAACCCCCGGTCTATCGGAGAAGACACCAAAACAAGCCTAAAAACTTGAGTCAAGAAAACTGACTCCCGATCTCGAATCAAAAGCGATCGGCCCACCAGACTCCCGAAACAAATCAATAAAACACCCCTCGACTCCTTAACCACCAGAGAAGACACCTTAACCATCCCAAAAAGTAAAAGAATTTCAAACATAAGGATTGAGTAATTCAATTGATTTGAAGTAAGGGTTAAAAGACTAGAGTTCAACTTCCTGCTAAAAAACAAAAGAATTTTAAACATTATTCGAATAATGTTAAAATGGAAAGAAGAGTAATTTTTTCTCAACATGTTTGGTAGGATGGAGAGAGAAAAAAAAACGAATGCTAATAAGAAAACTAAATTTGAATGAATCCCACACTATTTTCCTTATGGTTATACCTCCGAGTTTACAATACTTACACACTATGCGCACTAGTCATTTGCGTTAGATTCAACGACGGTGAATCTCTCTTTTTTTCTTGAGAGGGTGTATTTATAGGAGAGATAATAAAATGAGTAAAATGAAATAAAATAAAATTTCTAATTTAAATTTCATATTTTTCTCCAAACTCGAAAAACAATAACTTTAGTGTGTGTTAAATTTTTTTCCGTCTACCCATACTCAAATATATTAATCAAAATTTATAGAGTCTATAATATTAAGATATATATATATATATATATATATATATATATGTATATATATGTATGTATGTATGTATACACACACAATAATAGAAGACAAACGAACAAAAAGCTGCGATGCTAACCCTTTTCAGATAACCAAACCAGATCTCTTAAACACAACATCCATAAATCTAGAAAACACAACATTAATATGCATGCCCATTTGAACCATTTGTAGAAGGTCAATAACATTTTGTGCTATGAAGCAAAAAATGTTAAATACAAATGGTATAAAAACATATTGATTCTCAGAAAACGCTTTCATACGTTCGATCATTTTGTTTGACGCAGCTTCTAGAGTAGTCTGTCCCACCATAAAATGATTTTTTTTAATAATTAATATGTAATACATATGCTCTCTTTTTTCATCCAATTTCCATTTCATAAGGATCATGCAAATAAGACATGCATCACTTAGTTTATTATTGAGCTAAAAACCCGTGAATATGCATCGTACGTATATAACGAGACAAAATATAAAATGTGGGGGTTGCAAATTACAATTTGAATAAATTGTTGCACTCTATACAAATGGGTTTATTATCCAAACCCAATGCCAACACCAAAACTCAGACAAACCCCCACAAACCAGTAGAAACTAAAACATGAGCCAAAGCCTCCAAACTCCATCGTGAATGACCATAGAAACAAAATCCAAACACCTATTGTCCGTTACTCACACCAAAAACCTCTAAAAAAACCATCGTAACTACCAAGATCCCTAACTGTAGCACCTCACCTTCTCATCACTACAACTGAGCTCAATTAAACACCTGAAAATGAGTTGTTCCACCACTCATTCAAATTCCGCCACCAATCAACCCCCGGTCTATCGGAGAAGACACCAAAACAAGCCTAAAAACTTGAGTCAAGAAAACTGACTCCCGATCTCGAATCAAAAGCGATCGGCCCACCAGACTCCCGAAACAAATCAATAAAACACCCCTCGACTCCTTAACCACCAGAGAAGACACCTTAACCATCCCAAAAAGTAAAAGAATTTCAAACATAAGGATTGAGTAATTCAATTGATTTGAAGTAAGGGTTAAAAGACTAGAGTTCAACTTCCTGCTAAAAAACAAAAGAATTTTAAACATTATTCGAATAATGTTAAAATGGAAAGAAGAGTAATTTGTTCTCAACATGTTTGGTAGGATGGAGAGAGAAAAAAAAAACGAATGCTAATAAGAAAACTAAATTTGAATGAATCCCACACTATTTTTCTTATGGTTATACCTCCGAGTTTACAATACTTACACACTATGCGCACTAGTCATTTGCGTTAGATTCAACGACGGTGAATCTCTCTTTTTTTCTTGAGAGGGTGTATTTATAGGAGAGATAATAAAATGAGTAAAATGAAATAAAATAAAATTTCTAATTTAAATTTCATATTTTTCTCCAAACTCGAAAAACAATAACTTTAGTGTGTGTTAAATTTTTTTTCCGTCTACCCATACTCAAATATATTAATCAAAATTTATAGAGTCTATAATATTAAGATATATATATATATATGTATGTATGTATGTATGTATACACACACAATAATAGAAGACAAACGAACAACAAGCTGCGATGCTAACCCTTTTCAGATAACCAAACCAGATCTCTTAAACACAACATCCATAAATCTAGAAAACACAACATTAATATGCATGCCCATTTGAACCATTTGTAGAAGGTCAATAACATTTTGTGCTATGAAGCAAAAAATGTTAAATACAAATGGTATAAAAACATATTGATTCTCAGAAAACGCTTTCATACGTTCGATCATTTTGTTTGACGCAGCTTCTAGAGTAGTCTGTCCCACCATAAAATGATTTTTTTTAATAATTAATATGTAATACATATGCTCTCTTTTTTCATCCAATTTCCATTTCATAAGGATCATGCAAATAAGACATGCATCACTTAGTTTATTATTGAGCTAAAAACCCGTGAATATGCATCGTACGTATATAACGAGACAAAATATAAAATGTGGGGGTTGCAAATTACAATTTGAATAAATTGTTGCACTCTATACAAATGGGTTTATTATCCATAAACTATTATGTATATGTCACTGCTACTTTACTTTCTTGACAAGAATACCACTAGCTTCTGAAATATAACCAACACAGTATTGGATCGGAACATGGTTTTCAGGAATACGATAAATATAATTATGTGTTTGAAAATATTCATACTTCTTTTGAGAGGTGAAAACATTCATACTTATATTATGCTTCGACTTTCGTTATAAGAGTTTGAAATTCAAACAAAAAGTTTTTTCTTTTACATAAACAAAAATCGATATTAGAATATCCTGAATTCCCTTGAAACTAGTTTTTAGAATGTCCTCAATTCCCCAAAAGAAGATCAATATTAGACTTTCAACGATCAACTGGATCCTGTTTTCGATTTATTTATTTTAGTGGTTTGATTTGTGATTAGTGAGTAATGAAATTTTAATGTAGCACACCTCGTGATAAATTGGTAAAACGTTGTAGGCCATGTCACTACTACAGAATGACATTTCACATCGGTAGAAATTGACTTTTCACATCCGGTCCTAGCCGATGTAACTAAAGGTGATGTTGTATGTCAGCAACATTTCACATCAGGTATGAAACCGTTGTGAGAAGTCGTTTTCCACATCGAGCAGCCAATCACAGATTTGATATGTGATTATTTATACTATAGCATAGGTTTTCACATTGATTGTACCAAATAAACTGATGTCAAATATGTATATTTCACATCCGGTATAAGTTTCACCGATGTGAATTCAAGTTCCATTTTTTTATTCATTAACATATTTCACATCGGCCTACAAGGCCACCGATGTGAAAAATACTGATTTTTTTTTTCAACCCTAGCTTACTGTAGTACCAAATCAGCTTCATACATTAATTTTATTTACATTAAAAATATGAAAATTTAAATAGTTATATTATTCAATCTAATTTGAGCATAATATTTGTTGGAATAAAACAACAAACATATTCTTGTCCTCCTAAAACTAGAGTCTGATGTTCATATCAAATTATCCAAATTAATGACGTGTATAAACTGATCATTATACAAAATCAAATCAAATGAATCTAACAATCATCATACAATATTCTTTTCCATATAAAATTTGAAAAATCATTAACATTATTTTATATATAGGAATACTTGAAATAAGCTAGCGAGGGTCTACCTCCAAAATGAAAGCTTTCCAAATTAAAATGTTTGTTGACTCAATTTCTAAGAATATCAATGAATATAATCCCACCTGATAATCCACACCAATTGTTGTAACAAGTTAAAAAAAATCTTAAGATAAGTGGACTACAAGAAACTACTGCAGTCTTCCAGTTTAATTATCAAAAGCCTACCAACATGTTCATGTTAATAATGTTTTCTTTCCTATTGTATGAGCTAGTCAAAAATTCCCTAACATATTACCTTTGGAAAACTATCAAACTCAACAAACAAGACATTTATGCATCTAAGTAAACATGATTATTCTATTTCAGTAAACATACTAACACATCTAATATCTTAGATTTCATTGTGTAGAGATACTTACATCGAAGCAATATTCCATGTTTGCTGAAAGATCCATCTGCAAGTAGGAAAAAGTAATTTATATTCTCAGCAGAACAAGGAAAGTATTGACTATACATATCTTATTAGAACACACATTAGATAGTAGGTAAAAAAACACGCAGAATCCTAGCCATCAAGTCACACAAATGAGGAAAATCACCAATTAACGGACCTATAGCCATCAAGACATCAGTCCATTACACTATTCTCGACTCAAGTTATCTTAGACTCTTAGTTTAGGAGATTACAATGGGGCTGCTTTGGGGAATTTCAAGTTGCATGAAATACCTCAAAACTGGCCAAATCCAAAGAAACAAGACCTTCATGTTTGGTTAAAATAATGGTTGTTTGAACTTCAAGTTTCGCACACACCAACTATTCGTATCCTTGTACCCGCATCACTCCCAACCGATAACAAAGCACGTGATTGAATCCATTAGCTTCCAAAAGCATAAACTTAAATCTATAAATAATAGTACGATTCTCGTTAAAGTATCAATACGACAACATCAAGCAGAATCAGTGCTAAAGCAACCAAATTACAAAGCTTCATAAATATTGAGATGCTACCAACCTCCCATGCATAATGAAAAACACTTAAATGCTTTAGATTAGTGGCCTTAGGATATGATTATTTGACTGTAGTAACAGGAATTACAAAAGAGATATGATAAATGAAAATGTTTGTAAAATTGAACAAAAAAATACTTAAATAATGAATCTATGATTCTATAATTTCAGTCAATAAAGTTTAAAATAAAGTGCTAGAAGTTTTCATTAGCTATCAACGTAAATGTCTTTTTTCTAGTAGTGTGTGTCTGAAACAAATTCCAAAATGAATAAACAAAATGGCCTCCGAAAGTGTGAGTGGATAATAATACTTTCTAAATGTTATGATTACGTAAATACATAAATAAAATTGTATGCATTAGTTAAAATAAAGGTTAAATATGTTTTTTGTCTCTATAAATATACCAACTTTCGTTTTAGTCTCTCTAAAATTTTTCTTCGACTTTTAATCCTCAAAAAGTTTTCATCTTCACTTTTGATCCCTCCTTTTAAGTAAACTCATATGTATAATTCATATTTTTGAATAAAATTTTGCAAAAAAATTTATAATATTATAAGAATCTCTCTAAAAAAATTAGAATTTTTTAACAAAACATGAATTAAATATAAATTTTTATATTTTTGACGGTTAAAAATACATATTTAATTCACGTTTTGTTAAAAAATTCTAATTTTTTTTGGAGAGATTTTTACAATAGTCTGCACAATTTCATTAAAAAATACAAAGGTTACACGTAAGTTGACTTAAAAATAGAAACCATAAGGGGTGATTGAAAATTTTATAGGGCCTAAAAGTCAAAAGAAAATTTTAGAGAGATTAAAAGAAAAAGTTGATATATTTATAGGGACTAGATACATATTTAACCCTTAAAATAGTCATACAACTAATTTTCATTGTTTTGAGAGTATATGGCATGACATGTCAAATAAATACGTGTCATTAAATGTAGATCTCACTTCAATGTGACAATATGTCAAACTTATGCAGCATTCAAAAATATTTTTATAATTTCTATATCATAAGTTTCGCATGCAATTTATTCTTTGGTAATGTGACATTGATGTGTGATTCACATGAAATGTCGCATATTTATTTAGCAGGTAATATTATAACATCTAACAACAAAAGTTAATTGAAATGTCATTTTGACTATTGGTTGTTTAATTTACTACGGATCCAAAGGATCATACGGGCCCAGAGGGTCAACACCCCATCATATCACTGTAGAGAATGCAGCTCATAATATAGTGTACAATTGTTATTATGTATTCCCTCCGTCTTAAATTATATGACGCTTTGGCCATTTCATATGTATTAAGAAATGTAATTAATTTTGTAAGGAAAAGAGATATTATGAGTTGTTTTACAAAATTGTCCTTACTGAATTGTATGGGAAAGATAAATTAAAGGATTGAAAGAAGAGAGATTAATAAATAGTTAATGATATAATAGGAAAAATAACATTAATGCTTCATTGATATTGTAAAGTGACATATAATTTGGGACAAATTTTATTACCAAAGCGACATATAATTTGAGACGGATGAAATATATACTATAGATTAACACAAGTTGTCAGAGCTTAGTTAGTCGACAGTTACTAGCTAGCTGGCACTAGTTAGTCAGTTAGAGATTAACTTGATCATAAGATTTACTTGTGAGTCAAGTAACCATAGTTGTTATGATGAATATACTATATAGATTAGTACAAGTTGATAGAGATTAGTTAGCTGACAGTTACTAGCTAGCTGACACTGGTTAGCAAATTAGAGATTATCTTGATCATAAGGTCCTTGACGCATGATACAACTTTTGTTCGTTTAATTTCATTGTTTATTTTTTCTTTTATTGAGCTTTCACCCTAAATTGTACCCAAAAAAATCAAGATATGTTGCAAACCACTAGTCTAACAAATTACAAATGACACAGATGCTTGGATCTTTCACTCACACTTATTATATATTACTCTGGATTCAGATCTATAATTCTAGAGTTGGTAGATTATAGGTAAATTTTAAAGTAAATTCTCAAGAAGTTGGTGATTCTCCATAAACTTGCACGGAGTTGTGCATCCCCTACGATAACTTTATTTGTATAAAAAGTAACCATTAGTTTATATTTTTGGGTTAATAGACAAATTAATCTTTAAAATTGTAAGTGTTTGTCAAAATGTCTATATTTTGGTAAATTTAAAAATACATAATTGAAATTGGAAAACATTCGTTTAAACGGACACTTCATTAACTTTTATTGTTTGAGTCTATGATGTGACACATTAAACAAATATATATCGTTCTACTTTGATCTCACATCAATGTCACATCACCAATGACTATTTTGAATTTGAAATTTAGGTCATCACCAAAAACTAATTTATGCAATCACACGTCACTTTATAGTCTCTAACAACATAAGTTAGTGAAATGATCATTTTAATTAATATTTATAATGTAAAAGATGCACTTGCTTCGTTTCAAAGCGAGTGTTGTTTTAGAGAAAAAAATATTTGTTTTAAAATGAATATCATTTTCACTTTTCATTGTAAAATAAAATATGTTTCCCAAATATACCCTCTAATTATTACTAGCACACTACTTCCAAGACACTATCTTCTATTTTACATTTATGTTGATTAGATACACACCAATAGTTGATAGGGTTAGTTTAATACTCCCTCTGGTCCTTAATATAAGAAAGTTTTCAAAAAAAAATTTGGTCATATTTATAAGAAAATGTCACAACTTTTAAGGTGTAGTTATTGCGTAAAAGACTTTTCTACCCCTTATTTAATGGTTGTTGTTTAATATTAGTGGATATATTTAATGTTTTACAACTTTCTATAAAGGTATGTTTGTAAAAATATTTAAAAAGTTACAACAATTAATGATTGTATTGATTTTTATGTTTTTTGGTTTTTTTTCTTATAATAAGGACCAGAGGGAGTATATATTTTGACTACTTTATTGCATTTCTTAATCTGTGTGCAACAACTTTAAACAACATTCATTTATAAGCATTTATCAATTCATGAAAATAATGTATTGTTTTTACCAATATTTATAGTTTTGAGAGCAATTTAAATATTTACTTCTAGTTTTTTTGTTAATAATGATTCACTTCTTTGTTTTTAGGGTTTTGCTAACAAGTGTCATAAGGACATTGTTTAATGATTTTATTAAAGGAAATTTTGTCTTGAAAATACAAGTTGTTACTTTAGTCAATGCAATAACTACACACTTTTTGATATGAATTTACCACTTTTCGTACTTTAACTAATGTCTCAAAGACTCTCATTAGCATTCTCCTTGTTTTTATATGTAGAGGTTCTAAACGGTAAGCAAGACGTGTGTGGTCACAAGTCTAAATCTAAAGTATTTAAACACACTCACACAAATAGAAAAATGTAGAAAAAGAAAAAACATTTGTTCTTTTTATTAAAATAAATAAATTTTGTATATGTTTTTATTTGTTTGCACCTAAGTAATTTAGATTTATGTTTGTAACCAACCAAGAATTATCCTGAACCGCTCCGTTATATAACCTTATTAATTATTATGATGGCTAGTTAACAATTAAAACTAATATATGTTTGTGGACTATCAATCTTACCATTTAGGGCACAAAGTCCTCCATAAGGGCCAGAAGGGCCTTAGGCGAGCCCGCCAGGGGGCGCTGCCTCAGAGAGCTTCTAGAAGCCTCTAGAACGCTCTAAACGTGGCTTGGTGCCCAAGTTAATTGAGACCAAAGCCACGGGAAACCAAACCCAACTAAGGCTATAAATACCCACTTGAGAGGCATTCTCAAGGGATCACTGAAACAGACTAAACCCTAGTTTTCTAGATTGTACTCACTGCAAGTACAGTTGGCGCCCACTGTGGGGCCTCAGTAAAACTAACCTAGGTCACACCTCTTCTATCTTTTCCACTCATCACAGCCTCGCCATCAGTCACCCGGCCTTTCCTCTTCGAAGATGCCACCGAGGGATACGATGTCGGCCGTCGTGTTGTTAGATCACCCAAGCATCAGTGGTCAAAAAGGTTGTGTTATCATGTCAGGTTGTATCTTTCTAACTCTATATGCCCCCGTATGAATATGATTCACAATCCTTTTGTATGCATGTGTTTATGTATACATGCCTTCTATCGAAATATGTTGATTCATTCTCTAAGAGTTAACTACGATTGGATATAGTATTGCGGCCTCCTGTGTTTGGATTAAAAAATAAGTAATACACTGGATAATTCAAAACAAGTTTTAAATTAATCCGTACGGATTCATGAGTTTTGGGTTAAAACTAGATAATTCTTTCTAATTATAGAAGCTATTACGAGAGTGTTAGCTTTTGTTGGTTTTTAATCTGATTCAATCGGTGATCCGAATTATCGTTTTCAAAATTGGTTGTTGCATTTAAAAAAAACAAAAAAACAAACTATTTACTTTGTTGGATAATATCTCTGGTTTTGTTGTTTGTTTTATGTGATTGCCAATTTCGATTTATCTGTTACGTTTCGAGAGTGCATTATTCAAGGCAATCATTATCGCTAAATTAAATATGATTCAATTAAATACAGATTTGATTTTATAGGTTTTGATTCGGATCAATTATTTTATGGGAGATAATTTAAGGAAGATTGCTTTTCCCACTTCAAAGAAAGCTAAAACACACCAGTAATTTACGTTTTTACCCCGGCGGCAGTTTGATGTCGATGGGAAGGATCCGGCGGCAGTTTGTTGCCGCCGGTTCCCATCGGCAGTTAGTTGCCGCCGTCACCATCGGCGGCTAACTGCCGCTGCGATCTGTACATAACCAGAACAACAAAACAGAACCTGCATCAGAAGCAGAAATTTTCCAACACTCAACTCTCTCAAATCTTCCAAAAATCTCAAAATTTTCAATCTCAAATCAACCAACACTCCAATAACAAGTAAGTTTTCATACTCAATTTCATTGTCATTTTATGCTTATATGTTACATTTATTATCTTAATTTAATTTTTTTTTAGTTTTAGACTTTGTTTAATTTTTGATTTTTTTGACAAGAAATGATAGATTGTTTACATGGAAATGACTTATGTTGCTTAAATGTTTAAATCTTTGCATGTTTATGTTGTAATTTTTAGTTTTAGGGTTTATGTATAATTTGCACTACAAGTGTTTGATGAAACGTTTGAATGAGTTTTTAATTGGATTGTTTAATTTCTTATAGTGTAGATCTGAAAAAATGGCTCAAGTATACTTTCATGTATCTTTCAACGGTGGTAACCAACATTTTTTCAAGGTTCGCGACGATGTGACGTTAAAAGAATTGAAGGATTTACTTCATGAAATCAACCAACGAATCAACCACGGAGACACGAGGAGGGTGGAATACGTTTGGTATCACCGTCCATCGTTCGACTCAAACAGTAATTTGTCGTTCACTCGGTCGGAGTTAACGAACGACGACGACGTGAGGAGCATGTTCTCGATATTTGTTGAGCTGAACATGATCCCCCTCGAGATGGATGTTACGTTGCTGAGGTCGCCTGAAGATATTCTCAAGAGTTTGATTCGGCCGAATGAAGATGTTTAGGTAGTATTATTATGTTGTGTCTGTGCGCACCTCGTTTTTTTCCTCGGGAAAAAGACGCGCAAATCCTCCGAGGACGTCCTCGAACGCTCGGAGGGCCTTTGTGAAGCCGCCACCAAAGTTTTTGTGTAAAGGGAACGTTGATAAACCCTTAAGTTTTTTTTTGTTGTAAAGGGAAACGATAATAAAACCCTTTTGACGATGAGGATAAGGATTAGGTCATCGCAACCATTGTCGGGTTCGGGAGTCGGTTACGCGAGGGGAAGGTATTAGCACCCCTCACGTCCGTTGTACTCAACGGGAACCTTCTATTTGGTTAAAGCTTGAATTGTTTTTTAATACTTTGCGTGCATGTTCATTTATGTTAAAAATATAATAAAGGGGGGAAAAGAGATAAAAACAAACGAAAGAAAAAAAGGTTTTTTATTATTGTGCTTGACAAGATGTCGATCTTGCTCCTACGTATCTCCCGGTAGTCGGAGAATTCAAAGCATACGTAGTTCTTTGGTCGAAAAACGTATATGTGTTGGTTGTTTTTAATTGGACGATGTTTTAACCAAATTCTTGCGATTAAACGTAGCTTGTATGCTCGCACTTGGAGACTTATTAAGCGTTCGTTCGCGAATCACATTAGAATTGTTAAAAGGTACGTCCGTTAGGGTAGAGGGTTGAATTGGTCGCTATGGGACCAAGAGAGGTACAATGGACTCATATAAGTCAATCATTGACCGAGTGGACTCCGAAGAGTCGGGCGATTGTTCGATTGATCCACTGAGATCAAGAACGGGTACAATGGACTCGGACGAGTCAAACATTGACCGAGTGGACTCTAACGAGTCGAGGGGTTGAGTCTAATGGCCAACGGGGGACCAAAAGGTTTGGATTGACCACAAGGGGCCAAGATTTGGTTTGGTTAGGGATGTACATGTTTGAAAAAAGGGAATGACGATTGTCCGAGCGACGAGACATACGTCACGCATTCGTACAATCGGGGCGATGGAGAGACATACGTCACACCATCCCTTTTTCATTCATGTTTTTGGATTGAATTCTTTAGAAATCCCAAGGTGTGTCAAAACATTTGGTTTGAAAACCCAAAATGGGAAGGTTTAGCAAATTTGCTAGAAAACGCGCAAGTTCGTCTCATTTTGCGAAAATGCGAACGTAAACGGTGTATGTTCATCTTTGAGTTTTGAACATCATGAACAATATTTATTGTTCAAGTTTAGATTGAAAAGATGAACATAGCTTGTTTGTTCATGTGGTTTTGAAAGTTTGGGAACATAACTTGCTTTGCAAGTTACCCACAAAATGGTTATACGAACTTGTGATTTTGTCAAAATTATGCAAAATCCTTGTTGTGGTTTGAAGAACATGGGTTTAAAAACTCTTAGGTTCTGAGCTCTGGGGCTAGAACCTCAAAAATTGGTTGTTTTGACACAAAAACTCAGATTCTGAGTTCTGTCATGGTCGCACTGCGACCATGACTTCGCACTGCGAAGCATGCGAAATTTTGGGTTCAGAAGCTGTTTCTGAACATTTGTTCAGAAACAACTTCTGAACACACTCAAGACTTTATAGATGGGTGAAAAGCTTTGAGTTTTTGGGATGAAAAAGGTTGGACAAACCAGTTTTGATGTTTTGAAAACCTTGGGATTTCTTTGGAATTCAAAAGGGGTTTTTTAGGACAAAGAGGTTTGAGCCAAAATAGCTATGCAAACACAATTATAAATGCAAGATAAGTGCTTAGAAACTTACAGAACTCCTTAGCAAAGCTCCAGCTGCACTTGGTTTGATTTGGTTGAAAGCTTTCACAAGAGGTTTGAATATTGGTGATGGTTTTGGAACTTTGGTAAGCTTTGTGTTGGATTGATTGTTTCTGGTTATTTGTGGAGGTTTGTAGGCTAAAATGAGTAGAGTTTCTGCTCTTTTTGAATGCTGTGTTCACTGTTCTTGAATCCTTGGGCATTGCCTTCTATTTATAGGCCAAAACCAAATCTTTGTCATCATTACACAATCCCAAAATTTCAGCTGATTTGTGGTCAAGATCAAGCTGAATCCCTTTGCATTAAATGCTAATGGATAGAGGCAACCTTGCCTTGTACCAAGGGGCAAGATCCAGTCTGATTTCAGCCACAAATTCAACTAATTCTAGAAGGTAATGATGAAGAACAAAGCTGATTTGCAATTGGCTAATGCTTGGGGATCAATCCTTGCAATCTCAATGGTTGGTCAATGAAAACGTGCACTGTGATGTGCAGAGATTGAGGGATGAAAAAGGCTATAATTGGCTGGTGTGAGAGGGTGAAAAGCTGCTGCAAAACAGAGTAGGCACTCATGGCTTTTTCAAGTGAAAAATCCAGCTGGTTTGACTGGTTTTGGGAGGAGCAAGCAGGAGGAAAGTCCTCAAGCAGGTGGCTGGCAACCTTGTGGTGGTTAGCAGGTCACCTGGGAGGGACTAGAGCTGCCCAAGGGCAAGCCCACTTGCTTGTCACATGCTAGGTTGGAAGAAAAAGCTTCCAACCTTGGCATTAATGGCAAGTCCTTCAACTCTGGCTTTGCTTGGCCCAATTAGCCATGAATGCTACTAAAAATAATTATGAAAATGATATGCAACAAAATCTGGAATTAAATCCAAGAAACCAAAAATCTGCAGAAAAATCGCAGACTTCGCAGTGCGAAGTGACCTTCGCAGTGCGAAGTCATCATTTTTAAAATGTTGACTTTTCTGTTGACTTTTGTTGACTTTGACTTTTTTCCTCCCTCTTTGATTTTTTTTTATTTTTGTTTTAAAATGCGTAGGACAAAATTAGGGTACTACAGCTGCCCCTACTTAATTGTGTCTTCGCATAGAGTACGTGAGTGCCGAGGGCATCTCATGAACTCTTTGCGGAGATCAATTAAGTAAAAAGAAGGACCCGAATTTTGTCCTTCGCGAAATGCAAATGCAATGGTTGGAAAAGGTTGATCGTATCCAGCCGCTAACACTGGAGGTAGATCCACTGGGGAATGAAGGTAATCTTATCTAGGCACTGCTTCTAGAGGTCGATTCCTGAGGATGATGATCTTCTCTAGGCACTGCTTCTAGAGGTCGAACATTAATGGAAGTGATCTACTCTAGGTACTGCTTCTAGAGAGGGAACATGGATGTAGGTGATCTACTCTAGGTACTGCTTCTAGAGGTCGAACATTGATGTAGGTGATATGCTCTAGGTACTGCTTCTAGAGGTGGATACCTAAGCTAGGTAATCTTATTCAGGCACTGCTTCTGAATGTCGATTCCTAACGAGCTGTGATCTTATTCAGCCGCTAACACTGAAGGTCGATACACTGGGGGGTGATCTACTCTAGGTACTGCTTCTAGAGGTCAATACCTAAGCTAGGTAATCTTATTCAGGCACTGCTTCTGAATGTCAATTCCTAACGAGCTGTGGTCTTACCCTAAATAGGTGCCCCTGGTTGAATATTGATGGATGTTGGTGAATATGTGATACTCACTGGAGAATCCTTGTTGGGGATGCATGGCATGATATGAAATGCATGTGTATGAATGGTTTCAAATATGCATGCATGAAATGAAATAATGTTGGTTGGGTGCCGAGCAGAGTCGGTCTTTGTTTGTGGTTGTGTTCATGACAGTTGGGCTTTCTCTTTTTTGTTGGTTTTTTTGTTGGTCGGTTTGGAAGGACAAGGTCCTTTGCCTACATACCCAAATGGGATCAAAACCGGTGTAGTTCGAGCCTAAGCCCGAAGATTTGTGTTTTGTTTGTTTTTTTTTGGTTGGTCGGTTTGGAAGGACGAGGTCCTTTGCCTACATACCCAAATGGGATCAAAACCGGTGTAGTTCGAGCCTAAGCCCGAAGATTTGTGTGGGTTTGCCAATAATGATTGGGCTTTTGTTGGTCGAAACTCCCTGGGGAGTATCAATGAGGTTTGGCTTATGGGGATATAAGGATCATTTTGGAAGCATGATCGATATCCAGCCTTGTTTGGTGTTTGGATGTTTAGGGTGTTTACTGGGGAATTTTGCCCCTACTAACCCTTGGGGTTCTTGTGCTCCGCGTGCCGCGAGCTACACACTTGCCTTTGCTAAGGAGCATAAGTCCTTTGGTGCAATATTTTGGTAGGAATTACCGCAATTCTTTCAGAATTCACAAAGATTCAAAATAAAGCAAAGCTAATTTGTTTTTTCTCTTTTTTGGAAGAAAAATCTTTTGTTTATTTCCCATGTTTTAAAGCATTTTCATCATGAATAAAACAAAATTTTATGCGCTACATAAAATAACAAAAGGAGATTTATTCGATGCAGATTTGACCTCTTGAATGGGTAAAAATACACAAAGTGAGAAGTGAGATAGAGAAAGACAAGAAAAAAAAAAAGCAAAAAGAAAATGTTGGTTTTGGCACAACACATGCTATTTCCTTATGACTTCGAGATTTTCGTTCGTTGGAAGATGCTGACGAGACCGATTCTTCTCCTCTTGAATCTTGTCCGGAGCTTGGATGCTGCAGTCATTGCCTTTCCTTTTTTGTTAACCCCTAACTTTTGCCTGGACCGCTCTTTCGAGTTTTCAATCCACCGGGGTGTATTTCCTTTTTTGATGTCCTTAATTTTTGCCTAGACCGCCTTTTCAGGTTTTCAATCTAGCAGGACGCTCTCTATTGCCTAAACCGCCCTTTCAGGTTTTCGATTTAGCGAGCTTTCTTTTTTTTCTTTTTTCTTTAGGCATAATACCTCTTGACTGCATCGGAGTTTATTGAGAGTGGGAACTCTTCTCCGTCCATAGTGGTGATGATCAGGGCTCCGCCTGAGAAAGCTTTCTTTACCACGTACGGCCCATCATAGCTGGGAGTCCACTTCCCTCGGGGATCTTTGTGGATAGGTAATATCTTCTTGAGCACTAGGTCTCCTTCTTTGAATTCTCGAGGACGGACCTTCTTGTCGAATGCTCTCTTGAGCCTCCTTTGATAGAGTTGTCCGTGACATATTGCCGTCAGACGCTTCTCCTCTATGAGATTCAGTTGGTCGAACCTTGTTTGGACCCATTCAGCTTCTTCTAGCTTGGTTTCCATCAAGACCCTTAACGAAGGAATTTCCACCTCTACGGGGAGAACAGCTTCCATACCGTATACTAAGGAGAAGGGGGTTGCCCCAGTTGAAGTGCGAATGGCTGTTCTGTAACCATGTAGCGCAAAGGGAAGCATCTCATGCCAATCCTTATATGTTGTCACCATCTTCTGGATGATCTTCTTTATGTTCTTATTGGCTGCTTCTACCGCACCGTTCATCTTTGGTCGGTAAGGGGAGGAATTATGGTGCTCAATCTTGAAATCTTTGCACAACTCCTTCATTGTCTTGTTGTTCAGGTTTGCCCCATTATCGGTGATGATTTTGTGGGGAGTACCATAACGGCAAATGATTTCCTTCTTGATGAACCGGGCTACCACTTGTTTGGTTACGTTTGCATACGAAGCTGCTTCTACCCATTTGGTGAAGTAGTCGATGGCAACGAGGATGAAGCGATGTCCATTTGACGCTTTGGGCTCGATCATTCCAATCATGTCTATGCCCCACATAGAGAAAGGCCAAGGTGAAGTCATGACATTCAGTGGAGTTGGTGGCACATGCACTTTGTCGGCGTAAATCTGGCATTTGTGACAAGTCTTGGCATAGTGGAAACAATCAGCTTCCATGGTTAACCAATAGTAGCCCGCCCTTAAGATTTTCTTTGCCATTGCATGCCCATTGGCATGGGTTCCAAAAGATCCCTCGTGGATTTCTTTGATGAGCATGTCCGCTTCGTGTTTATCCACACATCTGAGCAGGACCATGTCGTAGTTTCTCTTGTAGAGGGTATTTCCACTGAGGAAGAACTGGGATGCCAATCTTCTGAGGGTCCTCTTGTCGGTGTGCGAGACATTTTCTGGATACTCTTGCTCTTCGAGGTATCGCTTGATGTCGTAGAACCAAGGTTTGTCGTCAAGTCCTTCTTCGACTGATGCGCATACAACTGGTTTGTCTCTACGATCCATCCTTATGATTGGTGCTTCGTTGTAGAAATTTACTTGGTACATTGATGATAATGTAGCCAAAGCATCTGCCACCTGATTTTCTTCTCGAGGTATGTGGTGGAAATTGATTTCATCAAAATGCTTGATCAATTCTACAACCCGGGCTTGGTAGGGAATTAAATTGGGATGTCTTGTTTCCCATTCTCCTTTGACTTGATAGATGACTAAGGCTGAGTCACCGTATACTTCAAGGTTTTTGATCCTTAGATCAATTGCTGCTTCGAGGCCTAGGATATATGCTTCATATTCTGCCATGTTATTGGTGCAGTCAAAGCACAACCTTGCTGTGAAGGGCTGGTATCCATTTCTTGGGGAGATTAAAACTGCTCCGATACCGTGTCCCATGGCATTCGAGGCGCCGTCGAAAGCGAGCTTCCATTGAGCTCCTGGTTCCGGTCCTTCATCATCGCTTGTGACTTCTTTGTCATTCAAAGCTACGACATCTTCGTCTGGGAAGTCAAATTGTATGGGCTGATAATCCTCCAATGGTTGGTGAGCAAGGTGCTCGGATAAAACACTCCCTTTGATGGCTTTTTGAGCAACATATTGGATGTCATACTCAGACAGCAGCATTTGCCAACGGGCTATCTTCCCTGTGAGGGCAGGTTTTTCGAAGATGTACTTGATGGGATCCATCTTTGATATCAACCAAGTTGTATGGGTCAACATGTATTGCCTTAGACGTCGAGCAGCCCATGCTAAAGCGCAGCAAGTCTTTTCAAGTGAAGTATACCTTGTTTCACAGTCGGTAAACTTCTTGCTTAGGTAGTAGATTGCGTGCTCTTTTCTTCCCGTTTCATCTTGTTGTCCTAACACACAACCCATTGATCCTTCAAGTACGGTTAGGTATAAGATGAGGGGTTTACCCGGAACCGGAGGTATTAAGATCGGTGGTTCTTGCAGGTATTGTTTGATCTTGTCAAACGCCTCTTGGCAATCCTCGTTCCAATGAACGGCTTGGTTTTTCCTTAGCAGCTTGAAGATTGGTTCGCAGGTAGCTGTCATGTGTGAGATGAACCTGGCGATGTAGTTCAATCTTCCTAAGAAACCCCAGACTTCTTTCTCGGTATTTGGCGCTGGCATTTCTTGGATGGCCTTCACCTTATCGGGATCTACTTCAATACCTCTTTGGCTGACGATGAAGCCCAATAACTTCCCGGATCTAACGCCGAATGTGCACTTGTTAGGATTTAAGCGCAGCTTGAATTTTCTTAGGCGTTCGAAAAGCTTTTGTAGATGGACTAGATGATCCTCCTCCGTTTGGGATTTGGCAATCATATCGTCGACGTAGACCTCAATTTCCTTATGGATCATGTCGTGGAAAAGAGTCACCATTGCTCTTTGGTATGTTGCCCCGGCATTTGTTAATCCGAAAGGCATTACCTTATAGCAGAATGTTCCCCATGGGGTGATGAATGTGGTTTTCTCCATGTCTTCTGGAGCCATCTTGATTTGGTTATATCCCGAGAAGCCATCCATAAAGGAAAAGATTGAGAATTGGGCGGTGTTGTCCACCAATATGTCGATGTGTGGTAGCGGGAAATCATCCTTTGGGCTTGCTCTATTCAAGTCCCGATAATCCACACACATTCTCACCTTGCCATCTTTCTTCGGAACTGGCACAATGTTGGCAACCCATGTTGGATACTTGGTTACGGCTAAGAAGCCGGCATCGAATTGCTTTTTGACCTCCTCTCTGATCTTGAGAGCCATATCGGGTCGAGTTCTTCTCAATTTCTGCTTCACTGGCGGGCATTCCGGCTTGAGTGGCAGCTTGTGTACAACGATGTTAGGGTCTAAACCCGGCATGTCTTGATATGACCAAGCGAATACGTCCACGTACTCTTGCAGAAGCTTGATCAACTTTCCTTTCACATCCTCGTGCAGGGAGGCTCCTATCTTGACCTCTTTCTTATCCTCTTCGGTTCCCAAGTTGACCTTTTCAACTGATTCTTGGTGAGGTTGTATTACCCTATCCCCTTGATTTGCAAGTCTGGACAATTCTTCAGGCGGTTCATAATCGTCCTCTTCATCATCTTCCGTTTGATTAATCGGGCAATCGAAGTCATAAGGGTTTAAGGCAGTGTTGTTTTTGGAGGGTGGATTTATAGATCTGCATGAGTATGATTTTTCTTTTTTAGGCTTTTTTGTAGAAAAAAAAAATTTTTTTTAAAACAAATGCAAAAAGGAAAAGACTCGAATGAACATAAAAGAGTGCTTTTATTCAAGATTGTAAATAACTTATAAAACATGGGGGCCCCACACGACTAATCATTTGCCTTGGGCAGAGCTAAATGATTTTTTTTTTTAAAAGTAAAAACAAACAAACATGGTTTATTACTTAATCCTGGTAATGATCTCGGGAATTGCGATAGCCCTCCAATTGTTCAAAACTTCATCCGAAGCGCAACGATACACCAAATCGGGCACGTCTTCGTCTACGTCTTCGAGTAGAGCCACTTGATCTTCATGGATAAACCCCGCACTGATGAATGTTTCTGAAATGGGGAGGATCCCTTGCTTTGGCGGCTTTGAGAAAGTTTCGGCTGATGGATGATAGCCAATTTGGATCCAACCTTGGTCCGTTAGCTCTTGAAGACAGCTCTTCAACTCTTCGCACTCATTCGGGTTAACCTTGCAGGCTTCACAGTTGGCGTGCATTTCCTCGAATAATCCAAAGCCGGTTAAACGCTCCCTTATGGTTGACAGGGGAGTCCTAACATTGGCTACCCTTTTGACTGGACCAAAGTCCTCTTGTTCCTCCACCGCATTTACAGAGGGACCCGCATGCCCCGGCAATGGGTTGTTCTTCACATTGGGGCTTTCCTCTTTGAAGGATAACAGCTTCTTGTCAATAAGATCCTGCACCTTGTGTTTGAAAACTCTACAGTTTTCGATATTGTGCCCCACGGATCCTGCGTGGAAATCACATTTGGCATTTGCGTCGTACCACTGTGGATATGGTGGCGACATTGGTGGTAGTAGTCTTGTCTCGACCATACCCTTTTGGATTAGGTATGGCAAGATCTGACCATAAGACATAGGTACAGGATCAAACTGCCTATTAAAGTAACTGTTCCTTGAGCTCGCTTGATTCCTTGGTGGATACCCGCCTTGTTGCTGTTGCTGTTGATTTTGCTGCGGCAATACTACTGGCTGTCGAGGTGGATTTGCGGGAATCACTTGAGGTGAGTAACGCCCTTGAGCCGTTGCTGCCGCCACATAAGGATAGTGGTAGTGAGGCGTTTGATTCGGTGGTGGGTAGGATGGTCCCATTAGAACGGCATTTGTCTCCCCCTCTTTCTTTTTGTGAAAGTTGCTGGGGGGCTTTCTAGCTCCACTTTGAGCTTCTGAAGAGCCTTGGATTTTTCCTCTCTTCACTCCATCTTCTATTCTTTCACCGACCATGACTAGATCGGAGAAACCGGCAGACGTACTTCCAATCATCTTGTCGTAATATGGGCCTTGAAGTGTGCCCATAAAGGTGTCGACAAGTTCTCTCTCCAACAGTGGTGGTTGTACACGGGAAGCTAGTTCTCTCCACCGCTGAGCGTACTCCTTGAAGGACTCGTTGCTTCTTTGTAGGAGGTTTTGTAGTTGTATCCTATTTGGAGCCATGTCCAAATTATATTTGTATTGCTTTAGGAAGGCATCGGCTAGATCCTTCCAAGTTTGGACATGGGTACGCTCGAGCTGCATGTACCAATCCAAGGACGCTCCGCTTAAACTATCTTGAAACACATGCACCATGAGTTTCTCGTTCATTGCGTAAGCCGCCATCTTCCTACAGAACATCCTTAGATGATTCCGAGGGCATTGAATTCCTTTGTATTTCTCGAAGTCCGGTGCTTTGAACTTCGGAGGAATTACCACGTCGGGCACTAGGCACATATCCAAGGCATTGTGGGCACCATATGAGCTGAATCCCTCGACAGCTTTCAACCTCTCTTCCAAAACTCGATACATTTGGGTGGTATCATTGTCTTGGTGGGTGGTGTCGGGAGCAGATTGCCTTAGCTGGCTATTCTCCACATCATGGGGAATTACTTCATGCTGAGTAGTGGAAGTTCCTTGAGGACGACGCTCTTCATTCCTTACGGGGATTGAGAATGGTGGCGGAGGTGGTCCTTGTCCCTCATTCTCAAAGGGTGGGGTATAATTCACAGGTAAACCAAAAGGAGGCCATTGCACATTGGATGCATCCGTTGTTGGGCGAGGGTGGCTTTCTCGTGCCGATAGAGCTTGCATTAACTCTAGCATTTGATCCATCTTTCCTTTCATTCCATCAACTTCCTCTCTCAAAGCCGCTTGAGTTTGTTCCAAATTGTCCATGATCCTTTGTTTGTTAGCTCGTGTTCAGTACGAGTGATGAATATCTGGTTCTTGGACCGAGGGCTTTCGGGGTTTTCGGGCTATGATTGCTTTGAACTGTTTTTAGGGAAATGAATGAGTTTTTTTTTGAAAAAATGCATGAAGATGCATGTGGATGTATGTATGCTTATGAGTATGCAAAATATGCGTTGTTTTTTTTTATTTTGCTTTATGGAGTTTAAAGGTGCACAATTAATATTAGCAAATTCGAAATATTAAAGACCGGGAAATTGATTATGCTTCAAAATATATTTGATTAAATAACATTTGTTTACAAAGTGTAACTAATGCTATTACAAATCAAATAGCCGCTCGCTTCTCGGCTTTGCTCATTTCCTCCCTATAGAAATCTATGGTGTCCTTGCAGAACTTCATAAACTTCTGGATCTCCACAGGGATGACAAAGTAGGGCATGACCATCTCGGCCTCCGCTAGCTTCTTTGGAAGTTGGGTGATCACCAAATTTGAGAATGCAACCAATTTAGTGAAATCCTCACTTAATCGGGTGGCGTCTTGCCATACATACTCAATCACTTCCTTGCGCTGGTCTAGCTTGACTCTTGCACTTCTAATTTCATCGTGTAGTTGTGCAATGTGGTCCCCATGAGCTCTTGCAATCTTGTCGAAGTACTCTTCGAATTTCTTGATGTCTTCTTCGAGATGATCGCACTTTAGCCTCCCTTGATGAGAGAGACTCTCATGTCTTTGCCGCTGGACGCGTTCGGCTTGAAGCTGCTCTTTGTAGTCTTTCACTACTTCTTGGAGCTGTTGATTTTTCTCTTGGAATTTCAACCTCCATTTTCGTTGAGCTTCGATGGCTAATTCGCCAAACTTCTTGAGTTCTTGGTTGGAATGTAAGATTCTTTCCAACTCTTCGTCCTTGGCCACAAGGTTGGCATCCGCACTCACCAAGCCGCCTCCTATCCAATCTCTCTTCCCTTCGGAGATTCTTAGCCGTTTTTGGCATACTAGGAGAGAGTTTGTCACTTCATCACGGTCTCTCTTCGTCCTTGTGATCTCTCCCAAAGCTAGAAGGTGCTTTAATTCTAACTTCCGAATTTTAACCTTAAGCTCTTCCTCCACTTTGTTGGGAACGATTGTGCTTGGCTTAGGAATCTTGAGCTTGAAGACGAGCGTGTTTTTGTTCCCGGAACCCATATTTCTTTTTGCTAATATTTGTTTGTTCTTTTTAAACTCCTATAAAGCAAAATGATGCGAAAATTACTTTCATGAATGCAAATGTTATGCAAGGGTATGGTTTATGAAGGTTCGGAACTTCCCCCCATCCTCACATGTAGGCTCTAAATTGGGAAATCTCCTAAGAAGAGGTCCTTAGAGTCATAGACCTCACATGGAATTAGAGTTGTCTAGGGACATACGTCGACATGACCTCAACTAATTCCACGTGAAAATCTCATCTAAGCGGGGTTGGACATCCTACCTCACGGACATACGTCAACGCGGGCTTCCGCACACAACCTCCTTCTAACTTAGTGTTTTTCTCAAGCTCGGGTAGAGAGCCTCACACGTCCGGCATTAACCCGAACAATGTGGAGTAACATCACTCAAGTAACCCCCACATTTGATATATATAATATGAATATAAAGCAAATAAAGCAAATATAAACATAAAGCATAAATATAACATGTATGAATAAAATAAATAAACATGGCACGCAAAGAAAATGAAGCAATTGTCTTTAACCCAAATAGGTTAGGCTTGACTCACTAGTGGGAACAGGGTCCCCAGTGAAGTCGCCAGCTGTGCGCACCTCGTTTTTTTCCTCGGGAAAAAGACGCGCAAATCCTCCGAGGACGTCCTCGAACGCTCGGAGGGCCTTTGTGAAGCCGCCACCAAAGTTTTTGTGTAAAGGGAACGTTGATAAACCCTTAAGTTTTTTTTTGTTGTAAAGGGAAACGATAATAAAACCCTTTTGACGATGAGGATAAGGATTAGGTCATCGCAACCATTGTCGGGTTCGGGAGTCGGTTACGCGAGGGGAAGGTATTAGCACCCCTCACGTCCGTTGTACTCAATGGGAACCTTCTATTTGGTTAAAGCTTGAATTGTTTTTTAATACTTTGCGTGCATGTTCATTTATGTTAAAAATATAATAAAGGGGGGAAAAGAGATAAAAACAAACGAAAGAAAAAAAGGTTTTTTATTATTGTGCTTGACAAGATGTCGATCTTGCTCCTACGTATCTCTCGGTAGTCGGAGAATTCAAAGCATACGTAGTTCTTTGGTCAAAAAACGTATATGTGTTGGTTGTTTTTAATTGGACGATGTTTTAACCAAATTCTTGCGATTAAACGTAGCTTGTATGCTCGCACTTGGAGACTTATTAAGCGTTCGTTCGCGAATCACATTAGAATTGTTAAAAGGTACGTCCGTTAGGGTAGAGGGTTGAATTGGTCGCTATGGGACCAAGAGAGGTACAATGGACTCATATAAGTCAATCATTGACCGAGTGGACTCCGAAGAGTCGGGCGATTGTTCGATTGATCCACTGAGATCAAGAACGGGTACAATGGACTCGGACGAGTCAAACATTGACCGAGTGGACTCTAACGAGTCGAGGGGTTGAGTCTAATGGCCAACGGGGGACCAAAAGGTTTGGATTGACCACAAGGGGCCAAGATTTGGTTTGGTTAGGGTTGTACATGTTTGAAAAAAGGGAATGACGATTGTCCGAGCGACGAGACATACGTCACGCATTCGTACAATCGGGGCGATGGAGAGACATACGTCACACCATCCCTTTTTCATTCATGTTTTTGGATTGAATTCTTTAGAAATCCCAAGGTGTGTCAAAACATTTGGTTTGAAAACCCAAAATGGGAAGGTTTAGCAAATTTGCTAGAAAACGCGCAAGTTCGTCTCATTTTGCGAAAATGCGAACGTAAACGGTGTATGTTCATCTTTGAGTTTTGAACATCATGAACAATATTTATTGTTCAAGTTTAGATTGAAAAGATGAACATAGCTTGTTTGTTCATGTGGTTTTGAAAGTTTGGGAACATAACTTGCTTTGCAAGTTACCCACAAAATGGTTATACGAACTTGTGATTTTGTCAAAATTATGCAAAATCCTTGTTGTGGTTTGAAGAACATGGGTTTAAAAACTCTTAGGTTCTGAGCTCTGGGGCTAGAACCTCAAAAATTGGTTGTTTTGACACAAAAACTCAGATTTTGAGTTCTGTCATGGTCGCACTGCGACCATGACTTCGCACTGCGAAGCATGCGAAATTTTGGGTTCAGAAGCTGTTTCTGAACATTTGTTCAGAAACAACTTCTGAACACACTCAAGACTTTATAGATGGGTGAAAAGCTTTGAGTTTTTGGGATGAAAAAGGTTGGACAAACCAGTTTTGATGTTTTGAAAACCTTGGGATTTCTTTGGAATTCAAAAGGGGTTTTTTAGGACAAAGAGGTTTGAGCCAAAATAGCTATGCAAACACAATTATAAATGCAAGATAAGTGCTTAGAAACTTACAGAACTCCTTAGCAAAGCTCCAGCTGCACTTGGTTTGATTTGGTTGAAAGCTTTCACAAGAGGTTTGAATATTGGTGATGGTTTTGGAACTTTGGTAAGCTTTGTGTTGGATTGATTGTTTCTGGTTATTTGTGGAGGTTTGTAGGCTAAAATGAGTAGAGTTTCTGCTCTTTTTGAATGTTGTGTTCACTGTTCTTGAATCCTTGGGCATTGCCTTCTATTTATAGGCCAAAACCAAATCTTTGTCATCATTACACAATCCCAAAATTTCAGCTGATTTGTGGTCAAGATCAAGCTGAATCCCTTTGCATTAAATGCTAATGGATAGAGGCAACCTTGCCTTGTACCAAGGGGCAAGATCCAGTCTGATTTCAGCCACAAATTCAACTAATTCTAGAAGGTAATGATGAAGAACAAAGCTGATTTGCAATTGGCTAATGCTTGGGGATCAATCCTTGCAATCTCAATGGTTGGTCAATGAAAACGTGCACTGTGATGTGCAGAGATTGAGGGATGAAAAAGGCTATAATTGGCTGGTGTGAGAGGGTGAAAAGCTGCTGCAAAACAGAGTAGGCACTCATGGCTTTTTCAAGTGAAAAATCCAGCTGGTTTGACTGGTTTTGGGAGGAGCAAGCAGGAGGAAAGTCCTCAAGCAGGTGGCTGGCAACCTTGTGGTGGTTAGCAGGTCACCTGGGAGGGACTAGAGCTGCCCAAGGGCAAGCCCACTTGCTTGTCACATGCTAGGTTGGAAGAAAAAGCTTCCAACCTTGGCATTAATGGCAAGTCCTTCAACTCTGGCTTTGCTTGGCCCAATTAGCCATGAATGCTACTAAAAATAATTATGAAAATGATATGCAACAAAATCTGGAATTAAATCCAAGAAACCAAAAATCTGCAGAAAAATCGCAGACTTCGCAGTGCGAAGTGACCTTCGCAGTGCGAAGTCATCATTTTTAAAATGTTGACTTTTCTGTTGACTTTTGTTGACTTTGACTTTTTTCCTCCCTCTTTGATTTTTTTTGATTTTTGTTTTAAAATGCGTAGGACAAAATTAGGGTACTACAGCTGTGCGCCAGTGAAGTCGCCAGCTGTGCGCACCTCGTTTTTTTCCTCGGGAAAAAGACGCGCAAATCCTCCGAGGACGTCCTCGAACGCTCGGAGGGCCTTTGTGAAGCCGCCACCAAAGTTTTTGTGTAAAGGGAACGTTGATAAACCCTTAAGTTTTTTTTTGTTGTAAAGGGAAACGATAATAAAACCCTTTTGACGATGAGGATAAGGATTAGGTCATCGCAACCATTGTCGGGTTCGGGAGTCGGTTACGCGAGGGGAAGGTATTAGCACCCCTCACGTCCGTTGTACTCAACGGGAACCTTCTATTTGGTTAAAGCTTGAATTGTTTTTTAATACTTTGCGTGCATGTTCATTTATGTTAAAAATATAATAAAGGGGGGAAAAGAGATAAAAACAAACGAAAGAAAAAAAGGTTTTTTATTATTGTGCTTGACAAGATGTCGATCTTGCTCCTACGTATCTCCCGGTAGTCGGAGAATTCAAAGCATACGTAGTTCTTTGGTCGAAAAACGTATATGTGTTGGTTGTTTTTAATTGGACGATGTTTTAACCAAATTCTTGCGATTAAACGTAGCTTGTATGCTCGCACTTGGAGACTTATTAAGCGTTCGTTCGCGAATCACATTAGAATTGTTAAAAGGTACGTCCGTTAGGGTAGAGGGTTGAATTGGTCGCTATGGGACCAAGAGAGGTACAATGGACTCATATAAGTCAATCATTGACCGAGTGGACTCCGAAGAGTCGGGGGATTGTTCGATTGATCCACTGAGATCAAGAACGGGTACAATGGACTCGGACGAGTCGAACATTGACCGAGTGGACTCTATCGAGTCGAGGGGTTGAGTCTAATGGCCAACGGGGGACCAAAAGGCTTGGATTGACCACAAGGGGCCAAGATTTGGTTTGGTTAGGGTTGTACATATTAAAAAGGAATGACGATTGTCCGAGCGACGAGACATACGTCACGCATTCGTACAATCGGGGCGATGGAGAGACATACGTCACACCATCCCTTTTTCATTCATGTTTTTGGGTTGAATCCTTTAGAAATCCCAAGGTAAGTCAAAACATTTGGTTTGAAAACCCAAAAATGGGAAGGTTTAGCAAATTTGCTAGAAAACGCGCAAGTTCGTCTCATTTTGCGAAAATGCGAACGTAAACGGTGTATGTTCATCTTTGAGTTTTGAACATTATGAACAATGTTTATTGTTCAAGTTTAGATTGAAAAGATGAACATAGCTTGTTTGTTCATGTGGTTTTGAAAGTTTGGGAACATAACTTGCTTTGCAAGTTACCCACAAAATGGTTATACGAACTTGTGATTTTGTCAAAATTATGCAAAATCCTTGTTATGGTTTGAAGAACATGGGTTTAAAAACTCTTAGGTTCTGAGCTCTGGGGCTAGAACCTCAAAAATTGGTTGTTTTGACACAAAAACTCAGGTTCTGAGTTCTGTCATGGTCGCACTGCGACCATGACTTCGCACTGCGAAGCATGCGAAATTTTGGGTTCAGAAGCTGTTTCTGAACTTTTGTTCAGAAACAACTTCTGAACACACTCAGGACCTTATAGGTGGGTGAAAAACTTTGAGTTTTTGGGATGAAAAAGGTTGGACAAACCAGTTTTGATGTTTTGAAAACCTTGGGATTTCTTTGGAATTCAAAAGGGGTTTTTTAGGACAAAGAGGTTTGAGCCAAAATAGCTATGCAAACACAATTATAAATGCAAGATAAGTGCTTAGAAACTTACAGAACTCCTTAGCAAAACTCCAGCTGCACTTGGTTTGATTTGGTTGAAAGCTTTCACAAGAGGTTTGAATATTGGTGATGGTTTTGGAACTTTTGTAAGCTTTGTGTTGGATTGATTGTTTCTGGTTATTTGTGGAGATTTGTAGGCTAAAATGAGTAGAGTTTCTGCTCTTTTTGAATGCTGTGTTCACTGTTCTTGAATCCTTGGGCATTGCCTTCTATTTATAGGCCAAAACCAAATCTTTGTCATCATTACACAATCCCAAAATTTCAGCTGATTTGTGGTCAAGATCAAGCTGAATCCCTTTGCATTAAATGCTAATGGATAGAGGCAACCTTGCCTTGTACCAAGGGGCAAGATCCAGTCTGATTTCAGCCACAAATTCAACTAATTCTAGAAGGTAATGATGAAGAACAAAGCTGATTTGCAATTGGCTAATGCTTGGGGATCAATCCTTGCAATCTCAATGGTTGGTCAATGAAAACGTGCACTGTGATGTGCAGAGATTGAGGGATGAAAAAGGCTATAATTGGCTGGTGTGAGAGGGTGAAAAGCTGCTGCAAAACAGAGTAGGCAATCATGGTTTTTTCAAGTGAAAAATCCAGCTGGTTTGACTGGTTTTGGGGGGGGCAAGCAGGAGGAAAGTCCTCAAGCAGGTGGCTGGCAACCTTGTGGTGGTTAGCAGGTCACCTGGGAGGGACTAGAGCTGCCCAAGGGCAAGCCCACTTGCTTGTCACATGCTAGGTTGGAAGAAAAAGCTTCCAACCTTGGCATTAATGGCAAGTCCTTCAACTCTGGCTTTGCTTGGCCCAATTAGCCATGAATGCTACTTAAAATAAATATGGAAATGATATGCAACAGATTCTGGAATTAAATCAAAGAAACCAAAAATCTGCAGAAAAATCGCAGACTTCGCAGTGCGAAGGGAGCTTCGCAGTGCGAAGTCAGCATTTTTGAAATGTTGACTTTTCTGTTGACTTTTGTTGACTTTTGACTTTTTCCCCTCTTTGATTTTTTTGATTTTTGATTTTAAAATGCGTAGGACAAAATTAGGGTACTACAGTGTCGTTGTTTTGTTGGATTTATTTTAATTCTTGAAAGTTTGCGGCAAATCTTGGCATTGAAGTGTCTTATACTTAGTTCAAATGTTTGCAAGTCTTTTTGGAAACTCAGAAGAATGAAGAGAACACAACATGTATTCTGCGGAATCAGCTATATAGGTTCTCACATCGAATTCCTTTGTATAGGATGAGTGTGACAAAAGGGAACGCAGTTCTCAGATGTTGTTTTGTACTTGATCATGCTCCTCTGTCAATTGAAACTTTGTCAGTTGGCAGGGCAGTAGGATTAAGTTCAAAATAGTATATTGGAATTGATTCCTTTTTGTCATGACTCATCTTATATGAGGGAATTCGATGTGAAAACATATATAGTTGATTTCGTAGAATACATGTGTTGTGTTCTCTTCATTCTTTTGAGTTTTCAAAAAGACTTGTAAATTTTTACACTAAGTATAAGACACGAGAGCATATATATGTTTTCCGCAAACTTTCAAGAATTAAATTTAAATCCAACATCATTGATGATGATACAACATATTTTGGGATAATGTAATGTAATGTAAAGTAACGCTTATTTTGTGAATTTTTAGTTATGATTTAGTTCGGATCATGAATAAATTGTTGTTATTGTTGTTTCGAAGTAATCAAAATAAAGCAAAATAAACCCGAAATCATGTTAAAATTGTACCAAAATACTACGATAATGTGTCATAAATTTACAAAAAAAATCTAACAAATGTAAAAAAAAAAAAAAACTAACAAAAGTCCTAAAAAAAATGTCCTAATCCTGATTTTGGTCATCATATTGCTGCTGCTGCCGCCTCCTCGACCTCCTGGACAGTATCGGTGTCATCATGTCCCTGATATGGTGCATCGCCTGATATAGCTGCCCACTGCTCATCGCCTCCTGACCCAAGTAGTCATCAGCCTGGCTAGCAAGTCCACCAACCATGTCAATGGTATCAGGCGAGCCTCTCTCCTGGTGCCGCTGCTGATGGCGTGCAATGATCTGCTCCTCATTTGCTGGTCTCGGAGGAGATCCATCAATAGGTGGCAGAATCTTTGGGTGAGACACATGTCCGTACCACCTCATGTATCCCTCCTCGTACTGCCATGGCTGATCAACCTCCCTACCCCACGCAGCCTGAGGAATGATGTGCACACGGAAGTCTAGGAAAGCCTGTGCAACGACCTGATAAGGGAGAGGAAGCACAGACGTCGGAGCTCGGGGGATATCCTGCACGTACCCGTATTGCCTTTTAACCCGCTCAGGCAAGTGACGGTAGATGATGTCACGACCACACATGATACAGCCTGAATACCAGCATATCTCCACAAACTCTTGGATCTCCCTATGATCCTCGTATGGCATCCAGGTAACATCATCCATCTCCAAACGATCCAGTGCCAGACGGTATGGCTTCGGATTCGCATGACCCCTGTGTGGAATCCATCTGGCCGCGCAAGGATAGTTTTGCTTGTATTTATCATTATGGTCATGTGGGTAGACTTCTGGAAAATGTGCCAAGAACCATCCATGCACAAACCAAACACATTTGTAAGTTATTAGCAAACATAGTAAATTAAAAGGCATAGTAAATTAAAAAGCATAGTAAATTAAAAAGCATAGTAAATTAATAAAAGACATAGTAAATTAAAATTATTACCATCAAAAGTGTCGTGCTTCCCCCGATCCTCTTTCCTGCAAGCGAAGAGGCCTCGGATAGAGTGTGGTAAAGGTATGTCAATGCCATTCCTCCCCACGAGTAGTCCCTCATCCCAGCAAAGGTCTCCATCGTATGTAGGTATACCAGGTCGATGTGTTTGTTGTTCAAGTCACTGAACAACGTACATCCAAGCAGGTATGGGAGGAAACACCTCACACAGGCATCCCTCCGCCTGGCTAGCTCCTGGAGTTGCTCCTGTGTCTCAGCAAGCGCTAATGTAGTGGCCACACTCAGGTGATCCTCATAAAGCTCCTTCAGCACCTTATAGCTAATGTAGCCACCATACTCAGTCTTGCAGTTTTTCACTGCATACTCCTGGGTGACACCTAAGTTCCTCACCATCAATTCCACCCCATCAACCTGAGACACCTTCTTCCTATGGCTCAGCATCCTTCCTTCAACAGGAACATGCACCAGACACGCCACATCATCTAAAGTGATGGTCATTTCCCCAGTAGGCATGTTAAAGCTGCTGGTCTCAGAATGCCACATCTCGCTTAGCGCCTGGAGCAGAGCATGATTAACAGTAGAATACCCTGTGTACATCAAATCATGCAACCCACTCGCCCTTATAGGATCCCAAAACCAGATTTGATTTGTATGTTGACGCCGGAGATCTGCCACCTTCGCCCCGTGATTTATGCATCGCATCCTACGGGTGTTGCGAATCTAAAATAATAAAAAAAACACCACATCAATCAAAAACATACAAAAAAAACATATACTTTATATATAAAAAATTACGCACGAACAATAATCGAAGATAAAAAATAATCAGACAACGGCATGTGTTTATGTCATTTTTTTTAAACGTTATCATACAAAAAAAAACATATACTTCATATATAAAAAATTACGCGCGAACAATAATCGAAGACAAAAAAATAATCAGACAACGGCATGTGTTCATATATAAAAGTTAAAAAAGAAAAAAGAAAACTTACATTATTTGCATTATACCACAACGGTAATGCAACGTGCGAAGCGTATGATGACAACAATGAGCCATCATAAGGCCCTCCAGGAAATGGAGCCACATCAGGTAACTCCTCGGGGGCTGTCGCAGCCGCAATCTCATCCTCATCTAGCGCAGCCGCATCGTCGTCCCCACCCTCATCCGCAACATGCCGGACGTCATAGCCACCATCTGCGGCATCATGTAAATGCTCCTGATAATGCAGGTACTGTGTGGGGTCCTCCACCTGCGACTGTGTCGGCTGCTGAGAAGAACTACCCTCACCCGCATAATGATCAAGCCTCCGACCTCTTCCCCTCTTAGGCACATGAGGGTTTGCAGTCTGCCTCTCCCTACGGTAGCTGCCGGTCATCGTCTGTCTACCAGCTCTCAACCTGTCTGCATTCTGATCAGACATATCTACACAAAAACAAAACAACATTGTCATCAACATATGCATAATGTTGTTTAACAGAACAAAACAACATTGTCATCAATTACTTTGACACAACAAAACAACTTTAAAATGGTGACATAAACACATAAACATAACCCTTAACTATTAATTAAACAAGAATAGTAGATAGATAAACCCTAATTCTTCTTAATCTAAAAATCCTCATCCAATGTAACACAATTTAACAACATAAACTAACTAAAAATCTAAACAATTCTCATTTAGGCATTTTATCAAACACTTTGAGTGCAAAGTATGTAACAACTCATCATTGTGTTAATTCAACTTCTACACATTCACATTGCACTTAAACATAATCTAAATTACATTTACAACAACAACATTCATCTATAACATTATAAACTAACAAAAATTTCAATTTTTACATAAACCCTAACCACATAAATCTACCAAAATTAATAAAAATAAACCTACACAAACTAACATTAACATTATAAATGATTAATACTCACTACAAAAAAACTGCGATTTAGCGTCGGCCAAAAACCCACTCTAACAGGGCTAAAACCGACGCTAACACAGATTTAGCGTCGGGGCCGGGGGCAGGCTAAAAAATTTGAAGCTACTGGGTAGAGTCGGCTATCTGTCCTCCGAGGCTAACATAGCGTCGACTAAGCCGACTCTAAAACCGACTCTTCGCGCAGCCGAGGCTATTAAATTCAAAATAAAAAAAGTCAATAAATAATTTAGAGTTTGCCAGACCGACGCTAATTATAAAATTTAGAGTCGGCTGCACTAACGCTAAAGTCAACTTCAAACCAGTCAACTAAATCTTGTAGAGTCGGCCAACCCACTCTACAGTCAAACAAATCAACTAAATCCTATAGAGTCGGCTAGGCCGACGCTAAAGTCAGCTTTAAAGAAAAAAAATTAATGTTTAGTCGGTTCCGCGCTATCTAACATTTTTTTTCACGTCTCACTTCACTTGATACCCTGTTTTGACCATAATGCTAATAAACCAGTGAACACATCAAATCAACCACAAAAAGTAATATTGCAATATTATAACAAACATGTTCAGTATTACGATCAAAGATTTATATATAATTTCCAACTCACGACAATATGTACTCAAAACGTATACAAAGAGAACAATACAACTAAACTAGCAGGTAATGATGCTCAACTGCTCACGACTAAACAGGAAAAAACACTACAAAGCACCAAACAAACCTACCCAAAACTTATACCAGTGAGTCAAAACAAAATGTAGTTAACCTTAAAAAAATCAAATAAAAAGGGGTCTGCTAGTTTCAGGAAAAATAGAAGAAGGTGACTCCCTCTAAACCGAATGAAACAGCTTCAACCAGTCTTAATTAGACCAACAAAAATGTTGCAGGGCAGGCCAAAGCATAGCAGAAAACAAGTCCAGAAACGAAACTGCAGCCACCAAGAAAAATGCAGCCACATCACCTAAAACCTGAGGCAGAAGCACCCAAGAAAAACTCTCACTTCCAGTCACGCGGCCTACCGGTTAACCGAACGATTCAACAGAGGAAACCTGCTGCAGAAAACCAGAAAAGAGCTAGCAATCACTGACAAAAATATTGCAGAAAAGTCACGAGTCGATAGGCTATAGTGCACCTAAACTACAATAAAAACTAAAATCAGGGGCCATAAAAAGAGACATTAATTCACCTAAAACACATATTTTAATAGCAAGACATTATTTCACAACCCATATCCACAACTTCCAATAAATAGTAATAAACCAAATTGTGGACAAGTTATCAACAACTTCAAAAACAAAGTTGGATATTTATGTACTAATCTTACCAAAGATATCATTTCTTCTCACACTTCAACCCTCACATATAGGGTCCCTCAATCCTGCTTTGGCAATCTCTTCCACAGCCTAAGTTTAAGTAGCCGAGAATAAGTCAATTCGTTGAAGCTTAGACAACTGATTTATGATAGCATTTATTTGTTTCTGGAATCTCATATCTAATAGTCTATCTGCTTCATCCAAAATCAAAATCTACAGACAGTTAAAATCACAATCTTACTCATACTAATAATACACAAATACCACAGATAAGGAGGACAATTAAAGCATGAAGCTACAACATGAATTTAATATAATAATACAAAAAAGATCCGGAATTTGATTTTACCATAGCACTCAATCATATTGAATCGCAAAAAAGAAGGCGTGTCAGAAGTTTTACCATTTCTTTCTTCTCTATAAATATTTCTATTCATCCAAACAATATGAAATCTCTACTCAACTTCTCTCATATCTCTTTTCTATTTTAATGGGAATCCAAGAGTACAATACAGCTACAATAGGAGGGGAATACACAGCAAAAAACATCATGCCAATACATACAACAAGAGGGAACAATACTAAATGAACAAACTAAAAGTCACACACATGAAAAAACCTCAAAACAAAACTTGTCCAAACCGCAACAGCTTGACACACAAATCTGAACACATGAGTAATATCACAGTCTTCGCATCAGAACCACAACATAATTCAATGTGGCATGTCAAGAAATTATGAGATTGTGAGTAATCTTTTGATGTCCAAGATAAACATTTATGATAAGACATGTGAAGAAAGAAAATGAATTGTATAGTAACTATCTAGGGGTGCATGAGAAAGTCATTTGGATAAAATTCTGCAACCATAGAAATGCTGAAACATTATTCTTTGCAATTGGCTGATCAGATTCACCTGCTTCTGTGTTGGGTTCCAGATTGTTACTATGCCTTCTTTAGGCTTATCTCGTCGATTTTTGTAAGTTAATTCAACGACCACAATTTCTAAATGGTGTTACATCTCGGTTTTCCAAGCCAGAATCTTTCAAAGCTTTCTCAATTGATCATTCCATTTGTGATTGTCTAGTTGCCTGAAGATAGATGTGAAACCATAGTTATATTTCATGCATATAAACTTCTACTAATACAAGAATAGAAAACCTCACATTTAATTTGGCCTTATACGCAGCAAACAAACGAAGTTGCTCTGGACTCATATCTCCCATTAAGAATTCAGGTTCTGCAGCTGTCTCCAACATCATATAAATATTAGCCCCTTCACTATCCTCGTGATCATAATTGAATCCTAATAAATATATCATATTTGCAAAACTAGGAACCTAACCTTAGGTCTTAGATACTCATGAACCTGATAAGTTGCAACTGGACCTGAATCCATATTAATGTCCCACAACTGACAAACAAGGAAAGATGAGTGAAATGAGATGAAACTTAAGCCAGCGAGTCTACACAACAATTGAATTTTTAAGGAACAAAAAACCTAAATCAATAATGATAATTTGAATAGAAGAACTAAAAAGTATCCCCACCCAAAATAAGCAAAATCACAAATCAACTTTAAGTTTTGGCATTTTACCCCCTTAAAGCTAGAAAAATGTTGTAATAGCCACATATCCCATTTATAAATCTGCCTGAATAGACGTAAAAGAAAATATTTGCAAATTTAGCAAGAGACAAATCCTAGCTTGGAGGTGAAAATTGAAGCGTAGACAATACCACGATCTAAGTACCTTAAGTCCCTCACACAAATGACAAGTAGGTAGAAAGAGATATCAAATATAGTGTCCAAACAGGATGGGAAAAAAAGAGTGTTTTGGGTGTAATATGTGATAGAAAAGTACTGCTAAAGCGTAGAAGGAGATTTAGAGATAGTAGAGTCTCATCTCAAGTGTCTATCTTTGAACATAATACACAATAAGAAATTCTGCATAGTTTGATCCATTTAGCCGATTTCATCTAATGGGAAAAGAATAGGTTGTTATTACTGTAAGTTAGTCAATCACTTTTTTACTGAAGTCAATCCATATTTACACCAATTTAACTAAATATTTTCAACTGCCAATTCTTTTGTTTCTAGCTTATTGAAAAATATAATAGTATTAATCTTTTTAGCAAAAATTAACTATTGGGGGGCTTTTCTAGGATAAATATATTGAGGTGGCAGCTTTAGATACATCTCTCAAGTTTTCAGAGAATTCATATTAAGAAAAACATATTACATATTTCTCTTTAATTAGCTTTGCAGGAAGATTTCTTTTTAAGTTTAATGTAAACCATGTTTTGGTGAAAAATGCTAAGCATATGGTTTAGTACTTTGTTATAGGATAGAAAATAGTATACTAGGTGTCATTATATTTTAGAACAAGTTTATACAACCATCACAAAAAGCACCAAATAGAAGTAAATCGAATATATTCTACATGACATAATCTATATCCCAATTTTACAACACAATGGATAACAGTTCCAGCAATAACAAATCAGAAAAATGTGCAAACTTAACAGTCGAAGATAAAAAAACATGAGGGAAAAAGGACTTACATAAACAGTAGCAGGATTAAAAAACCAATAACGCAAAATGAGAAATGCTTCTTTCTTTCACTGAGCCCAAACAAAATCTGTGTGAATTAAACAAAACCGAATTATTCATCCAAAACTTTAAGCAAACTCACTAATCAACATACTCAAGACATTAAGACTTTAAGTTCAATTTAAGTTGCTATCTCAAGCTATGGCTTATATAGTTATACATACATAGCAGCTGAGCACACAAATTAGTGTTCAAATTCAGATTAATTGTTGTAGTAGAAAATTTAAAACCAGCGCAATTTGAACTAAAATCAACATAAAAACACTCAAATCAACATTCACCCTTTGCTATAGAAACTTAACTTTCTCTAATTATAGAAACCAAATTCTATAATCTTTTATCTAATAAAAAAAGGAGGAATCATTAACACAAAATCCCTCAAACTCCATTATTACACTAATTACCAAAACAGAATGTCATCCCTTACACACACACACACTCAACTCCATGAGTACAGAAACATAATTACTTTAATCTAGATTTGATCAACCTAATCACACAAATACAGCCAAGACTACCAAAATAAACTAAAATGCTGAAAAACATGGCTATGAATGATGATTATTTATTTATTTATTTATTTATTAATGAAAACAAGATTGAATAGCGATAGAACTAAAAAAACAGTACAAAATAATAAGTTTGAAATTGATTTTAGTATTAATGAGTGGAAAGTTGCAATATGCTTACGGATAGAAAAGGAGATATAAAGTAGTATCTGTTGTCGAAATTAATCAAACACCAGGGTTGGTACTGCAAAGCATACCCTGAGACAAAGATCTCGAACTCGTTGAATCGATTCCGAGGCAAGAAGTAAAACGAGCTGATGAAACCGCCGAGTGCAAGGGAAGGAGTGACTGCACGCAACCTAGCTCTGCGACGGACCTGAACGGCGGAGAAGAGAAGAGTGAGAATTAACGTTATGTTAAAATTGAAGAAAAGGTCGAAGAGGAGTGAGTTACCTGACGGTGATGGAAGTGCGAGTTTTGAAGCTACATAGGGTGCCGAATTTCAGATTCGAAGAGGAATTTGGGGAAGAAATTAGGGTTCAATTTGGGGAAGAAATTAGGGTTTGATTTGGAGAAGAATGGAGGAAGAATACGATTGCTATTTGCATTTTGGGGTAATATTTTTGATTACTAGAATAAAAAAAGTGTTATAATGATTTATATAGAAATTAAATTTTTATTAGAAAAAACAATAGAGTCGGCTTAGCCGACTCTATATCTGATCTAAAAATTATATGTGGGTCCTACTTGAGAAAAAAGAGGTAATAGTAATTTTATAAAATTAAATTTTTATCAATAAAAATAATAGAGTCGGACAAACCGACTCTAAATATGCTCTAAAAAGTCATATGTGGGCCCCCTACCTTTTAGCCTCGGCTGAGCCGACTCTAAATTTTTTAAAAAATAAAGGGAAATTAGAAATTGTTGTAGAGTGCGTTAGTCCGACTCTAAGTGGACGCTATTAGCGTCGGTGTCGGTGACCGACGCTAAATTTTGAAGCTAAAATCATGTTTTCTTGTAGTGACTACTTACTTGTGGTTTTGTAGATATGATTTGCTTGATTTTCGACAAAATGGAATTGGAGAGGATTTGAGGAAATTTGAAGAAATTGTAAGTTTCTGCTTCTGATGCAGTTCTGTTTTACTGTTCTGGTTATGTACAGATCGCATCGGCAGTTAGCTGCCGATGGGGACGGCGGCAACTAACTGCCGAAGGAAACCATCGGCAGTTAATTGCCGCCGGATCCTTTCCATCGGCAACAAACTGCCGCCGGGGTAAAAACGTAAATTACTGGTGTGTTTTAGCTTTCTTTGAAGTGGGAAAAGCAATTTTATAATTTAAGTGGGTTTCATATTATTACTAATGATTCTTAATCATACACAGTCCTGTACGCCTCAATTTTTCGTTTGTTTGTTGGTACTGACACTGCAGATGTCTGTCTTGATTCAGTTTTCAATTTGGTCAACTTAATTTAAAATTTTTTGTAATCACTCATATTAAGTGTTTATGCATTTATTGATTTTATAATTGAAGAATGGTTTGCAAATTAGCGGTTTATATAAGCTGATCTAGAGGTCTATAAAATTAAGATGAAAGCAACATATAGTTATACACTTTTATAGGCTCGTCAAAGACAAATGCAGAAAGTGCTTATGTTGTTGTCATATAAGAAATTCAAAGCAGCTCATACAAACCTTCCTTTGTTTTTACGTGATTTATCCTTTTGTGCATACTTCATTATACCAATTCTTATTATAAAACCTAAGTATGTTGGTGCTTGTGTTCCTTCTAGATAATGTTTTGCTTTACTTGAATATGATCTTGTAAAGAATAGATGGTTTCTATCTCTGTGTTGTTTAGTTACTTCTTTGATTTGCTATTAAGTTATGACTTAATTTGTTGTTGTTAAGGGATTTATTTGTGGGAAGTTGTTCGGCAATAGTCGAATTCGGCGAGAGCTGTCAGTTCAGATACAATCACGCCACAAGGAATGAGCCCAAATAAACGCTCAAAATAGCAAGGACCGAATAGCCAGAGCGGCATCATTCAAAAGAAAATAAACAACCAGGTTCTATATTTTCGATCTTTTACGCGTAGGACTGATATTTACAATTTTCATAGAAAAAGGAAGACGGGTAGAACACAAGATAATTAAAGAGGGAGTCATCAATTTAATAGAATGAAAACTACTCTAGGTACCCTGTGGCAGAAATAAAGTGTAGTATTGTTAAAAGGTCATATGTGATGGATTCTGGCGGGGAAAACCTTGGTATTTAAGTGGTCCAAGTGACCCACCTCTCTTTCCTAGGAACCCCTTTCATGTACCATTTACTTTGCGAACTGAACTAACTGCTTATTAAAAATATAAATAATGGAGTAATAGCACCATATTAGAATGAAGAGAAAATGGACCAACGTGTAAGAATAAGTTTGAGTAGAAGAACTAGTTCCCAACTTCATAGGAGAAATAAAGACATGGAAGATAATATAACTGTCGCGGTGATTTTTGGATATCAAGCTATTAATTAGCGTTGACTCACAATTTTAAGTTCACCACAGCTTTAATTTTTTCCAAGGAAAAGGGGGGAAGTTCGAAAAAAAAAACCATATCTTTTAGAGATCAAAGGTCCGGGGGTTGGTTACGCAAATGGAAGGTATTAACACCATAAACGTCTATAGTACTCTATATGAACCTCTTGTTTTTATTTATCTTTATGCTAAATTGTTTATTTGCTTGTAAAGAAAAGTCCAAGTGTAAAAATGACTAAAGTGATGAGTGAAAAGAGAAAAATGTTTTTGTTATTTTTGTTGATTTGGAAAAACAAAGTCTTTTGCCTACGTACCCGAGCGGGATAAAAATCACGTAGTTCGGGGTAAAAAACTGGGTGATTTGTTTTGATTGATTTTAAAGTTTGAGAAAGATAAGAGGCCGAAATGACATAGAAGGATAAAGATGTGAGTTTGATTGATTTTAATTGAAGAAAAAGTTTAAAATAATTTAAAATTGATTGAAACTGTTTTTTGAAGAAAATGTAGGAACTAATTGACTTGAAAATGGAATTTGATTGAGAAAATATTTTTTTTTTTGCTTTTTGTTATTTGGAATGGTTTTGATTTTTTGGTTAAGCTAATTAACAAAAATAAACTAAGTGGCGGTCAAAATAAACTAAGCGTGATGATTTTCTCACAAAGACGTTGGATCAAAGTGAGAGCCCATTTTCCTCGGATACGTTCGTTATTTTTTATTGTTTTATCGTTTTTTGACATAAAGCGGAAGAAATAAAAGTGTGTGTCGGTGCAATATTATCATTTATATTTTTACATTGTCCCTAAGTACATTCTAATAATAAACAATAAAATAAAAATGATAAAGCAATAAATAAAATAAAATTACAAATGCATAAAAATAATTAAATATGCAAAAAAAGCTAAAATAAATAAATAATAAAAAATGCATGAGATGATTTTTTGCATTAAATAAATATGTTGCATAAAATAAAAAAAAGAAATAAAAATGCATGATATGTAAGACATTTAATAAATATGTTGCATAAAATAAAAAAGAAAATAAAAATGCATGATATGCAAGACATTAAATAAATATGTTGCATAAAATAAAAAAGAAAATAAAAATGCATGGTATGTAAGACATTAAATAACTATGTTGCATAAAATAAAAAAAAAGGAAAATAAAAATGCATGATATGCTGGACATTAAATAAAAAGTGCAAAAATAAATAATGAAAATAAACTAAACTAAAAAAAGAAAATAAAAATGCAATAAAAGTAAACTAGTGCCATAAAGAAAAAAAATGACAAAAATAATAAACAAAAAGCAAAAAAAAATAAAGCAAAATAAAATGCAATAAAATGATAAAAGCAAATAAGTAAAAAAAATGCATAAGAAAATAAATAAAAAAATGCAAGAAATGATAAAAAAAACAAAGAAAATAAGACAAAAAGAAAAGGGGGGGTGTAGGAGTAGAAACAGGGTGTGTGGAAGTAACAGAAAGGGAAAACGGGCCCTAGAAAATGGGTCATGGGCATTCCAGATTGAATCTGGACTGTTGGTTGATCAACGCTCCAGATTCGATCTGGAAAACAGGCTATAAATAGCCTTTTTGCAAAAAAAAAAATTCATTTTTATAAATCTCTCTCTCTCTTCTTCTCCTCCTCTCCCTTCTCTCTAGAAAGAACCGGTGGCCGGAAAGATTTCCGGTGCGATGGCCGGCCTAGGTGGCGGCGCCACCGCGCCGGAGTTCAAAACTACGTTGTTTTAAATTTTTTTTTACAGTTTTAGATATCCTTTTTTCCCCTCTTTCCAAATCTCTAATAAAAAAATCCCAAAATCTTTTTTAAAATCCCTAGATCTAGGTTTTTGTTTTGAACAGAAAACTACCTTTTTGTTTTTTTCTTTCAAATTTGGGCTTCCGGTTTGTGTTGGTTGTTTCAGTTTGTGTTGGTTTTGGATTTGGATGTCGGTGGCCGGATTTGTGTTGGTGACCGGATTTGTGTGTTGGTGGCCGGATTTGTGTGTTGGTCGGATTTATGTGTTGGTGGCCGGATTTGTGTGTTGGTGGCCGGATTTGATTTTTGGTGAACAAAAAAGGAATTAGGGTTTGTGTGTGTTTTGGTTGATTATTCTCTGACTTTCGGACTGTCTCGTGAACAGTGCAATCAATGTTGTATTTATAGTGCCATAATTAGGGTTTTGGACTTTTATTGGACAAAAATGCCCCTGGACAGAATGGATCAAAATGGATGGACATGTGACAGTAAAAAAAATAAAAATAAGCTAAAATAAAATAAAAACGAAAATAAATAAAGGCTAAAATGCACTTTTGGCCCCCCAAGTTTCACGAACTTGCGATTTTGGCCCCCCAAGTTTGAAAATAGCACTTTTGGCCCCCTAAGTTTCACGAACTTTGCAAATCAGTGCAAATGGGATGAAACTTAGGGGGCCAAAAGTGCTATTTTCAAACTTGGGGGGCCAAAAGTGCATTTTAGCCATAAATAAATAAAAAATAAAATATAAAAACAAAAGTAAAAATAAATAATAATAAGAAAAAGAAACTAAATAAAAATAAAAATAAAAATAAAAAACTTAATAAATAAAAAAACGGTCGCCTTCGGAACAAAAATGAGGTATTTTAAAATATCTCTCTGCCGAAATTTCATCTGAAACGACGAAAATTCTCGGCTTAAAAGACGAGTAAAACGAGTCAAAATTGGGTCAAAAATGGGGTATGACAATAACAATCGAGTTAGGAAAGGAAAAAGAATGAACATAAAATCAAAGAATGAAGTGAGCAAGTTAGTTCAAGTTTAAGAAGGGAAGTAGTGAATTCCAATTTAAGAAAAGTGATAGGATTGAATAAAGGATTTACTTCCAATCTAATAGAAGAAAGCGAAGTGTTAAAAGCACAAGGTAAGTAAGTAAGAAAGTTACTTCGAATCTAGTAACAGAATAGGAGGAGGAGTAAAAAATATGGGCGAGTTAGTATGAGAAGACAAAAGTTAGTTTGTTTCCATTAAAGATGATCGAATACGATTAAAACTCTTTTACTTTTGCTGGTTGTTTTGAAGTTTGGAAAGTATTGTAATGTTTCAGATAAATCATGTTCCGCAATGCAAACAAGTTCGTCAAGGGCGAGATCAAAATAAAGCTCACCAACCAGCACGCCAAAATTAAAATGTGACAAAAAAAAGAAAAAGAAATGCATATGGAAGCAACGGTCCCGCCATTAAAGACATGAAGATGAAACGCGAAATCATTCTAACCTTTTTTCGATCTTTGAGATTCGTCTTGCAAGTTTTTAACGAGGGCTCTAGGACGTCTACAATCTACAAATGAAAATACCTAACCCCACGAGGGCTATAGGGCGTCTACAATCTACAAATGAAAATACCTAACCCCACGAGGGCTCTAGGGCGTCTACAATCTACGAATGAAAAATCCTAACCCCAAAAGGGCTCTAGGTCGCCTACAATCTACAAATGAAAAATCATAACCCCAAAAGGTCTTTAGGTCGTCTACAATCTACAAATGAAAAATCCTAACCCCGAAAGGGCTCTAGGTCGCCTACAATCTACAAATGAAAAATCTTAACCCGAAAAGGGCTCCAGGTCGTCTACCATCTACAAATGAAAAATCCTAACCCCAAAAGGGCTCTAGGTCGTTTACAATCTACAAATGAAAATACCTAACCCCACGAAGGCTCTAGGGCGTCTACAATCTACAAATGAAAATACCTAACCCCACGAGGGCTCTAGGGCGTCTACAATCTACAAATGAAAATACATAACCCCACGAGGGCTCTAGGGCGTCTACAATCTACAAATGCAAATACTTAACCCCACGAGGGCTCTAGAGCGTCTACAATCTACGAATGAAAATAACTAACCCCATGAGGGCTCTAGGGGGTCTACAATCTACATATGAAATACCTAACCCCACGAGGGCTCTAGGGAATCTACAAATCGTTTACCTAACCCCACGAGGACTCTAGGTCGCCAAACAACTATAAGTTCCTAATCATACGACATAAAAAAAATTTCTCAAACAAAGTTTCATGAAAACTACATGATTTTCTCAAACAAGACTTCATAAGAATCACACAAACAAAAACCTCATAGAGACTACACATAAAAGATACATTCAAAGGGTACTCAGCCCCATAGCATCACCAAGATCCAACAAAACACAACGTCAAAGCCAAGGACAAAGAAAATTAACATACAAGACAAATATCCTACCAAAGCAATTATTCAACATGAATGAAGTTAGAATTCTACTTGTCCTCCAAAAAACATAGTTAAATATTACAAAATGCAGGCGCCAGTGACTACCCGCCACCAAAATAGATAATAATATAAATAAAATTACACCTTGATCTCCTAAGGCTCATCCACCAACACTCCATCTTGCACAATCTTGAAAGGATCCAAGCCACTAAGATCGAAGTCGGGAAACAAAAGGACGGTTTGGCGCGCTCAAAGCCCCGGTCAAAACTCTCCGCCGAATCTTGAGGGCGCCCAGATTGAAACATGTCACCAATAGTGAAAGGTCATCAAAATCTCAACCGTTAGATCCGTATCTGTCAAAAACGTCAAAGGTCGTGCCCCACATACATCACCTCGCCGTTAATTTCGACGTCGCCCTCCAAAGACCACAAACAATCAACTTGCCTCTTCGAGCCTAATGCTTGTTGGGCTGCGAAATGTTGACACCACAACAGATAAATCACTTCGCTTTGTCCTAAAGCTCGTGCTTGTTGGGCTATAGACCACCTGGAACACTAACCTTCACAACATAGTAACCCCACATACTCGAGATGTTGGGCTAGCACCCACGAACATATTGGGCCGTCGCCCTTCATAGACCATAAACAATCAACTCGCCTCTTCGAGCCTAATGCTTGTTGGGTTGCGAAATGTCGACACCTCAACAGTTAAATCACTTCGCCTTGTCCCAAAGCTCGTGATTGTTGGACTGTGGACTATCAATCTTACCATTTAGGAAACAAAGCCCTCCATAAGGGCCAGAAGGGCCTTAGGCGAGCCCGTCAGGGGGCGCCGCCTCAGAGAGCTTCTAGAAGCCTCTAGAACGCTTCAAAACTCTAAATTTGGCTTTGGGCCCAAGTTACTTGAGGCCAAAGCCACGGGAAACCAAGCCCAAATAAAGCTATAAATACTCACTTGAGAGACATTCTCAAGGGATCACTGAAACAGACTAAACCCTAGTTTTCTAGATTGTACTCACTGCAAGTACAGTTTGTTTAGATAAACAGTTATTAGTCAGACTTTACTTATCTTTCAGTCGAATTTCAGATTAATGGGGTTCCTTTCTCCTAAGAATCAAAGAGCTAATAATTTTTTTTAAAACACCTATCTATTTTTGTAGGAATACAGAAGGTTTTTTTCATGATAATGAAGAGTGTGTTACAAGTATTTGGTACTAGGACTTTGTTTTATGATGATTGCAATGTTTTGCTGGGAAAAAAAAATCAACAAACACTATCCAGTGTATGAGGAATGTCCATTCAGGAAAGTGGAATCTTGTAAGGGAGCAAATTAATACAAGTTGTAAAAGGTTTGCAGTATGCACATATATCATCCTTGTCGTGATGCTAACTTTTTTCTTTGGTTTTATATAATTTTCGCTTTGCAATTATTTGATTACAATTACCAAGCCCAGGTCCGTGAGTATATAATTGGTTTTTTTTAGTATACTCAATATTCCTATTCCAAGGCTTGTTTGCGAGTTTAGAGGGGAAGAGAGGAGAAAACTTTAGAAAAAAAGAAGGAGCAAGTGGAAGAAATTGAGAACATTGAGACAGAAGGGTTAATTTTTCTTTATGATATAAAACCCTTCTCATTTGGGGGAACAAAAAAGTTGTATTGAACGAGAGTTTTGGAGGGTTTATATAAATTTTTCAAATTTAATCTATGTTGTCATTCACTATTTGTTTTGAGGGGCAAAAATATTTATCGACACTAATCACAAGCACAAGTGATGCTCAAATTTGCCTAAAAAAACAGAGAAAAGAAATGCTCAATATATCAGAAAACACCCAATTTCAACAAAGGTCGCAAGCACCTGCCATCCACTCCACAAATACATCAAATGTTACATAAAAAATGAATAACTCAGACCCCCTGGCTTACACCAAAAGCCACAAGAAGGAACAATAATAATATTAAACTGGTATTTATTCTATCAATCTCGACAACAGTTGTTCAATTTCGATCACGTAAGATCAATATTGTTCTGGATAGACAAAGACCCATATTTCTTATTATCTTGAGGTTCGCAACCTTAAGGCCCAATCCAACAAGATTTTCCCTCAACTTCATATCCCCCCCCGCTTTGTAACGCGTAAACAAGTAGTAAGGGTTGTCGAAGTCAAACATTGACGAGCGTCGTCTGTAACGAACCATCCATCACTCCCAACGGCTTCTCTTCGATGCCTATAAAAACCCTCCTTCAAACAATGCAAGATACTCAATCTTTTTACCTAATATATCTCTCACTCTTGCTTTTTAACCGACTTGAATATCCGAGTACTTGCAAAAAAAACCCTCCAACATCCATCCAGATGGACATTGTTCAAGTTATTATTATCAATCTTGATCAGGTAAGATCAAGTATTAAAAGACAATTCATTCAATTCCCACCGAGTATTATTTATATATTTTTGTTGAAAGCAAGGCATTGATATGTGAAGGCTCAAATCTAATAAGATACGGTGATTTGGATCCTTAACACATCGTCTTTGTATGATTTGATTTCTTTCGTTCTCCTTGGAATAGGAAGATAACCTAGGTCAATTCCGCGTATATAAAACTTTGTCTTTCTAAAGTGTAACTATTTCAATTGTTTATAGTTATTAATGTTAAATGAACTTAAATCTCTTCTGAAAAGTTAACTCAAAATATGAGCGTTTAGTGTGGGTCATATCTCTACTTCACACATTACAATCCTTAACCTGAATTTAATATCATGTTAAACGAGCTCGAATCTAATTTCAAAAGCTCGTTCAAATGTCCAAATACATTTATACATCCAACGACAATTCATAAATCTGAACAATTTGAACATATCGCTTTAGAGACTGTGGTTGTTTCAAGGTCATATAGAAAACTTTATTTAGAGAGGAAAGAGTGTTACTAGACAAAGCAGGGCAGAAACGTAATTTCAGTTAAAATAATTTAGCAAATAGCAAGTTGGTAAGTAGTAACCAGCTCAAATTATTCTTGTTTATAAAGTCCAAGCTGATGATAATTGATAAGAGTGAAGTTGATTCCTTGCTAATTGCATTTGTATTTGCTTCTTATCTTGTTTCATTTCAATTTTCATATACATTCATTCATATTATAAACATTAACATTAATATTGCACAGTCAGTGCATTCTGATGTTATTGCTTGGTTAAAGAAAAACAAATTAAGAAGCCATGGCATCCACAAGTTTGTATCTTCTCCTCCATCTCGTAATGCTATTAATATCTGTTACAGTAATGGCATTGACCAACAGAAAAACTTACATAGTTCACATGAAACACAACAAAAATGCATCCATGTACTCTCCCATTCTCCAATCTTCTTCTGATTCACTACTTTACACCTACACTCACTCTTACAACGGTTTCGCTGCTTCCCTTGACACTGAACAAGTGCAAGCACTGCGTAGTTCTGATTCAGTTCTGGGTGTATATGAAGATACCTTGTACTCGCTGCACACTACTCGCACCCCAGAGTTTCTGGGTCTACTTCAAATTCAAACCCATTCTCAGTATATTCACCAACCTTCATACGATGTCGTCATTGGTGTACTTGACACTGGAGTATGGCCAGAATCGCAAAGTTTCCACGATTCTCAAATGCCTCAAATCCCATCTCGATGGCGTGGAAAGTGTGAGTCAGCACCTGATTTCGATTCTTCCCTCTGTAACAAAAAACTCATCGGTGCTCGAAGCTTCTCAAAGGGTTATCTCATAGCTTCTCCAGGTGGTGGAAGAAAGAAAGCAGTTGATCCTATTTCACCTCGTGACAAAGATGGACACGGTACCCATACTGCCACCACCGCTGCTGGCTCCGCCGTCGCCAACGCCACACTTCTCGGTTACGCTACCGGAACAGCACGTGGTATGGCTCCACAGGCGCGTATCGCTGTTTACAAGGTCTGCTGGACCGACGGTTGCTTCGCCTCCGACATACTCGCCGGAATAGATCAAGCAATTCAAGACGGCGTTGATGTGTTGTCACTCTCCCTCGGTGGTTCATCATCCACTCCTTACTACTTCGACACAATCGCAATCGGAACTTTTGCGGCGGTGGAGAGAGGAATATTCGTTTCGTGTTCGGCGGGGAATACCGGACCACGGAGCGGTTCGTTATCGAATGTAGCTCCGTGGATCATGACCGTCGGAGCAGGGACACTGGATCGTGATTTTCCGGCGTACGCTACTCTCGGAAACGGAAAACGTTTCTCCGGCGTTTCACTTTACAGTGGAGAAGGAATGGGAAACGAACCGGTTGGTTTGGTTTATTTTAACGAACGGTTTAATTCATCGAGTAGCATATGTATGCCCGGCTCACTTGACCCGGAAATCGTGCGCGGGAAAGTGGTTGTTTGTGATAGAGGTGTAAACTCACGTGTGGAGAAAGGCAAGGTGGTTAGCGACGCCGGAGGCGTTGGGATGATTCTTGCGAACACGGCGGCGAGCGGTGAAGGAGTGGTGGCTGATAGTCACTTGGTACCGGCCGTAGCGGTGGGAAAAAACGAGGGTGATGAGATTAAAAAGTACGCAGCGTTGGATTCTAATCCAACGGCTGTGCTTAGTTTCGGTGGAACTGTGTTGAACGTGAGACCTTCACCCGTGGTAGCATCTTTCAGCTCTCGTGGGCCCAATGGTGTGACGCCACAAATTCTGAAGCCTGATGTTATTGGGCCTGGCGTGAACATCTTAGCTGGATGGACTGGTGCTGTTGGGCCTTCGGGCTCACAAGACACTCGCAAAGCCCAATTCAATATCATGTCGGGTATGTAAATCAAATTTTGTTGATCAAACTTTCTCTTATATTATCAGAGGGGGTATTAATCAATTTCTAATTTTGTTATTGTGATAATGTTAGGTACGTCGATGTCATGTCCGCACATAAGTGGTGTGGCCGCGTTGTTGAAAGCGGCTCATCCAGAATGGAGTCCAAGTGCAATCAAATCAGCTCTGATGACAACAGCTTATACACTTGACAACACTGAGTCTCCCCTAAGGGATGCAATGGGAGAGGCCTTATCCACACCATGGGCTTATGGGTCAGGTCATGTCAACCCACAAAAGGCCTTATCTCCTGGCCTTGTTTATGATGCTGACATTGAAGACTACATTGCATTCTTGTGCTCTCTAAACTACACACTTGACCATGTGAAACTCATTGTCAAGCGTCCTAATGTTAATTGTTCTACCTATTTGTCTGGCCCTGGTGATCTTAATTACCCATCATTTTCTGTTGTTTTTGGAAACAATAGTGGTGTTGTTCAATACAAGCGGACACTTACTAACGTTGGGGAGGCAGAATCTGTTTATGATGTAGCTGTGAGTGGGCCATCCACGGTGGGGATAACTGTGAATCCTACCAAGCTTGTTTTTGAACAAGTTGGGGAAAGGCAAACATATATGGTTAAGTTTATATCAAACAAGGATATTGTTGATGATTCAGTTACGTCTGAATTTGGCAGTATTACGTGGAGTAACAAACAACACCAAGTTAGGAGCCCAATTGCTTTTACATGGACGATTCTATGAAGATTTGGATAAGCTACTGTATCATTTAAGCCCAATAGCAGTAGCCTAGCTCTATTGTAGTTGATTTAAAAAAGAAAACGACAGAAAGAAAGCAGCTGTGGGATGTTGATGTTGCAAAGGGTGACATTGCATTAATTATGATGAGATTAATTAGTCACACCCAGTAAAAGCTAATGTAACAAGACGTTATTATTATTATACGTTAATGATAGTGTAACCTAGCAGGCTATGACATAACATAATTCTATGCACCAAGTACGATTAGAGTATGTTTTAGAATTGTGTCAAATTTTTATTCTAATTTCAAAGTTTTTGATAGTACCATGTTACACTAGAAAATTTAAGCGTGCAAATTCATCATACACCAACAAAGGAAGAGATGAACGTAACTTGATTCAGTTTTGGTTTCCAATATTGAGCAAACCCATGTCATATGTGAATTATTATTTCTCTCTTTTCCTTCTGTTTCGTACACGCGTGCAGTAAATCAGGGGAAAAAGCAAAAGAAGAAACTACTGTATAGCAACTTCTACCGCAGTACATACTGCACACGGTCATTCATCAAAGTTAACAACACTTCCTTCCCAATTATTACTAATTACCGGTTATTTCCAAATGTCTTATTCCAAACGTTTTTTGAGCTTGAATGAGTATGACCACTAATTGGTGTACCGAATGAAGAGTCATTTCCCGTGTGTCCTGTGCTCTGTGCTCTGTGTGTGTGTGTCAGTTATGCAGAAAAAAAGGCAGCTCACACTCACTCACACTCCTCACTTATTTTCCTGCCGTGCACCCAATTTGATTATTTCATCGATCATCAACTTTCATGTAGGACCACTAAGATTGAAAACTTGAGGTGAAAATAATTAATAAGACAAATAACTAGACACTTTTTTCTTTTCTCTTTTGGCAGATAAAAACACTATTCTTATCATGATTTTAGGAAACTAGCAGAACTCACGATCTGTCATACAACTCAACAGCCTTTAGCAATCAAAGTCTGTGAAATCAAACACTAAAAGCAAGGTGATTGAAGCACCTACTATTAAGTCTTTCATTTCACTTACAATATTGTAGAATGCACACAACAAAGGATGAAATGGAACTTATCATACCCAAAATTACAACTTCCAAATCGAGCTATTACATTTGCTTCAAGTATTCACATTTATTTTTACAAAATTTATACTCTAGCTTATATAAATGCAATTTTGTGAAGACAAGGGATCCAAATCTGTTCTCCTTTGGAGAGAATATAGTAATGTACTAACAACAGAAACAAGAAGGATTAAAACATGACTCTGTACAACAGCAACATGGACTTACCTTTGGACAAGTTGGGCAAGAGCAAGTGCAGGTGCATTTGCAACTGCATAAAGAAGGGCATGATGGACACCCAAAATTGCAACTACTTGGAAAAGTACAACAATTTCCCGAACCAAGGCTATGTTTACAGCAATTTGATTTGGGACAAGAGAAACAACAGCAACAGTTCCACTTAGGTAAGGAACAAGTGAAGGATGGAAAACAGTTGCTGCAACTGCATGGTTTACAGTCACTGCAGCAGCTTGGCAATTTTAGATGTACAGATAATCCATCACAGCAGCAGCAGCAACAGCAGATCCAAGACAGATTAAAACATGGCAAACGACTGCACATAAAAGTTAGTTACTCATGTTATTCGTTATAGCTATTAAATAACACTTACTGGTTACTAACTAATATGATACAAGTTGCTTCCTCAATAAATGAAATTTGACTAACTTATCAATCATTGTGTGGGGGGTCACTCCTGTTTACTCTCTCAGATACACAAACACCAATGTTTGCTGAATTTAAGGCTCAGCTCCATGATGCACAAGAAAAAAGGACAAGAAAATATCTATAATCTTTGAAATTAGACATACCATTGTGACATTCCTCAAAGCTAAGCTAACCATAGACTTCAAAGAATGTTCCTTGTTATTTTATTTTTTTAGGAGGGGACTATTTGCTTGAGTTTGATACATATATAATATCTTTCTTTTCATACATTTCAATTCAATAAAATAACTGCATGTATGGTGAACAGATTACATAGTTTTGTATCACATAGATATCAATAATTGAAAAATTCTTACCCACATAATTTAGAATTCTTGTTGAACTGTAAAATTTGTTCATGAGGTGTCAGTTTAGTGTTAAGAGTTTGATTTTGTATCCTCGAGGGACAGAGTTCAAATCCCCTTAAAGACAATTAATTGTAAAATATTCATTAATGTCAGTCGAATTAATAATAATTTTCACTTTCCCTATATTTTTTTTTAAAGAGCACAATTTAACAACTTCCAATAGTCTTACTACTCAACACTTTCTTAGTATAAGCAAATAAAGTTGCAAGATAAAGAAATTTGTACCAGAGCCATTTCCAGAAGCGACATGACCTGCGATTCTTCTTGTTTCTGCTTGAAAGAGAAAGGGCATAAGAATCATGATCTCTTCTAAACTAACAAAAGCATTGATTGATTGATGAGAACATTTCTTACGAAGGTAACAGAGGATCTGAATTTGCCACCACATAATCAGCAATCCTGTAACATTAATCAGTAAAAAGTAAATTCTCCTATGAATAATTTAATCATTTTAAGGAATCATTCTAGTATAGGAGCAAACTCAAAATTAAACATACTCTTTGCAGCATCTTGAAGCTGGTTGAAGACCTTCCATAGATTTCAATTCTTCCTGGTAGATGCAAAATCATCAAATTGACATGAAGGTGGCATGTTGTTAATTAAAAATTAATTTTCTAATAACACATATAATTCCACATAGGAAATCCATTTATGTCCTTCAAATTGGACACAAAATGAGTCACAGACAAAAATATTCTCTGCAAATGAAAAGAGCATCTTCACTTTTTTTTTGGTACTAAAACTAAAACCGGAGGAAGTCAAGAATTAGTTTAATTTAAATTTTGAAATTTGAAAACCTTGTCTCTGAATTTTAAAATGCCACACAATAGAACCTAGTACATTTGTTCATGCTCAAAGTTAGTACTCTGTAGTACTCTATTTTTTCATGCTCAAAGTTAGTACTGCGCATTGATCATGAAAATGTCATGTACAGAGAAGTTTTTTCTTCAAATTTACTGTCATGGATCGTTAGAAATGACATAGAAGTTCTGACACATGACGTTTCTTCTTCCATTTTGAAAGTTACAAACATTTTCATTCAAAGACTAAAAAAATATGATGTCACACAATAATATATATATAAATGTAACAGAATTTTCAATTTCAGCATAGAAAGCATTTTGAGAAGCAAGAAAACAAACCTCTAGAAAACCTATCTCTCTTTCAAGCATCTGAACCTTGGCCATTTCACGGCGTTTTCCATACAAATCTGGATATTCAGGAGGTGACTTAGGAGAAGGTGGAGGGAGTGAAGGAACTGAAGAGGAAGAAGAAGAAGAACGAACCATAGGATTAGGAGTATTCATTGAAGAAAGAAGGTGAAAATGAAAATAGTAGAGAGAAGAAATGGAAATAGAAATAGAAATTGCAGCAGGGACTGAGAAGGTTGCAGGTGGAGACAGTAATAGCAGTAGTCCTTTTTGTTTGTGTAGTGTTGTTTAATATGGAGTGGAGGTGGTAAAGGTAAGGAGAGAGGGGTAGGCACAAGTAACAATAGTAATGGTAAGAAGCGGCAAATAAGGTTAGTTAGGTTAGGTGTGAATTCTCAATACTTATGAAATGAAATGACTACTATCACAGAGGCAGTAAATACCCTCTCTGACAAGAAGGGATAATTAACTAACACCCACAACCCTAAGTAAATACACCAAACATATGTTATTATGTTTGGTTTTTTTCAGAATCATGGTGATCCGTCATAATTTTTATTAAATTTTTAAAAATTTAATGGATTAGCATAATTTTGGAACACCCATATGATATCAAACATAATAGACCAAATTTCAAACTCCCTTGCAGTATGGTCACACTAGTGGTATATATTTAGATCCCTTAATAATTTGGTTGTTCAATTCATGATTAATAAGTACTCTATAAAAAAAAATGCTAACAAATGTGCATTTAAGACATTGAAACAATAAAAAGTAAATTATTTTATATAAAATTTATCAATTATTTTTATTTTTGAATTCTTAACAAATATCATTTGTTAGCATAATCCATAAAAAAATATATTAATCTTTACAATTATAGACAAGAATACGTTGATTTAACTAAACAAAATTCAAACTTCTCCTAAAAGTAAAATCAAACTCATTCTCAACTTGATGATAGTTTTTTATTGTTGTACTCGTGCAAGGGAAATGGGTGGAAACTAGAAAAGTAACTGTAAAGAGGAATGATAATGAGAAGGGTAGAAAGACAGTCATTATTGCCTACTGGATTCTGACTGTCCACACCACCACCATTTTAAAAATTGTCATAAATAAATCATTTTAAAATTTAATTCCTCTTCTGACTTTTTAAAAATATTAAATTAAAATGAAAGAAAAACTATATTCGTTTTTAAGTATTTTAGAAGATGAATACAATTTTTTTGCGAAATAGTTTGTTATTGTTATTTTGTTTTAAAGAACTGTAAATAAGGGGCAACTGTGAACAAGAGAGGGAATAAGAATGTGAGTGAAGGGAGGGGGAAGGCACAAGTTTCGTGGATGGTGAGGTGATAATAATGTAAAGGGTATTTATAAATAGTAAAGACGGCTGAGAGAAGGCCTGCAACTACTGGTGTCTGTACAAACCCCATTTAGCAAAGTCGATCTGATTTTGATTGAGATTTTAGGTTATGTTTGTTTTATAAGAGGATTATTTCTACTGTATACAAAGTAATATAGTCATATACTATGCATGATTTTTTTTAGGGGATTATACTATGCGTAATTGTTTTTACTAAGTTGAATCAATAAATCACGGCATATCTCATTTAATTGAATTGTGATATTTACTCTGTTGATTTAATGATTAAAATAAATTTGCAAGTGGTCACACGTCTCTTTATCTTTACGAGAGGGATGATAGACAAAAGTATATGAAAATATTTTTCGCTCAAAATTTAACTCTTTTGTTTTTACTTGATTTTGTTAAACTAACACCAATCAAAGCACTCAAGGATGAGGAGGACGGACGACACACTTTTACTTTTAAGAGATGTCGTTGATCCTTGTCAGATTTTGTGTGTGGAGATTTTTACATATTGTATCGATCACTCTTGGTTGTGAGGTTATTGATATTAGAGGCGTTACAAATCGCAAAAAATCTAGACCTAGTTACCAAAGAACTTGTGGGTTAAATGCATAATTGTGTGTAAAATTTGAATAGGATTGAGTCTTGACTCGGTCGACAAAGTAAATATACAAATGAAATGTTTATAAACTTCTTCACTAAGTGGATGGGTTAATAAATTTCATTGGTGTACATTGTTCACCTCAGAGGGCTCTATAGCAAAGTAATTACGGACCTTTCCAACTCTTTAATGGACTTTAAACTTGTTAGAAGTACACTAGTACACAAGTTCATTAATTGAAATATCCTTTTCAGTTGAGCATAATTTAATGTTCAGATCACTTTATCCAAAACAATGCAAATAATAGAATAGTGAGCATATATCGATCAAATATCATTTCTTTATCACTCCCGTTTGCTATATTAAAAAATTTTACTTTATTATAGTTTACACAATTATAGAAACAATTAATGCAAGTACTCTCTCCTATAGCGGTTTAAAATCGAACCAATCTAATAGAAAAAAACGCAAACTGAACCAAGTCAAATCAAAATCGTAAAAAATCGCATTTGGTTTGGATGTATTCATATCATTTTTTTACTCAACCGCATGGTTTGGTTTGGTTTGCGACTTTTATTTTACGAATCAAATCAAACCAAACCGCAACATAAGAAAAACACTAATTAAACATATGTCAGATGTACCAATACTCATGAAAACTCAATGAAAACTTATAAAATGACATTTTTTTCTCTTACTAAGTTTCTTCTTTGCTTTTTATTTCAAAAAATGTATTTATGTGCTCTTTGAACTTTTAGAAAATGATAAAATCTCAGTCTTAATACATTTCTTACAAAATTTGACTACTTTTTGACCCCGTTTTTAATTCGGTCTATGTTGTTGGGTGAAAATGAAATTGTAATGTTGGATGAAATATAAAATATTGGTTGAAATATGTTGTGTTTTAGCTTTTTAACTTGATTTTAATGTTGGAAACAAAAAAGTTGTATTGTCTCAAAAACAACAGCACCAATCGAATCAATCCAAACCACATTGGTTTGGTTCGGATGACTTTTTAAAAGCCAACCGAACCAAATCAAACCGCATGCTTTTTTATCTCCCGATTAGGATGACTTTTATGTTTAAAACCGAACCAAACTGCACCGCGAACACCCTACTCCCTCCGTTATTTAACACAAATTAAAGACGGACTATAAAATTGTTTTGAAAATTTTTTATCAGTTTTTTTAGATAAAATAGTAACAATTTTGCCAAATTTAAATTTATTGCAGATAAAATTAATATGGCTGAAAAATAAATCTTTAAAATTATTGCAGATAAAACAAATACTTCTTCCATTTGACATACAGATTAAGAAATGGAATGAAATAACCAATAAACATAACACTTTTACTAAAGGTCAAATATCATATGCGGTTTTTAAGTTAGATGATTATAACAAGTTAATCATTTAAGTTTTCTGTTACAAATTGGTCTTTTAAATCATAAAATATTTGCACCATTATCTTGTTTTCATCACACTCATTCAAAAAGTGTTTATATAGATGTTTAATATTAAATTGGTATGTCTAAATTCTCCGCTCTCAGAACTAGCATTCATAATCATATATAGGCATGTTATTCCGTCTTGGTTTGAAACAAAACTGATCGATTACTCTATTTATAATATTGTTGATAAAGTATTTATCGGTAAAATTATACTTGAATTAAAAAAATGTGTGTAAGTAATCATGTTTGTTGTCATAAGTACTTTTGGACCTACCACCTCAATGTTAAAGATTTATAAACATTTTTTACCGAAGTTGACTAAAAAGATGGGTGACCCTGTAAATATTCTATGACTTAAAAAATCAATTTGTAATAAAAAATAACTTAAAGGATCAATTGGTAACAAGAAAAAAAAAACTTGTTATAAACATATAATTTAAAAAACCGCAACATGTAATTGATCTTTACTAAACTATCCTTACTTTATAAGAGAAAGACAAACTTAAAGTTGCATTGAAAATTGTGTGAGAGAAAGAAAAAAAAAGTTGGAATATTTTTTTGGGTAAAATAGTCTAGTGTCAGAGCTCACACATTTTAAATGTTGTTGTGAAATGTAGGAAATATTACACCATATGGTTGGAAAATAAACCTTCTTAGTAGAACTGAGAGGCTCACTCTTGCCCAGTCCATTGTGGCTGCTGTTCCAAACTATTCTATGTAGAATTTGTGGTTACCTTAAGGAGTGTGTGGATGTGTTATTAGACAATTGATTTGGGGCTTCTTAGTTGGAAGAACATTGGGGGGGGGGCGGTCTAGTATTCGCTATGCTAGATCTTCTAATACTGCGCTCTTTATCTTGAGAAAACATGTGTGGAATTTACTTCATAAGCTCTGAGTTCAAATGCTTTGGACCAAGTATTTGAAGGACACTCGTATTTTTCAAGTTACAAATTGTTCTGGCGCTTAGTCTTTATCTTCGGCAACCTTGTAAAGCTCTTTTTCAAGTTGGAAGAACATTAAACTCGTATTTTTCATAGACTCTTTTGGCAACCTTCTAAATCTATGGTTTTATTTTGACTCTACTACTTATCGTGGCGGAGTAAAAAAAAAAGAAGTTTGGATAGACCATCTAAATAAACTAATATATACACACACAAACACACACACAATTTATGTTTTAATAAACATAAGCACATAGTTGATCTATCTAAAAATTAAATTATATACTTTTAAATTTAAAATAATTATCTGAAAATTTCGAGTAACTTAAAAGTGTGATAGTAACACTGACTGAGATGGAGAAGAGGGTGAGACAAAAAGTAATTTTATTTAAAAATCAAGAATATTTTAGTAAACTCCCCTATTAAAAAATTAACTTTTTTTATGGGTGGATCGTGGTCCACCCGAGCTCCAACGATCCAAACCGGTCTCATCCAAATGTTACCACTACCAACTCTTGGAGTTGGCTCTGGAAGTTTGATATTCTTGAAAAAATTAAGTATTTTGGTTGGTTTATTTTGTTGGGTTTCCTACTTACGAACTTCTTTCGTATGTCCAAACATCTTACCATGGATTCTTCTTGCAAGCTTTATAGACTCTTGCATGATTCTTGCCTTCATACTTTTTAAAATTGTTCACTTTATCGTTGACAGAGACAACGTTCGCGTGTTATTCTTCTCTCCCACCAAGTTCGACCCAAACATGGGCACACATGGAAAGGTGTTTCCCTGAGAAATTATATTAGCCTCAAACAAATATTACAACAGCCAATTTGATGAATATCAGACAACAAGCAAATGAATTAAGTGCAAAATTCTTTCAAAGGTTCTAAAAAATGGCTGGGAAATGTTCGTCAACATGCACACAACTAAAAGATAAATTGCATGGGCAAACCTATCATGATATGAACAAATTGGCTTCTCCGGAGCATTGATAGAGCAATTCATACAAGAAAGAGAAAAAGGCGTGTTAGTCGAGGGCGAGGTCCGCGCCTCATTTTCATCATTGACTGGGTTGTGCTAGGTGCATGACGTAGTGCGTTGGGCGTACTGTGCAGTACATACATGGGTTCGAATTTTCAGCTTTTGGAGTGTATAAAAGGCCAACATTTGTTTTTTTGTGTGTAATCTCATGAAATCGAAAAAGGAGACTCTTAGAAACACATGGGAAACACACGAGAGTCTGAGAGGTTTGTATGCAACTTGGGTAAACCTTGAGAGATCAAAAGAGGAAACATGTAAGGGTTGGTGCATTTTGAGGAAAGATTCTATAGTTGGAAAATACTTTGTAAACAAAGTGAAAATTATTAAGTGATTATTAGAGGGTAAATGAGAGAAATTTTCAGGGGATGTTCTTGGAGAGTATTGAGAGCTAAATTTCTTAGTCACTTTTGTAACTCTCTTCATGAAGCGAAAAAAGTGAGAAAATCATATAAATTAGATCTGGTAGGAAAGTTTGTTGAATATAATTTCTTGCAACTCTTTGTATCTCTCTTTGTAATGACCCTTTGATAGTCAATTGAAGAGCTTTATCTCCCCCAAATGTAGATTTTGTTGGACTGAATTGGGTAAACAAATTATTAACGTGTTGTTGCTTTACTCTATACTCCATTTATCTTTTTCTTTGGTTCGATTGTAGTTTTGCTTTACACTTGGTTGTAATATTAGATTTAGATCTGTTGTTGTTGTTTGCAACTGTTTTGATTATTGGTTGTCATCGATACTTCTCTACATATCTAAGTTTATTGGTGTGATTTGAATTCGAATTCACTGTTGCAGAACCTCCACTATATACGTATGTGACTTAGAGTTAAACAAAGTATTTCGAAGGCTTTTTTAATTTGTTATCATTTTTGGAGAGTAACGGTTTGCATTATCTTATGTGCTATTATTATTATCGGACGATGCGATATTGTTGTTTGTTACATGTTAGCTTATTTCTTGTCCTTTTTTCTCTCTTTGATTTGATTGCAGATGGTTGGCTAATGACCATGGTGATTCCTTAAAATTCTTGGACTCAAAGAGAATTATAGAGTTGCTGTTGATATTCCAGTAGGTAATGCTAGATTCTTTATATAAACATTCCCTCCGATCATTGAATAACTGATATTTTTTATGTAATATTATAAGACCAAATACATCATTTATTCATTAAACTTAAAAATTGTTTTTTTTTTACTTTGATAATGACCGGAGGGAGTATGTCAATGCATCATATTTTATTGTTGCCTTCCTTTTTAGTCCTTGATGTTTGGAAATTATAGATATTTGGGACCAAAGTTGTCGTCTTTGTATCCTGTGATTTGGTTTGATTGAAATGTCTTCTTAGTGTGCCCATTGATTGAATTTTGAGTTTCCTTATAAGGTCGCCAGTTAAAGTTCTATCCATATTTGTTTTTTATTAATCCCCTTGATTGTTATGATTTGTCACACTCAATGCAAATGACGTCTTTCATTCTCTTCGTTTGTTTGTGATTTTCCTTTTATTCGACATTTTGCTTAAACTTGAGTTTTATGACCTCATATAACCATGTAGATAATTAATATCTTTTTCTGCATTTTGTTATTTTTTTCTTTGTGTAAGTTGATTTTGCAGTTGTTTGAAACATGATAAATTCTTTGATTTGTCTACCTCTTTGATGGTAGGAGGAATTTACATAATATAATAATTAATTATAGCTCTAAGTTTACCTGATAGAGTAACAATTACTAAGGCATCAAGTTGATGCACCCGATAGTTTTTTTTTTTTTTTTCTTCTGCTGAACTTTGTATATTTGGTTCCATAATGCTTGTACCCTCCCCTTAATTAATATAAGTAATCAATAAAATTACATGTCAGTAGTTTAAGTTCATATGAGATTTCTTATGGCATTTAGGTTTAAGTTATCCTCAATTGTTTTGTCGAAAAGTTGTTCTCCTCATTGTTGAAAAGACTAGAAAGAGGCTTTGCGGCGATTCCAACTTCCAATGATCTATAACATAAACCTCACCAGTCTCTATCTGATATTGTTGCACCCAAAATTATTCTATTGATACTTGATGAAAGGTTTCCCTTATATTTGAATTTGAATAAGGATACATTTGTAGCAAATGTCTTTATTGTAGAAAGGTTTTGTGTAAGTCTCAGATAATGATATTATACAGATAAAAGGATCCTCCTAGCTTATATAATAAAGTTCAGGCAATGTGATCCTTCATTTCAACCGAAACATCAGTATTTGACAATTATTTCGAGCATTAGCATTAAGATAAAGTATCCTGCAAAACAACGAATATCTGAATCAATAATTTTTAAACCAAGGATCATTAGCATTATGAAACCATGTTCAAATGAAAACATTTATAGCATAATTATTTACTCTGCAACTGATCATGATTAAGATACTCCAAAAAGATAAGTTTAATGTAGGCTTAAATATGCAAATAGTCTCTGCAAATAGAGCTCGTTTTGCTTTTGGTCCTTGAATTTTTTTTTTTAAAAAACACCCTTGCAAAATTTTATGTCTTTTAAAAAAGACTTTGGACCCACTTTTGAGGTGAGATGACATGGTTTCGCCCACATGAAAATTATTTTTAAAAATTAAAAAATATGAAAATTTAAATTAAAAATTTAAAAATCATAAAAAAAAGTTCCAAAAATTTTCCGATTATATAGTTTTAAAAAAAAACTAAAATTTTAAAATATGAAAAAAAAATCGAAAAATTATATAATTTTTTAAAATCTGAATATAAATATTTGATTATTAAAATATGAAAATTAATTTTTAAAAAAATTATATAATTTGAAAATTTATAATTTTCGGAAATTTTTGAATATATAATTCTCAGATTTTTTTTTTCAAAATTTTTAATTTTACTTTTAGATAATTTATTCAGATTTTTTTTTCGAAAATTCAGATTATATAATTTTCAAAAAATTTAATTTTAGTTTTTTAAAATTATATAATCAAATTTTATTTTTGGAAATTTATTTTAAGATTTTGAAAATTATTTTCAGATTTTTAATTTCAAAAAATAATTTTAAGGATTTTTAATTGTTTTTTTCTATGTTTTAGGATTTTTAAATTTAAATTCAGATTTTTTTCCAAAATTCTTAAATTATATAATTTTAATTTATGAAAATTAAATAATCTGAAATTTTTTGGAAATTTATTTTCAGCTTTTTAAATTTTTAAATATATTTTTCTGATTTTTTATTTCTAATTTTTAATTTCGAAAATAATTTTAAGATTTTTTAAAATGTTTTTTATTTTTAATTATGTGGCATGCCACATCATCGCCATGTGGCAAAAGTTGCACAGTCAGTAACTGCCATGTGGCCAAAACCATGCAAAATCAACTGTTAAGTGGGACCAGAGACTTTTTTAAATGACAGAAAATTTTGCAAAGGTGTTTTTAATTTTTTTTTTACCAAAGACCAAAAGCAAAACGAGTCATATTTGCATATTTAAGCCTTTATTGTATTACTATTACCCTTATTCTTTAAATTATAACTAATTCAAATAGATATACCGTCGGTTATTAGTCTGCCTGTTTTAAATGATAAACTGGTTTTTTCAGAGTCTCATATATTGAGGAAAGAGCACAACCAGATACAGTTAAAAAATATCACTCAATCACCACCCAGATATTTTGAAGGAGGAGCCAGGGATCAAGGTGTTTCATGTCAAAGGGAACTGACCTTTATGGACCGAACATGTGAGTCCATTTAGTCATCTCTTGAATATTGTTTTGACTGGAACTGTCATTCTACAGGTGAGATATGTGCAGACACGAATATATAAATTTTGAATAATGGGGGTGCCATATGTATAAATTTGTAGCATTATATACATAGATATAACATTTCATTTTTGAATGCATTGAAATACATCATAATTGTTTTCTATGATTTTTTAAAACTTTTGAAACATTGAATTATGATATTCTCATTTTTTCAATATCAATATATACATACGATGATGTCGGAAAAATGTGTCAACATAACATTTCTCATACAAGTAACTAAACAATCATTTAATCATTCATCTTTTATTCATTTTTTCATCCTATTCTTGATAATTTTCATAATGGTTAGAGCTCTTTTAACTAGTTATCGTAAGTAATTTCAGAAAGAGTAATTTTTTACCCTCTCTAACATTCACTCTTTTATTAGGTGAAATTCATGTGGGTTTCAATAGTTTACATAAGATCCATTTTGAAAGTATGAAAACTCCACAATGGTTTGACCCAATAAAAGTGAGTAGTAGAGATGATGTTGGAAATTAAGAAAATATTTCTGACACTTCTCATAGTAGAGATAACTCTAAAAACCAAGATTCACACAAGTTTTCTTTGATTAAGTTTTTTTATTGGCCATATTGTTGGGAAACTTTTCAGGCTAAATGCACCCTGTTGGGTGTGGGTCATATGGTTGTGCTGTGTTGTGTGTAGAGATTATGTATTGCTGGTCAAAATTTCAAACATACAATGTATTATATAAACTACTCAATTTTTTTTTCTTTTTTCAAAATATAGTGTAGGCATGTGCCACCGGCTCCCTACAACCCATAACATACATCAGGCATATGTGATAGTTTCATCTTCTTAACTCAGCTATCTCAAACATTCGTCCTTTTTATGTTAAATTGCTGAATACCATGGAATTTTGTTTTAGGTAGAAGAACTTTTCTCTGTGAAGAATAATATGACCAATAATATATATAGAGGGTCAGTTGATCAATGAACACCTATTTAAGGCTTTTAAAAGATCTCATTTTATTATTTTGGTAAAAAAAAAACACGATGATTGCATGCAAGAATACTTAATACCTAGCAAGGACTTATTTGTATCACATTTGAATAGCACTATAAAACATTATAAAGTGGTTATTTATAGAGAAGTCAAACTCTCTACCATGGTCTTTAGATTCTGTATAATATAATATATGGGAATCACCGAAGTATCACTCTCAGACTCTTGCTCGTCAGTCCTCATCTATGTCTCTTGTCATATGGAGGATGAATATAGATAACACCAATCATTAAACTAGCACGTAATTTTCGTAAACAACAAAAAGGAATAACAAAATCACACGGGGAAGTTGTGGCATGTTGTGTGATGAGTGTATGTCTATTTTCCTTATGCCTACCAAGTAACAAGTCACATGCTTCATCCTCCATCAAAAGGGAAACCCCAAAAATAAGCAATCTATAGAGCAGTTATGTAGTTATTGGTGTTGCCCCTTGCCACAATGCGTTTATAATTTATTGACCATTGTGGTCAATGTGGGGTCATAGAAAATCACGGAAAATAATACCCATGATGGTTGCCACGTTTAGTCCATGTTCTACTAGTAGTCAAGGTATTACTTATTAGTAGAAAATTTGTGATCCTAAAAAGTTCAGTCTTATTGGATCAGATTGACAATTTTTCGTTGAGGGTGGACTTGCACAAAGGTATATATATTATAGAATGCAGATTAACTTCATGAGAGCATTGTAAGAGGGGTTTGGTAAACTAACTTTTCGAACAAAGTGCATGATGGAAAATTATTTCGGTGACCCATGAATGATGGATTCCATTAAGTAAAATACTAGTTGACTAGCTTGATGATCGATAATTGGGGCTAAATTTCTGAGTAGGGATGGATAAATGTTTAACTAATCCAATTCGGTTTTCAAAGATTATACATTTTCCACAATGGAAAATGTATGGGTGTTTCACTATAGGACCAATTTTTTATCTTACTTTACTTTACTTGAAGGTTACTAATACTTCCTTTAAAGAATAACATTTTGTATTTATTGGATTCTTGAGATCCTGGTTTGGACCATGAGAAACTCAATCCAATACTTTTGATATTATCGAAGTCGGATAACTGTTAGGGAAGAAAAGTGTCACATATGATCTACAGTGAACTATTATTTTAAGACCACTGAACACCCAATGTCGCTACATTTAAGTAGAAGTTCAGAGTCATCTACATGCTTACGCCTAAGACAATGTCTTGATCGATGTTATTCTACAAACCAAAAGAGAGCAAATGTGGGTTGAGTTTTGAGCACTAATATTAATTTTTCTTTATTTTTTTTCGAACCAACGGAGATTGAGTGATTGTCTTAGTGAGAACAAACAACACCGTGAGTTTCTACTTACTGAGAGCATGACCTATTGTCATTATAGTTACGAATTTCAAACATTGATCACGAGTAGATCACATGAAACACCTCTTACCATAAAACTCATATCATATTAGGCAGTTTTATAAAAAGTACTTGTACTTCGGGGTTTATGGTAAAGTAAAATGATGATCCATGTTGTTTAATCTATGTACTTAATTTCACAAAATTTTCCAGAAACGTGTCAAACTAAGCAGATAATTATAATTAGATACTTGAAACGTGATGTTGACTGTTTAAATTTTAAAACAACTGCTACCCATATGTATCAAATTAGTTGATGATTTTGATAATATACGCTGATAAAACACGTAAACACATACATTAAAAATACTATGTATCAAAATCTGCTGCTCTTAAGAAACGTGGAGTGAATTGACTCCAAATCTTCAACTAAAACATGCAAACAAAAATGAAATGGCATATGATATTTATATTTTTAATAAAAATCTGAATGGATTAGAAGTGTAAATAAACTGTCCCCACTCTCTTTTTGTCACACTGTGCACATTCTACAGAGTACTAGATACACCCAGAAGGTTCAAAATATCAATCCAAAACATTGTAAATCACACTCTGCAGTTTTAAATATATAAGAGAAAGTTGGTAAAAAAATTGATATATCTGGTCTAATTATATAAGCGAAAGTTGGATCAATAAAAGTTAATTTATTTGATTCAACGTTTAATTGGACCAGATACATTTGTTGTCTGTTGACCCAACTTTGCATTATATATAAGGTCGGGGAGTATTTTTTTTCCTTTATTTTAGTTCACTGTAGAAAGGAAAAAAAAAAAACTGGGTGTCCCATAAGAAAAATTTATACCATTCATTCTAAGTGGATCGTAGTAAAAGGTTTTAAATTTACTTCTAGATGCAGTGATCTTGCAATGCGATTCAGGCATGAAAAATATTACACGTTATTAGAAAAGCTTCGGTTAGAAGCCTGAAAAAAAAAAAGTACAAAGTGAAAACGAGTTACTTGCAGCTTCACTGCACAGTGCATTTTTATCGTGACCCAAGTTTTAATACTAGTAATTGCTAAATTCAAGGCTTGAAATATTGCACTTTTCCAACAAAAACTATGACTCTTCACTTGAGGGAAATTTCTGTGTAGTTTCGTATTGTGTCTATATCTTGGTAGCAACAAATATGGATCATTAAACATTCCTATTCTAACATTCCTGATTAAACAGCTAATCCCACATGGAATTATTGGTTTGGGAAAAAATTAAGATTCTCAGATTCTTGTATACACACACAGCTATAGCCAATAAACATAAAATTGATTCTTTTAAGGAATGCTTGAGTCTTGAGCCAGCCTGTCGTAATGGCATGTTTGAGCTGTATTTTTGTTCTTATTGAATATTACTAGCTAGCAGAATTTTAGCTTTATTCCCTTAAATCATATTCCTTCATTATCAAAATATTAACATTATTTCCTTAATAAACTACATACCAAGAAATAAAAAATAAAGGTAAAATCTAATGGAACATTCAGGAACTTTTAGAATTCATCTTCTTTTACAGAAGATACAGAAACAGGAAAACAGAAGAATTGATAAGCAAAAGTCCAAAAGATTTTATGTATTTACATTGAAGATCATAGGGGAAGAAAAAAATCTAAGACTAAAGTTATTATTATCAGACTGGCCTCATGAAAATTCTAAAACTGTGAAACACATGAAAACTGATTGTACAGATCCATCATGAATCAATCAAAACATAAAGTCCAATTTTAGAGACCCTTTTATAATTTCAACATTAGTCACAGTCAGAGAAAAAAAATAACACTTCTATGTTTCAGTTTTCATTTCATGCTTTACCTCCAACTGCAAAAAGAGTCAAAACTAAAGAACTTAGCCAGATATTGATGAGAAGCAACTATCTGATCGAATCAACGACGAAGAAGAACGAACAGCATCAACAGGAGGAAGAACTCCGGTTGAGTTTGATCGAAGAGGTGGTCTAGGGCAATCCAAACTCCGACGAATTCTTCGACTCATGAGAATGATAGGGTGTTCTGTTTTATTGAAAACAGTGGATGATGATGATGATCTGAAGTCTTTACAGAAACTGATGTGGCGATTGAGTGCTTCTTCAATGGTGATAAGTCTTTCTGATCTAACAACTTCATCTTTCACTGCTTCAACACACAGTCCACAAAGCCATCTACCTTGGTATCTCTGACGTACTTTTGAGATGTATGCAAGGGTGCATTCTTCTGTGAAACCGCATGAGTCACATTTCACAGACTCAACTTCTACCTGATTAACAGTTTTGACAGTAGAAGTTGGAGTCTGTGATGACTCTGACCCTGAAATTGCCATTATTCTCTATCTGTTTCTGAGGGTATAATGTTATAAAGAGGGGCAGAGTTACTAGATATTTATGTTGTCCTATGTTCATATAAACTTTATATTAAAATAATGTTGTAATAATAATAACGTAATAATCACATGATATTAATTAATATTAATTGGACGCGGTTTGGAGTACTTGTGAAATGGAATGAATAGACCTGAGTCACTAATGAGTTTGGAGCCTTTCATTTGTGTTTTTTGGACACATGGCATTATAAGAATATGACAACATGGAAATTTGGAAAACTAATGACGTGGTTTGGGGGCATTCTGGTTTTGGTCGAGGATTCCACGCATTCATATTGTTATCGTTAGATCAAGATTAAACTATCCAAATTTTTATATTATGTTTTATTTTTTAAAAAGATACAAAAATTAAACTTTAAATTTGTATCGTTTAATTTCAATCTAATTGTTATCCACATCGTGAATGCATGAATGAGTAAGATTCGTTTTGAGTTCATATGGTAATAGATAGCTGTCTACTATTAGGTTTGGGCCTATTCATCCAAATCTTCAATGATTAAAGTTTTTCCTGTTTAATCCAATAAAAAAGAATATATTGCAAAAAAAAAAAAAAAGGATATTCATGTTGCCTTCCAAAGTAGAGCCACCTCACTCCTCACTGTTCTCACATATTCGTTATAATTGATAATTGGTAATTAGTAATACACGTCTATAACTTTTTAGAGTAATTAGGTATATTCACTTTTTCATATGAGTATAATAATGCCTACAACCAGAAGTTTTTAACACTAAATTTAATTTTAATATAAATAAATAAATTGATGTAGTGTTTGAATTGATAGTGATTTTTGTAAAATTATGATGACATCGTGATTTTTTTTTAATCTTTAAAGAGTAATGTTTGTCAAAATTATAGTAAGATAATGTGATTTTACCAAATTTATTATAACTATCATTTGTCATCATTTTTTGTCCAAATTAAATACATCTGTATATAGCTGGTATACATCGAGACACAACTGGTACACAACTGTAAAGATTAATTATAATGAGGCAATGTGATTTTATCAAATTTACCATAAATATCGTTCGTCATCATTTTTTGTCCAAATCCAATACATCTGTACACAACTGGTACACATTGTTTCTTAAAAAAAAAAGGTTGTAGAAATTAATTACTTGAATTGAATCATACCATCGTCATTTCTAAGTTACTTGTGTGTAGTATAGTCCAATAGTGCATTTTTTAAGGAATTAATTGATCTTAATCATTGAGTGTTTTGCTAATTTGCAGGCAATACTCCCTCCGTCCCTTTTTATAGGAGTAGTTTACAAAAATCACGTGTATTAAGAAAAGTTGTTGGAGTAATAAAATTGTCTCAAATTGGTGTGACTATTACTAGATTACCCTTAATTAAATATATAGTTATTGTTAACTTTTCATATACCAAGACAAATTGATAGTATTGATAAGGGGTATATTTGGAAAAAGAGTAATCAATGCATCTAGGAATTTGTATATGATCTTATATTTAGGGACAAATTTTTTTTTGTAAACTACTCCTATAAATAGGGACGGAGGGAGTAATTGTTTTAATTTTGGCATGTGAAAAACAGCTTATTGTCTTAATGCACTTTATGTCTCTTTAAGACTGACGTAGTTTGTGCAATTAAGCCCCATTGTGTTGTGGTACCAATTTACTTAACTAACAATAACAATGGCTTGGAAGCTGCTGCTATTGATTTGGTCTATTTATTGGTCCCCATCACAAAGATGCAGACGGGGAGCTACGTTAGGCATGACGTGTCATATGCTATTATAGCACATTTGATTTGTGGTCACAACCACAAATCTAAATGGTTTGGTATACTCATAAATGGAAAAATATAGTATTAAAAAATTATTTATTGTTATTATTAATATTAAAACATTGCTTAATATGTATTTATATGAGTGTGCCTAAATAAATTGGATTGTAGTTGTGCCTAAACCATTTAAATTTGTGATTGCATGCAAAAAAAATTGGTGATTGGCTTTAATCAGTAAGTATATCCACACAAATACAGTATACAGTACTTGGATATGAATGCATGTTTTTAAGTGTCAGATTGCTTAATTATTTGGGGTTGAGTAGCCCAACTAATTTGAACTAAGGGTTAAAGAGTTGAAAGTTCAGGGTTTAAATGCTGACAAAAAAAACTAACATAATAATTAACCTATGTCATTAAAAAAATTACTAAATTATTTTATATTAATCGTAGATATGCAGGGTTTTGCTTTGCTCAATGTTACCGAGGATAGTATTACAGTTTTAGTTTCAAAATTGAGGTTAGAGTCCCTTACTCTACTAGACTAACAAATAGTACTAATTTGTAAGAAAATGCTTTCTGGTTTTGATACTTTTGTTAAAATCTTTTTGTTTCTACCAAAGGGCGGTTTTACTTAGTTTAGTTATCTTAAATTTTGAAAATGAGTAAACAACCATTTAGGTATTCAAACATGTCAGACGACGTCAGTACAACCTCTTAAGTGTATATCAAAATTACAAAATCATCTATGAATATGTGTTTTTCTAATTACTAGATTGGTTGTCAAATGTATCTTTTGTTAGTCAACTCAACAATCGATGTGTCTTCTATCGGTAAGTTTGGTTCATAAAATTAATAAACGAATGATTTTTTTTTAATTTTGACACATTTAAAGACTATAATAACATCACATTGCACATTTAGGAGCCGGATAGATGTGGCCTTTGAAGTAGAGGACACATAGGACTCTTTGGTGATTATCTCATCCTTTGTAAGATAATGACAAGAGGATATAGTGAAATGATGCAATCACTTAAAGTTAGCCCATGTGCAAGTTTTTCTATTTGGGTAAGTAGATATGGAGATTGTTGAAGCTTCTTCACCAAATAAGAAAACTTGAGACTTAAGACTTGCATTGCAGCCACAAACAAGAGTAAAAAGATGTAACCATAATAAGGGAATCTTTTTCTGTTGGGACCATTTTAAGTTTTAACTATAAATGATGCATCAAAATGTGGTGCCTTTTGATATGCATGCATAAATGTTACTTTCAAGACTTTTGTTTTCTTTTTGCACCTGGTTTGGAGACAAAAATATTGAAATATTATGTCTGTCGTGATTCATGAGCAACCATCATTAGTCTTTTTCAACATAAGAATAGTCAAAATATGGTCCTAGTGATTGCCTATCCAATAGGTGATGGTAAATTGAAGGCCAAGCGACCATAATAGGTCCCATGACTGCAACAATGGTGATCATCCAAAACCAAAGGGCTATTTGTTTGTAGTAATCAGTTTAGCGGAGAGACAAATTGTTCTTTTAACACAACAACTAACATACTAACATTTATCATTAAAAAATAAATCGCATTTAACCAAAATCCGGGATCATATACCATATTCTCTGTTTGCATTTTGTCTTGACTATTTTTTTCATGAATTCAGGTTGCTGTTCTAACATTGAGGCAGGAGCACAGAGAGGCAGGTGCACAAGTTACATCCCATCAGATAGATGACATCCATTTGTACTAGATAATCCATGTTTCACCAACGGTGTTGCACTGTCCAAGGATGAAAATTATATCTTGCGCTATGTGAAATTTGGAAGTGAGCACAAATATATGATGATGAGATTCTCTTGTCCTATCTTAACCAACCGCGAGACTTTCTTAATTATCTGCAGCCAGCCACCTTAAAAGCAGTGCTATTTTGGGTGTTACTTCTACATTGGTACTCACTCCATCAAACTTTCTGTTTTTCTTCCTCCTGATGGGCCTTTCTGGCTCACTTCCCTTCAGAGTTCAGACAACGTACCAATAATTTTTTTGATTGTTTCCAAACAAATAAAAGAAGATAATAATAATAATAATCAGAAAAACTTGAAAATTCAAACAAGACATGATCTTGAATTGGTTTTATTCAATATGAATTCCTTGACTAATTAAAATGGTCAATGTTGTGTGGATAAGAATGCAATGGTGATGATGAATTAATTAGTGGCAACTTATTGCACAGATAATCAGAAGATTGATAGTTACAATGGAGTCACTTAGTTTGTTAATAGATATAGTTGCAACTTGCAAGTTGGTTAGAATCGGTGTTTATTTGGTATCAAAGTAAGTTTGATAAAACTATGTTGAACAGCTGTGATTTTGCAAAAACTATATTTTGTAGTTTTAACGGTGATTTGTTCAATTCACCGTGATACAAAATATGCACTTAGTTAAGATTACTTCATTTTAGATGGGATCAATATATAAAGTGAATCCTACACTACTTTAATCAACTTTTTTCATTCTAGCAATTCCAAAATAATCTAAAGTAAACAGGTTATACGGTAAGGTGATGCATTCATTGGTTTCAGCTTTGGAGTTTCAGGACTATAGTTAGTCTAAAGTAAACTCTCTTTTACAATTAGAGAAAACCTTGACTATTTTCTTGCGTAGAAACAAGTAACAACAGGTTCAGTTTTCAATGAATAAAGGTTATGTCATCGCTTTTGTTGGTTTTGGATTTCCAAACTGTTGTATTTGAATTTTCAAATTCTATTTTGAAAGATAATATTTACCGAAGTTGTTACTAGGTTGAGTCACGACCAGGTCGCTCTCTTTAAGACGTTTCGTGGCACAGCCCAAAATTGTGCAAAGCAGACTATCAACCACGCCACCTCCAGGATAAAAAAAGTCCAGTTACAACTGTGCGGTTAACTACTGCAATGTAGAAAACCGTTCGAGATTTACACATCCAATATGGTACTAAGACCACTCTTTAATACTTAAACCATTCTAATATAGTCTTGTGACCACTCTATTATGGTGATAAGACCACTCAAATATGGTGTTATCACCATTCTAATCTCTAAGTTCTTCAAAAATTCAATATGGTATTACGACCACTCAAATATGGTGATACCACCATTCTGACTTTTTAACTTCTCCAAGAGTAGAAAAATATCGAAAGAATATTTATATATCGTTAAGATCATTTTTAATTCCGACGGGACATTATTATTCCAAAAGGGGACTATGATCTTAAAAGTACTCTTTATTTCGAAGGGACATATATTATAGAAGGGACTATGTTCTTAAGACCTTTCTTAATTCCGAAGAGACAAAAAAAGGAGATAAAGAGAAGAATAACTCGTTAACACAAGCTGGGGGAGAAGAGAGAAAGAGTTCTCGACAACTCAATAGAACTTTTTTATGTGATTTTCGAACTGAGAGGAGTCCTCTATTTATATAGAGATTTTGTAACTGTTTTAGCTAAAATAGCGGCAACAGTTACTCTAATGGATAAGATCAAAAGGAAATTTAACCACTAATCAGTTCAACAACATTTGTGGATAAGATCAAAAGGAAACAAATCCACAAAAATGGAGGAAACAGACTCATTGGATATGAATGAAGGAAAGGTAAGAAACTCAGTTGAATTCTTGTTCTTATCACAACCAACATAAGCTAAAATTATGGGAAGTGATATTCATGAATAAAAATAATAATTACTATTATTTTTATCATTATCAAATATTTAAAATTAAATACCTCAATTTAAACACTACTAATGTGTGTGTTCTATTTTATGTGGGACCCCCACTATCTATTTTTTCAATTCACATCACACTAGCTCAAAGTCTTATTACTTGGTGTTTAATCTTTTAATTTCCTTCCAACTTCACACCAATGTTCCAACAATCCCCCACTTGAATTTAAAAAATGGTTTCAATAGTAACGTCAAAACGTTTCTATAAGGTTGCTAATAAACAAAGGTGTTGCCTACAACTTGAACCTTTGCATAACGGAAACTATTCTGATTCAACAAGAGTTGCTTACATCATTGAACTCTATCTCAGACATAGAGTCTGCACACAAACCTTTTCCTAAGGTGTATTCTAAAAGCCCATGCATTTATGGCCCTGCACGTTTATCCCAGTTTTAACGAACGCTCTAGGTATTCTGCCTCAAAATCCCATAGGAACCGGCCTCAGTTCCACATTCGTATATGTGAGTCTATCAAGAGTACTCATGTAGCTATGTACTCCACTCAACATAGAGTATAGATCTCATTAAGAGTTTCTATTATCTCATCCTTCTGTCGCTGCAGGATTCATGCTTTCTTAATTTTCTCATAGCATGTTCTATCACTCATAACTTGTTATTACCCATTGAACCTATTTCTTGGGATCTCCAGTCATTTAGGTCGGGTTACCATCACTCATGATCTTTAGGCATTAGTCCCATCCTATTGGATGTGTTTAGAACTTTCTTTCTAGTTATTCCTTTGTCAAAGGATCGACTAAGTCTTCATCAGTACCTACATGATCTACTTTAACCGTTCCTTTTGAGAGTAGCTAGTTCTCTAATTTGTTATGTGTCCGTGCTTTAATTATCGTCTCTTACTATTGTAGTAACGATTCTCAATTTTGTAATAGTTGCAGTACTATCACAATGAATTAACACTCCTAGCAACGGTTTTACCCACTAGGGGATCTCAACTACCAAGCATTTTCTCAACTTGCTTCTTCACTAGTTTTCTCTAGTGTTCTCATCTCAAATCATTCCATAGTGGATTGAGTCAATATCATATGTCTCAACAAACAAATCCTCCAGTGATGCTCAATGTGCAGCCACTAGTCGCTTAAGACTCATCTGAAGGATGTTCTATTTTGTATCTTGTATCATTCAAGTACAATAAGATACTTCTCATAATGTAATCCTAAAGTCATAGTCTTCTTAAGGCACCTTATGACTCTTTCAATAGCATGTCAATGCTTCTCACTTGGTCTACTAGTAAACTTGCACAAGATTTCCACGACATAGGCAATCTCGGGTCTAATACATTCAGTGACATATCTAAGGACTGCCAATGATGCTCGCATATTCTCTTTGTCTAACACCATCTCAAGTGCTCTTGAAGAGTTTCACTTGAACTGTAAGGCGTGCTTGCTAGTTTACAATAATAATTACATTTCCGTAAGATCTTCTCAACATAGTGAGATTGATCCAAACAATTCTCTTTTCTTATCTAGTAATCTTGATACCAAGAATTACTTCAACTTCATATAGTTCTTTCTTATCAATGTTTTTGCTAAACAATGATTTCTCACAATTTATAGCATGAATCTTTGAACCAAATATGAGCAAGTCGTCTACGTAGAGACATATGATCGTGCAAATGTTATTTCCAAATTTTTAGTGAATACATTTGTCACTTTCATTCATTTTATACTCATTCGATAGCATTAGAATGCAAAAATTTCATGCCATTTCCGAGGAGTTTATTTTAGACCATACAAAGATTTATCTAACTTACTGACCTTGTTTTCTTGTCCATGAATCACAAAACTTTCAGGTTGTTCCATATAGACTTCTTCTTATAGTCCACGATTTAAACGGCAGCTTTCACATTCATTTGGAGTACTATCGAGTTATGAATAGCGACTAAAGGGTCTAGCCCCCTCATGAATATGATTCTAGTGACTGTGTCGAAGAAATCTATATTTTTATCTTTGCCTAAAACCTTTTTCTACAAGGTGATCCTTGTATTTAGCAACCGAACCATCAGGTTTTAGTTTTCCATTTCCAAAATCCAAATACAACCAACTGGTTTGCAATTATGAGGCAAGTCAACTAAGAGTCATGTTTCGTTAGACTCTAGAGAATCCATTTCATCGTTTACTGTTTTTTCTTCTTCAAAAGTTAGCATCCAATGAAGACAAAGCTTCTTGAAGGCCAGATGGATCCTCTTCCAATATACAAACCATATAACTTGGTTTATACTCTTTAGCAATTATAGTTTTCTTACCTCTTTGAGGTTCTATAACATCCCTTACGATGTTTTCATAACTGTTTCTGAATACTGGAATGTGATCAGATGCAGTGCCCCCACTAGCTCTCAATTTAAAAAGGGAATTTATTTTGCCCCCACTAATGGCGTGCTTTCACTAGTGTCCCCACTATTCTTTATTTAAAGGGGTATTTATTTACATAGAAATCGGTAGCGTTTAATTATATGCTCAATTTAGCATATAGGTCTTAAAACTTATATGCTTCGCTATTTATAGCATACCCAATGAATACACATTCATAGGCTCTACTAGTGAGTTCAACTCTCTTGGGATCCGAAATCCGAACATAGGCCAGACAATCCCAAGTTCAAAAAATAAGACAAGTTGGGTTGTCATTTCTTCAAAACTTCTTAATTAGAAATTTTGTTCTTAGACTTGGGTACTCTATTCGACATAAATTTCAATTTTTTGTTATAAAAATTGAACATATCAAGCGTATCAATTTTATTTTTCAAAGTTTACAGTCATCAATAAATATGATAAAATTTTTTTATCATTTCTAGTTTATGTTCCATCAAATTCGCACATGTCATAATTTATTAAGTTTAGAGGTTCAAATTCTCAGAACACTGATTTATATGAACTTTTAGTTCTTTTATCTTGACTGCAAAAAATTTCTAATCATATAACTTTGGAATTAAATTCAAGTTACTCAAGTTTAAAATCAAATGTTTCAAAGACGCAATTTTTTCCCAACAAGAATGCATGATGCACAAGTCTCTTTTTATGTCTGAGTGAGCTCAGTCTTATTCAGAAATCTGAAATCCAGATTCTTTCTTATCTTTGTGCGAAACATTTGGAACAAATTTCTCATATAATTTCTAGTTCATCAAAAATCTTTTCAATTTGGTCCATTCTTTGATTTTTCAACGATCTCATTTTCATACAAATAGTAATGACCATTTGGATGGTAAAATTGTTCTATTTGTTCTACGGTACATTCCAACTATTCAGTAAAGAGGCTTTGATTAGAACATGACTGATCAAAAGCTTTAGACAATTTGTTTCTTATCATGAGAATTATATAAAACTATGCATAAGCATTTCATGGTACCGATTTGAAAAGCATCACGTAAGTATGTGATTTTAAGTTTCATCCGAAATTTTTTTAGAGTTCATCAAAATGAAATAACAACCTCACATTATTTTCTTTTCAAGTTCAAACCTTTTTTTTTTGTTTTGTAACAAACTTGTCAGTTTTATCATTATCAATGATAATCAAGTACCATTTGAGTTCTTATTCACAATAAATTTTAAACAGATTCAGAGCTGCGTATGTGAATTTTTTAGTGTTGTTATTATAACAACAAACACTTCATAGTGTTTTCTTTCAAAAAAAAAAACACTTCATAATGTTCAGTATATAGATGTATTTCTATAGCCTTTTTATGTTGTAAAATTTGACATAAGAATATCTCTACAAATAATAATCAATATATAAATATAAGAATCAATTAAATATAAAAGAGTGAGATCAATAAACTTATATGTCTTTGATGTTGTATAATTAGGTCACCGACACAACTCTATCAACATCTTTGACAACTTAAATCAAACCTGCTACTGAATCAACTATCAAGATATGCAAATAGAACAAATAGTAAAATAGTCTGAGAAGTGCCGATCGCGCTGACCTTAAGGATTTTCCGCGTAATTATACGCTAATCCCCGAGGATTTAACAGACCCTTCTCGATGTGGAATCGAGGAAACAGAACTGACAAGAAAGAATATTTTCAAGAAGATGTAACCCAAGAAACAATTGGAAGTGAGGGCCATGTTTTTGTTTTGATACTGCTCAAAGCCAAGTGAAAAAATTATATACATTTGGTACGTGAAAAATCATTTTATAGGCACCATTTAACTGTTGAGTCAAGCAAAGAATAATGACTTATAAATAGCTAATAAAAAGAACGTTATGCATTGACTCAAAAAATAAGTGCTCAAATAAATTAGTTAAGAAAAACATTATTATTGCCACATCAAGAGATATAAAGGAAAGGCAGTTACAAAAATTTGAATTTAAAACATGGGTACAAGACCAAGTCAAACATTATAATTAATAATATGATTATAATTTTCTATTAAAATATTTTTCTATATTTCTCAATTAAAAATATGGGCCACAAAATATTTAACACTTTTGAAATATACTCAAAATTTACAACAATCCCCCACATATTTCAAAAGTTTAAAAGTAATTTTGAAAAAAAAAACTTTCTGGGTTAACATCCTAGATGTGATGCATCAAACTGGTGTAGCAAGCTATATGAACCAGCCCTAGAATGATAATACTTAACACACAATGAAGTTGGTGTAGCAAGCTATATGAACCAAAATCACTTGTTGTATGTTAGCGGTATACCACTCGCATCACACCCCCACAGTTCTTGTCGTTGGCGATGTTGGTGCGCTAATAGGCCATGCGCGTGCCTGGATTATTTCATGAGTGCTCTAGAGATTTCGCCAAGATCTCATACAAGCGGCCCCACTTGACACTCACATAGGTGATTTCATCAAGTGTATGCTGCAAATCATACACCACCCGTAAGGGATATGAAATTCATTAAAAGCTTTATAGGTTTATCCTCTCAATAATGCAGTGTCTAGCACTTCACACACACACACACACACACCATAGGAAAGGGACGAAAACAAAAGTTAATTAACTAATTTTTGGTGCTATCAGAACTAATAAGTGACTTGTTCTTACCCATATGAACCTTATTCATGGGATCTCCAATCACAAAGGTTGGGTTCCCATCACTTATTCATTTCGAGTGGCTTAAGTCTCAATCCCCTCGATGTACACAAATTTATTTCATCCCAGGGGCTTTGTTTAGTAGCTACTTTATACACAAACGATGAAGACAATTTTCTTTCATCATATAAGATTGACCAAGACGTCTCTAAGTCAATCAACCTCATATATTTATCAAAGTCTAACAATAAACTTGATCTCTATAATTATATTTATTCAGGTCTACTTGAATGACTTCAAGGGACAACATCCCATAAAATAATTCTACATTTTGATTTATTCACATTGGAATTCAATTTCAATTAACATCATTGTATTATTTTGATACAATGGTTCATCAACGCTAAACAATATTTCATAAGTGTCAAACTGACTTCCTTAATATACTTCATCAGGTCAACTTAGATAAATTCTAAGCGACAAACCCCCACATTGGGAAAATATAATTCCATATATATAAATTTATTATACAGGTCTACTTGAATAATTTTCAAGTGACAACACTTCAGCAATGGAAAAATAAATTCCCATAAACATATATTTGCACAAAACTAAATCCATTAAACATAATCATATTATTGAAATACAATAGATAATCTATAATATACCATTTAATATTTGATGGTATCTCTCAAATATCTCATGATACCGCCACACATATTATCATAAATTTATCATTAAAATGTCTTTGATAGACATCCTTATGAACTTACACAAGAAAATGACACACTCAAAACTACACATGATTCTCTACATTATCAAGTTATTCATATGCACACTTTAAGCAGGATAAGTTTGAGTTTCATTATGCAATAAAACTCCATGACAGTAAGCATCTAACAATTGCAAATTGTCGAGATAAAATTGAGAAGGACGATTTATAGTAACAACTAATATGCTTGTTAATAATAGCTAAAGTATATGTTCTGTACAATAAAATCAAACATTTGCACTATAAGTGCCAAATTGTGATAAATATAAGACATGGTAAACAACCACACCTTGACAAATTTTATAATAATACAATGACCATCCACGCAATAAATAATTATCTTTTCTTCATAGAAAAACTAAATTCACTACAAAGATTCACAAACATACTTAACCATAATCAGTCCATATATCTCAATTTAAATTTTGGTCTCATGTTTCATATCTGTTATATTAAAGCCTCGCAAGTTAGAACTTTTAATTTACAATAACAATAATAACTACCTTAAAACACAAGTAATGTCCACATAAAAAGTTTTATTTTTATTTTTATTTTTATATTCATGGTCCTCTACTGTTGGCAATTTAATATGAGCATATAGATCAATGATTGAGACTAATCCATACGATGACAAATACATATCATGTGGATAGAATTGAACATGCCACTCCAAATAAATAAAACTAGTACAGAATTAAAACAGACCTAGTGAGTATATTTTATGCTAAGCACACATCAGCCTCATAATCAAAATTACAATTGTTTTATCTATGTATACACATCAAAGATTTATCGCATGCATCATCACAAAAACACACTGGGTCATGATCGCATAAAATTAAAATAATGATCGAAAAACCTGATTATCAAAGGCTTTGTATTTAACATCATAACACTAAGAACCTTGCGCTTGAAATACAAATCGGCCCTTTATATTTTCACGGCTTCACGGACGACTAGTTACCATTTTCAGGCTAAGCAATTCCTTTCCCATTTATCTAGCAGGAGAGCAAATAAATTTTCAATAACAGGTTTCAACAATTAATAAAACGAAAATTCTTAAGATTGTTGTAAAATTTGACATAAGAATATCTCTACAAATAATAATCAATATATAAATATAAGAATCAATTAAATATAAGCAAAAGAGTGATATCAATAAACTTATCTGTCTTTGATGTTGTATAATTAGGTCACCGACACAACTCTATCAACATCTTTGACAGCTCAAATCAAACATGCTACTGAATCAACTATCAAGATATGCAAATAGAACAAATAGTAAAATAGTCTGAGACGCGCTGATCGCGCTATCCTTAAGGATTTTCCGCATAATTATACGCTAATCCCCCAGGATTTAACAGACCCTTCTCGATGTGGAATCGAGGAAACAGAACTGACAAGAAAGAATATTTTCAGGAAGATGTAACCCAAGAAACAATTGGAAGTGAGGGACATGTTTTGTTTTGATACTGCTCAAAGCCAAGTGAAAAAACTATATACATTCGGTACGTGAAAATTCATTTTATAGGCACCATTTAACTGTTGAGTCTGAAGGTGAGAAAAACACAAGAAGGGGGTTGGATTGTGTTGGCTTTTTCCTTTCTTTCTCAAAAACTAAGGTTAGTTCAGAATCAGATATAGATCAGATTCTGAAACTATTTTCAGAGTGTTTTGCAGCGGGTATAAAGTAAATGAGAGAGAGAGAGAGAGAGACACAAGCAGTTTATCCTGGTTCCTTCCACAATCCGGAAGTAGTCCAGTCCCCTTGTTACTTACAAGAGATTTTCCACTATAATCACAAAGATTACAATTGCTCAAGCACAAAGCAAGAGACTTCCTATGCTCAAACACAAAGTAAGAGACTTCCAATGGCTCAAACACTAAGTAAGAGACTTCCTATGCTCAAACACAAAGTAAGAGACTTCTTTGCTCAGACACACAGTCTAAGACTTTGAATCAAACAGATTTTACAAAAGAAATAAGTTTGAGTTGAACACTTGATATACTATCAGTGGTGTTCACAAAATACAACATAGATTTAAGACTCTAAACTTAAGAAATTCTAAGATAAGAAATTTGTAAGAATTTCTAAGTTGTTTTGATGACTTTCAGTTTTGGCAGATTTGTGTATCAGAAAACAGAGTATCACGTTTTCAGTCAATGAGTCTTAAACTTCTTCTTCAAAACTTCAATCCTTTATAGAGAATTAAGAGCTGTTGGAAAGAGTCAGTTTTAGCAAAAGAGCCATTGCACTAGAAGCTACATCCAGCATTTAATTCATTCATGTCATTGTGTGCGCAAACCAGAAAACAGAGCACAACAATTTTGAATTATTTCCTTAAAAGATGGCTGCGTGTTTCATCCAAGGAGGCAACTGTTGCATTGAGCTGTTCTGACTGTACAGTGCTTTACTATTGACAGTGACAGTTGTTTTTCCTTAAAACTCAGACTTCAGAAGCTTCTCTTCAGAACTGGCTTCAGACACTGTTCATCAGAAGTTGTCTTCAGACGCAGTTTTTCAGAAGCTGGCATCAGACGCACTGTTCATCAGACGCAGTCTTCAGAAGTTGGCATCAGACGCACTTCTTCAGACGCTGCCTTCAGAAGCTCTTCTTCAGACGTTGCCTTCAGAAGCACTTCTTCAGACGCTGATTTTCTTCAGCCTTGCAACACAAGCTTCTATATTTTCCTTCTTGCTCTTAACTTGTTCTTTCATAACCATTGTTAGATACCAATCTTTAAGTATATGGTTCTGCACACTAGAATCAAGTATTAGCATATCCAATTTTCTTTTTAACACTTTGTTATCATCAAAACTCAAAAGAGAGCTGTTCATACATTTTGTTCCAACAATCTCCCCCTTTTTGATGGTGACAAACATAAGCATTAATAGAAAATTGTTGTTAATTTAATTAACAAGTTGACTTCAGGGTCTGAGGTTTGTATGATCCCCCTGAGTCTGATAATCCACAAGGTGAGGTTTGTAAGCTCCCCTGAGTCTTATTGTAACACCCTATTTCCCGACGATAATTATTAAATAATAATTATATATTTAATAAAGAGGATGTTACAAAACTCGTCAATATATCACATATAACATAAACACTTTCTTTAAATATTAATTTCAACAGCAGAAAACATTTCATTGATTTCATTAATATTGATTATCCTTGTTATTCAACATCATAAATAGAAATAACAATATTTCCAAGTTCTCGACTTAAAAACAAATTAATTTCAACGTCAACCCCAACCCTGGTGTTACAAGAATCAGAGCTCGTAGCGACTACATGCTTAATAGATTACTAAATAAAATAAAAACTAGACGGAAGACGTATTCCATCTCCACCTTCTAAGTCGTCCCACAGCTAAACTTCCTCAACCTGAGTGTCTGTACCCGGGAGTACAATCACCACAAAGAAAACAACACAACAACAACAAAGGGGTGAGAAATCCTGCCGTAACATAATATTAGGGAAAAGCACGCACAACATTATAATACAACGATAACAATATTCTGTCGTCATATGATCATCGACATTTATTATATTCTCTCAACGAATCATACATATCATCATCTCATTCAATTCACACTTAAAAACACCAAGTATAAGTATCATCATTTAAATGCATATGGACTCACCCTAAGACCTATATGAATGTGGTACCACACCTATCGTCGTCATAATTTGCCAGAGATATGTTACTGGACTTTCGTCGTCATAAATTGCCAGAGATATGTTACTGGACTTTCATCGTCATTTCATCTTCATAATTCCTAGACACGACTCTATATGCATGCATGGTGACAGACTCATCAGGTATTACACATCATCACGTCATCATGAATTCACATTCATAAATGCAAGACTCTCCCTAATATGCACAACATCAATGCAAAATACACCATCATCATTCTCATCGTCTTCATAAATAAACATCATCATTCTCATCATCAAAATAATATAGACATCGTCATTCGCATCATCATTATAATATATACATCATCATTCTCATCGTCATAGTAATATAGACATCATCATTATAATATAAACATCATCACTCTCATCATCATATTAACGCAAGTATCATCATTTCTCATCATATTTATTTATACACTTGTATATAATATCAATCGTCATCACTCTTTGTCATAGTCATATGATTCCTCATCATTACTCTCTATTACCGTCTATATCTCTACATTATCTCCTCATCAATCCAACCCTTAAGCACGACTCATTTCTACGTCAACAACCCTCTATTTTATTTTATTATGCATCTTACGGACATGCTCTATTCTCTCGTCTATTCTAGGCTCTCTAGATATTTTATCCTGATAGCACACCCTATTCCTCCTTCTTAGTTTTAAGATGTTTACTTCTCCATTAACATTACATATAATGTCTCCTCTCTATACAACTAGGTTTCACCTCACCATCGTCAATAACTCTTTCCTACTTATCCCTCTCATTATTACGACTTTATACCTTAATCCCTGTCTCACATTTGTCGTCATCTATAACCTCGACCATTCCCCTAATCTTAACTTCATTCTAATTCAAAGTTATTATCTCACCTTATCGATACTTTCTACGTCAGCAACTTTCCTCACTAAAACTTCATTATAATTTAAGGTTTTATTCTCTCGATACCGGTCATTATTATTATTGTCAAACATTATGACTATTACCTCTTATCTTCTTTCCTATTCATCTCGCTCTCTTCTAATCAATTCCCGTCTTATTCACCGCTATCCTCATTCCTATTATCTTTCACTACTCAATACACACCTTATATGTTCCTACCTAACAATCATCTTAAGTTCCTTAATTACCTTGACTCTTTTAATCTTCAACTTAACAATATTCCCAAGCTCATTATTTGTTTAAGAAGATTATATTTAACTTCATCACTTACTCGGAAGGCACCTACGTTATATCCCTTCTTATCATCGTCTCTTTTCACTTCTTTATCTCTTCATATTTTATACTCTCTTAATCAGCTTACCATATTAGACCTTTTAAAAATACCCCAATGAATTAATCATGTCGTTATCACTCCGCCGTGAACTACTCATCTACATCCCTCACACTTCTCCTTCTACTGCTTAAACTACTTCACCTTTTTAGGCTCAAGACTCATCAAGTATTAAATGTCAACACATCAACAACAGCTTACAGTCATAGATGCAAACTCTTCCTATTTTTCACAACACCGGGACAAAACATATCGTCGTTATTCACATCATCAGCATAAGAAAACGTTGTCATCATGAATATACATCGTCACTCACATCATTTATATAATCAACATCATCATTACGAGTATGCTTCACCAACTTCATCATATTTATATATTCAGTAGTCAACGTCATTAACAACTTCATTATCTAAGCGCTTTCATTCTCACCATTCACTATCCTACTCCTCTCTCTTTATTTCTTCTTGGATTTGTCTCTAACACCCTAAAGTTCTTCCATGTATTAATTCGTTAAGGGGTTGGAGAACTACCCTTAAGACACCAGACTAGACTCCCTTCATTTAGGTTTATAGGTTCGGAACCCTAGTATACGCTTACTTTTCACGCTAACAACTTTCTTAGACTTACTATTCATATCGCAGCATGACCCAGGTACAATATTTTATTCATAACTCAAGTTCTAGAGGTCTAAATGGATTCAAACCAAAGGGAAATGAAAGCTGACATCTATATCTAAAACTTTCATGAAGGGACCTAAGTCCAATTCGGGACAGAGAGGGGTGGAAATGTTTCGTTTCCTAAACCTGGGCAGAGTGCACGACCGTGCCGACCCCTGTGTAGTAATATGACCATAAATCGAGTTGTGGATGTCTAAATGAGGTCACTCAAAAGCCACACGAAAGCTAACATCCATATCTACAACTTTTATGAAGAAACCTAAGCTCAATTCGGAACTGAAAATGCTCAAAAAGTTGTTGCAAAATCGCGTCACGATTCTGTCAGCATCAGAACGCAGATTTTGTAATTTTTCACCATGGGAGCTTCCCCGGCTCGGATTTCGACCCCCCCCCCCCCCCCCAACTCACCCAATTCGTCCCTAAACATCACCCTAAGGTTACCCTATCATTCAAACACTAATTTCCCATTAACCTACTGATTCACACACTCTCTTCATGGTCAATCCTCTATTCGTAAACCATAAACTAGTTTATCTTAATTTTAAATAATTCAACCTCGTCTTTACCTTCGTCCATCATCAATCTCTCATCACAATCTCACATCATAACAGAAACATTATCTTAAGAATTAAACAGCCCCCATCATATATTAAGATACCCTAAAGTGCAAAGATTCTCCCCCTTACCTCGATTCCTCTGAAATCTCTGGTTTGGCTTGACTTCGTTGTAGCTAGGTTTTCCTTTCTCTGACGGCTGCTCTTCTCTCTGTTTCTACGTTCAGCAAAACTGAGTTCTAATTTCCCAAAACCCTTATTTATATTTGGTCTAGCCACTCTTCATATAACTTTCCTCTTCTATTCACTATTCTTTTGCTTTTCCCCTCCCCCACTTATTAAAAACCTATTTTCTACACCTCCTACTCTTTTCTACTTGTTTTTCAATTCTCTTTCTATATTATTTAAATTATGGTATCATAAATTAATTCACCAATATAATTCAACCCTCTCAACATTTACATCACATTCAAATAAAACAGCATTAATAATAATATTCACCACGCCACACCTATTAAAATTTATTGAATTACTTAAAATATAAAATTGGGGTGTTACACTTATCCAGGTTAATTAAATTTCATTTAAATCAAATAGATGAAAAATCAAAGTGTAAATACATTTAGAGTTTAAATAACAAACTGACTTCAGGGTCTGAGGTTTGTAAGCTCCCCCTAAGTCTGATAATTCACAAGGTGAGGTTTGTAAGCTCCCCTTGAGTTTTATCCAAGTTATTTAAATTCAGTTTAATTCACAAAATTGAAAATTCAATATATCTCACAGAATTTAATTCAGAGGCTAAGAGATGAGAAAATGTTCTCCTAAGTTAATTACTTATCATAAATTAACTTATGTTTTGAGCTCAGAGCCTGAAATACTTGTTACTTTTACTCCCCCTTTTGTCATCAACAAAAAGAAAATTCAAGAATTTTTAAGAGAGTTAAAACGTGAGATAAAAATGTTCAGAGCATTTTGTTCAGTACCACTGAACTGTTACAAAAACAATTTTTCAGAACATTTTGTTCAGTACTGCTGAACTGTTACAGAAACAATTGTTCAGAACATTTTGTTCAGTACTGCTGAACAATTTCAGACAGAATTGTTTGAGAGTTTTTAAACTGGGTCTGAAAAACTGAACACATAAGATGAAAATTGAATACTGTGTTTTGAGTGTGTTTGATGAAAACTTTTCAGAAACAGAAAAACATTTAAACACACTGCACATTGATGACTTTAGGAGGGTGCAAAGTACAGCTTTCAAGGCTTAATTCATCACTGCCCAGCAGTTATAACTTATCAGTTTCTGACCATGTGTTAGACAACTGTACAGATTCACTCTCATTAGTGGGCCACTGTGTAAAGTGTCCACTTATAATGAGTTTTATCAGGAAGTCACAAAAATTCAGATTCTGAAACTCAGATTCTGATGTTTTCAGAAGCTGAACTATCTTCAGACTCTCAAAGTGAGTGTCTGTTAAGTCTTAGCTTCTGATGAACTTCAGGTTCTCAGTTTCTATTCAGAGTCAAGCAATTTTTAAGAGATGAAATGCATGTTCAGATTCTTTTTAATAAAATTAAATATGTCTTCTGTGAGGGGTTTTGTAAATATATCAGCCCATTGATGATCAATATCAATGAATTGAGTATCCAAAACACCCTTCTGAACATAATCTCTAATAAAATGATGCTTAATTTCAATATGCTTGGCTCTTGAATGAAGAATTGGATTTTTAGACAAACAGATTGCAGCAGTATTATCACAGAAAATAGGAATGCTGTTTTCATGAATCTGATAGTCTTCCAACTGATATTTCATCCAGAGCAGTTGTGTGCAACAACTTACAGCTGAGATGTATTCTGCTTCTGCTGTTGACAATGCAATAGTTGATTGTCTTTTGCTGGCCCAGGATATCAGATTCTCACAAAGGAATTGACAATTTCCACTGGTGGATTTTCTTTCAATCCTGTCCCCAGCATAATCAGCATCACAGAATCCAACCAGCTTATAATCTAAGGACTTCTTATACAGAATTCCAAGATTAGTTGTTCCCTTCAGATACCTGAAGATTCTCTTGACAGCAGTCATATGAGATTCTCTAGGATCTGATTGGAATCTTGCACACAAGCATACACTAAACAAAATATCTGGTCTAGAAGCTGTTAAGTATAACAGAGAACCAATCATACCTCTGTAGAGCTTCTGATCTACCTTTGATCCAGTGTCTTCTTTGCTTAAATTGCAGGTTGGATGCATTGGTGTTGTCATCAATTTACAATCTTCAAGCTGGAACTTCTTCAGAAGCTCCTTTGTATATTTAGATTGATGAACATGCACTCCATCTTTGCATTGGTTGATTTGAATTCCAAGAAAGAATTTCAATTCTCCCATCATGTTCATTTCAAATTCATCCTGCATTAACTTAGAAAATTATTTGCAAAGAATGGCATTAGTAGAACCAAATATAATATCATCAACATAGATTTGCACAATTAAGATGTCTTTCTAAAAAGTGTATTGTCAACTTGTCCTCTTACAAAATCATTTTTAAGTAAGAAATTACTTAGTCTCTCATACCAAGCTCTGGGAGCTTGTTTCAAACCATACAGTGATTTCTTAAGTTTAAAAACAAAATCTGGATTTTTTAAATCTTCAAAACCAGGAGGTTGTTTGACATATACTTCTTCAGAAATAACTCCATTTAAAAAAGCACTCTTAACATCCATTTGATATAAGATGATATTGTGATTTACTGCATAGGAAAGAAGTAACCTGATTGCTTCCAGTCTTGCAACTGGAGCAAATGTTTCAGTGTAGTCTATTCCTTCCTGCTGACTGTAGCCTTGAGCAACCAGTCTAGCTTTGTTTCTGACTACTTCTCCTTGTTCATTTAGCTTGTTTCTGAACACCCATTTTGTTCCAATAATGTTCTTGTGATTTGGTTTTGCAACTAAATCCCAAACATCATTTCTTTGAAACTGGTTGAGTTCTTCTTGCATAGCCACAATCCATCCATCATCTTCAAGTGCTTCATCAGTTGTTGTAGGTTCAATCATTGACAGTAGTCCAATTAAGGAGTCATTCTGATAGAATGCTGATCTGGTCTTTCTTGGATTATCCTTGTTTCCAATGATTAACTCTTCAGGATGTGAAGACTTGTACTTGAATGAGGTTTTGGGTGGATTTGCTTCTGAAGAATCATCAAGTACTTGTTCAGAACCATTTTGATCTTGATTGGCTTCAGGAGGAGTGTCAGCATCTGAGAGTTTTTCAGCTTCTGCAGTATTTTCAGCTTCTGGACTTTCTTCAGACTCAGAACTCTGTTCAGGTTCTGAAGGGTCCATTGAGAGCCTTATATCTGCAAAACTCTCAACTAGCTCTAATATTTTATTATTAGGCTTCTTGTCATCAACCCTAATGTGTATTGATTCTTCAACAACATGTGTTTCAGAATTGTACACTGTATGCTTTAGATCTCTCAGAGTATCCTAAAAAGATACCCTTGTGAGCCTTAGCATCAAATTTCTTTAGGTAGATTTTATTGTTCAGAATGTAACATGTACATCCAAACTGATGAAAATAAGAGATGCTTGGCTTTCTTCCTTTAAATAATTCATATGTTGTTTTATTCAGAATTGGTCTTATATAGATTCTGTTCTGAATATAACATGTTGTGTTAACAGCTTCTGCCCAGAAGTACTTTGCAATTTTAGATTCATGGATCATGGTTCTGGCCATTTCTTGCAAAGATTTGTTCTTTCTCTCTACAACTCCATTTTGTTGTGGAGTTCTAGGAGAAGATAACTCATGGAGAATTTCATGTTCTTCACAAAAATTTTCAAAAGGTTCATTTTCAAATTCACCACCATGATCACTTCTGACTTTTAAAATTTTCAAATCATTTTCTGTTTGTACTTGCTTGCAGAATTTGTTGAACATATCATATGTTTCATTTTTGGTTCTAAGAAATTTAACCCAAGTCCACCTACTGTAATCATCAACAATTACTAACCCATACTTCTTCCCATTGATTGATGTTGTTCCAACAGGACCAAACATATCAATGTGAAGTAGTTCTAAGGGTCTGGAGGTAGAAACAATGTTTTTGGATTTAAAAGAAGTTTTAGCTATTTTTCCTATCTGGCATGCTCCACAAAGAGCATCTGAGTGATAGTTAATGTTTGGTAAGCCTCTGACCAGTTGCAACTTGCTAAGCTTAGAGATGAGTCTCCAGTTAGCATGTCCCAACCTTTTGTGCCATACCCATTTCTCATCACTCACTGACAGAAGACAAACTACCTTCTGATCAACCAGTTCTGAAAAATTAATCTTATAAACATTGTTCTTCCTCTTTCCTTTGAACACAACAGATTTATCTTTGTTGTTGATTATAGTGCAAGTGTTCTTATCAAACAGAACATCATAACCACTGTCACATAATTGACTTATGCTAAGTAGGTTATGTCTTAGTCCATCTACCAACCAGACATTATCAATGGAAAGGGAAGAATTACCTATCTTACCAGTACCAATGATCTTGCCTTTCTAATTTCCTCCAAAACCCACAATTCCTCCATCTTTCATGGTCAGCGTTAGGAACATAGACCTTTCTCCTGTCATGTGACGCGAGCAGCCACTGTCCAGGTACCAAGACTTTTCCTTTTCATTGGATGTTAAGCATATCTGCAGAAGAAATTATTTCAGATTTAGGTACCCATATCTTTATGGGTCCTCTTAGGTTAGTTCTGAAAGGATAAGGCTTCTTTTGTACCTTTGGTCTAACATTTTGAGGTTTGAAAGGTTTTGTATAAACTGGTTTAGTATTCCTTGAAGGTTTTACAAACACAGTCTTTTGAAAATGTGAGTTTGAAGTTTTCAGAGACTGAGACTTGCTTGTCTTAGGTTCTGAACTCTTCAGACTTTGAACCTTTTCAGATTTAAAGTCTGTTTTCCTCATAGTCTTAGACTTAGAATTTTTTGGTTTAGACTTTGGCAAAGTTTTAGATTCTGCCTTCATCTTTCCCTTAGATTCAGAAGTTTTAGATTCTGAGTTGTTCAGAACCTTAGGTTTAGCAGTCTCATTTTATGATGGATTCAGTTTCTCAGAACTGTCAGATGCAGATACAAAGCACACCTTAGTGCCTTTCATAATATTTCCAGAACAGGATGGTGTATTAGTTTCTTTTGAATGATTAAATGGATCATTTTTGAAACCAATACCTTCTCCTCTGTTTCTGCTAATATTATAAATCATAGAAGCAATCTTACTTCTGTTGATTCCAGTTAAGATAAAATCCTGAAGAGCAATTTCTTGTTCACTAGGAATTTCTTCAGGTTTCTTATGAGCCATTTCTCTGAGTTCTCTAACTTCTTCATCAATCTCATTGATGTGATTCTGAAGTTGGAGATTCTCATCAGTCAGCAAGTTATGTTTATTTTTCAAAGATTTTAATTGACTTAACTTGCTTCTGAGGTGGTTCATAAGATCTTTAACTGTTTCAATAAGTTTAGAACGAGTAAGTTCAGAATATACCTCATCTTCATCTTCAGAGTCTGAACCTGACTCAGTATCAGAGAATGTTGTTGCCATTAAAGTCAGGTTAGCTTCCTCTTCATCATCTTTATCAAATTCAGATTCATTGTCAAGATCATCTCATGTTGCCATAAGACTTTTCCTGAGTTTGTTTATGAAGTTGCTTGATTTAGAGCTGATCTTCTTAGATTTCTCCTTTGACTTGTCCTTCTGTAGTTCAGGATAATCAGCAATGAAATGACCAGTCTTCTTGCAGTGGTAGCAACCTTTCTGATCTTCCCTCTTGGAACCAGATCCTTTGAAGTTGCTGCTTCTGTTAGAAAATTTCTTTTGTCTTTTCATTAACTACTGCAATCTTTTAGAAAGCATTGCAAGCTCCTCAGCATCTGAATCTTCTTCAGAATTTCCCTCAGGAAATTCTTCATCAGATTCAATAGCTTTTATAGCTTTTACAGACTTTCTTTTGGATTTCAGTGCTATAGACTTAGACTCTCTAACAGATTCATCTTCATTGAGTCTCAGTTCATGCACTTTGAGTGAGCTTATAAGATCTTCAATACTTAGTATTTAGATCTTTAGCTTCCTCAATAGCAGTCACTTTGGGTCTCCATTTAGATGGCAGACTTCTGGGGATTTTGTTCACATGATCAGCAGTAGTATAGCTTTTCTTCAGAATTTGAAGTCCAGAAACCAAAGTCTGAAATCTTGAGAACATAGTCTCAATATTTTCATCCTCCTTCATTCTGAACAGCTCATACTGCTGAACCAGAATATTTGCTTTTGCTTCTCTAACCTTCTTGTTACCTTCATAGTTAGAGCAGAGAGAGGTGAAGATGGCTTTAGCTGTTGATTTATCACTCAGCTTTTGATACTCACTGTGAGGTAGAGAATCCACAATGATATCTCTAACATTGTGATGCTTTCTGTAGATCTTTCTTTCAGCATCAGAAAGACCTCTTCTGTTAGTAAGAGACTTCCAATTGCTCAAATACTAAATAAGAGACTTCCTATGCTCAAACACAAAGTAAGAGACTTCTTTGCTCAGACACACAGTCTAAGACTTTGAATCAAAAAGATTTTACAAAAGAAATAAGTTTGAGTTGAACACTTGATATACTATCAGTGGTGTTCACAAAATACAACACAGATTTAAGACTCTAAACTTAAGAAATTCTAAGATAAGAAGTTTGTAAGAATTTCTAAGTTGTTTTGATGACTTTCAGTTTTGGCAGATTTGCGTATCAGAAAACAGAGTATCACGTTTTTAGTCAATGAGTCTTAAACTTCTTCTTCAAAACTTCAATCCTTTATAGAGAATTAAGAGCTGTTGGAAAGAGCCAGTTTTAGCAAAAGAGTCGTTGCACTAGAAGCTACATCCAGCATTTAGTTCATTCTTGTCATTGTGTGCGCAAACCAGAAAACAGAGCACAACAATTTTGAATTGTTTCCTTAAAAGATGGCTGTGTGTTTCATCCAAGGAGGCAATTGTTGCATTGAGTTGTTCTGACTGTACAGTGTTTTACTGTTGACAGTGACAGTTGTTTTTCCTTAAAACTCAGACTTCAGAAGCTTCTCTTCAGAACTGGCTTCAGACACTGTTCATCAGAAGCTGTCTTCAGACGCAGTTCTTCAGAAGCTGGCATCAGACGCACTATTCATCAGACGCAGTCTTCAGAAGTTGGCATCAGACGCACTGTTCATCAGACGCACTTCTTCAGACGCTGCCTTCAGAAGCTCTTCTTCAAACGCTGCCTTCAGAAGCACTTCTTCAGACGCTGATTTTCTTCAGCCTTGCAACACAAGCTTCTATATTTTCCTTCTTGCTCTTAACTTGTTATTTCATAATCATTGTTAGATACCAATCTTTAAGTATATGGTTCTGCACACTAGAATCAAGTATTAGCATATCCAATTTTCTTTTTAACACTTTGTTATCATCAAAACTCAAAAGAGAGTTGTTCATAGATTTTGTTCCAACAGAGTCAAGCAAAGAATAATGACTTATAAATAGCTAATAAAAAGAACGTTATGCATTGACTCAAAAAATAAGTGCTCAAATAAATTAGTTAAGAAAAACATTATTATTGCCACATCAAGAGATATAAAGGAAAGGCAGTTACAAAAATTTGAATTTAAAACATGGGTACAAGACCAAGTCAAACATTATAATTAATAATATGATTATAATTTTCTATTAAAAATATTTTTCTATATTCTCAATTAAAAATATGGGCCACAAAATATTTAACACTTTTGAAATATACTCAAAATTTACAACATTTTATCCTTCTTGTATTTAGGGACAATAAAACTCGAGTTAGTAATTTCTTCGGTAGACATGACAGAAGGAAACGTCTTAAAATTGTTGGTTTTGGATTTCCAAACTGTTGTATTTGAATTTCCAAATTCTATTTTGAAAGAGAATATCTACCGAAGTTGTTACTAGGTTGAGCCACGACCAGGTCGCTATCTTTAAGACGTTTCGTGGCGCTGCCCAAAATTGTGCAAGACAGACTATCAACCACGCCGCCTCTAGGATAAAAAAAAAAGCTCAGCTACAACTGTGCGGTTAACTACTGCACTGTAGAAAATCGTTCGAGATTTACACATCCAATATGGTATTAAGACCACTCTTTAATACTGAAACCATTCTAATTTGGTATTGTGACCCCTCTATTATGGTGCTAAGACCACTCAAATATGGTGTTATCACCATTCTAACCTCTAAGTTCTCCAAAAATTTAATATGGTATTACAACCACTCAAATATGGTGATACCACCATTCTGACTTTTTAACTTCTCCAAGAGTAGAAAAATATCGAAAGAATATTTATATATCGTTAAGATCATTCTTAATTCCGACGGGACATTATTATTCCAAAAAGGGACTATGATCTTAAAAGTACTCTTTATTTCGAAGGGACATATATTATCGAAGGGATTATGTTCTTAAGACCTTTCTTAATTCTGAAGGGACATTATACCTAATAGGGACTAAGGTCTTAAGAATACTCTTAAATCCGAAGGGACAGAAAAAGGAGATAAGGAGAAGAATAGCTCGTTAACCCAAGCTGGGGGAGAAGAGGGAAAGAGTTCTCGACAACTCAATAGAACTCTTTGATGTGATTTTTGAACTGAGAGGAGTCCTCTATTTATATAGAGATTTTGTAACTGTTTTAGCTAAAATAGCGGCAACAGTTACTCTAGTGGATAAGATAAAAATGAAACTTAACCACTAATCATTTCAACAACATTTGTGGATAAGATCAAAAGGAAACAAATCCACAAAAGTGGAAGAAACAAACTCATTGGATATGAATGAAGGAAAGATAAGAAACTCAGTTGAATTCTTGTTCTTATCACAACCAACATAAGTTAAAATTATTGGAAGTGATATTCACAAGTAAAAATAATAATTACTATTATTTTTATCATTATCAAGTATTTGAAATTAAATACCTCAATTTAAACACTACTAATGTGTGTGTTCTATTTTATGTGGGACCCCCACTCTCTATTTTTTCAATTCACATCACACTAGCTCAAAGTCTTATTACTTAGTGTTTAATCTTTTAATTTCCTTCCAACTTTACACCAATGTTCCAACAACTTTTCATCGTGTATCTTTTTTTTGATGCCATTATAAATGATTTAATTACTAATTTTCCCTATTTTTCCTTTTCCCTAGTGAGTTCCTAAGCTAAATCTTTGTCCATGAGTCTAGAGCTGTCAAAATAGGTCGTGCTAACGGGTCATGCCCATTAGCCCATTTTTTAGGCCGGGCCAGACTTCAAAAAGTCAGGCCAAAAAGCAACCGGGCCTTTTTGGCCCAGCCCATTCAACCCAATTTAAAATACAGGCTAGGCCGGGCTGGCCCATTGGGCTTCGGGCCGGCCCATTTAAAATAAATATAAAAAAATTTATTTTGGTATTTGTTTATTCTTTTTTTTTTGAAAAAAGCCCACTTATTTTTTAGGCTCACTCCAAGTCCAGCAAAAAACCATAATCTATCTTACTCTCTCGCCTAAGCCAGTAAAGTAAGTCTTGCTATCTCTCTCTTTCATCATTTCTTGCTTGCGGCGCTGCCTCTTCCTTTCCCCTCTCAGACGGAACAACCGACGACTTACAACGGTGAATTTCGACGAAGATCTTGCTCCTCTACAATGCTCAATGGTCTCATAACATTTTCAATTGTTAGACTGATTTTGAATTGTCATTTTGAACCAAGTTCTCACTTCTCATGTATTATAATTTCTTTTGTTAATCTATTTTGCACTATGTAAGGTTGGGTGAATGTTTAACCCTAGCGGTTGCATTTTGTGATGTTGGGTGAATGTTTATGGCCTAGCTATTTTGTGTGGATAATATTTGATGTTGCAGTTATTTTGTGAGTTGTTTGTTTGTGTTATTGATCATTTTGGTGTGTTTGTGAAAAAAGAGTAGTTTTTTGTTGTAGATTTCATAACTTAAAAAAATTGAAATACGGGTTGGGCCGGTCCATCAGACCACTAGCCCATGCTAGGGTCGGTCCATGCTCAAATTTTACAGCCCATTCTTCACTCGGGTCGGGACTGGCTCAGCCCAGTTATATGCATTGGCCCATCGGGCCAGGCCGGGCCAGCCCATTTGACACCTCTATCCATGACACTATCGACGGAAAAAATGGATAATAAGAAAACAGTTTAATTCTTAAATATATGAAATTAGTCATTTTAGTCCCCAAAGTATATGAAAATATGTCAAAAAAATAAATCTTGACAAAGAAAATTTATCAAATTAATCGCTAACATCTTAATTTGAGAGACTTTTTTTTGTTGAGAGGTTAATATGAGAGATTTAATTGATTGACATATTTTATATACTTTAGTACTACTTGGTATATAGTTTAAAGACTAAATTGATGATTTATAAAAAGAGATATTTCTCTTTTGTAAAAAAAAATTTCTTCATTCCTAAATACATGTCGCAGTCAACCACTTCACACATGTCAATACTACACAACTTTGACTATTAAGCTAAATATTTTTTTGTTCTTTAAGTTTGACAAAAATATCGGGTTAATTCTTTAAGTTTTTTAAGTTTCAAATAGGTCATTTAAGTTGATTTAATACACCGTTACCCTTTTAAGGGCTTATTTGAAACTTAAAAACTTAAAAAACTTCAAATAGGTGCATTATATTAACAACTTAAAAGACCTATTTGAAACTTAAAAGAACTTAAATGACCTATTTAAAACTTAAAAAAGTTAAAGGACTAACATGTTATTTTTGTCAAACTTAAAGGATTAAAAGAAGTATTTAGCCTATATTTAATTATCTATACTATAAAAAAATTTAAAATTTTGGTATTTTGAAAATATTCATTTAAGACAAATCGAACATCTTATATCCATACAAGTATGTGTGAATAGTGCATATTCTCAAACTGTGACATGTATTCAGACATGAGTATATCTATTTCCATCATTACCTTTTGTACTTGTTAAACTCTAAACTAGGTATGCTTTTGAGAAGAATCAATGCTTAATAGGTCAAGAAAAAATTAATAGTCAGATATCCATACAAGTTAGATGCTCCTATCTTAATAAAGTTGGATTGTCTGTAGTTGATAATTCTTTGTATTCACACACCCTACATGTTGGTTGTCATTTGATTGAGATTAGACATTTTTAGTATTGTATATAATATACAGGGTTGTAAACCTTGTTGCTATTAGTATTGAACAATGGTTACTTTTACGTAAAGTTGGTGGCCATTGTCTGAAGTTTTACATGTCATACATGCGTGCGTGCACGTTAGCGCGCACACACATACATAATCATATGTATATATAGTCTTCAACATAAAATATGTGCAAAAAAAATAGTCAATAATTATTTTTATTGTATAAAAAAATAATAATTACATTTTATCATAAAAGAAGTATTTTTATAATTCATCATCGTGTTTTGCGTCATATGAATTTTTTAAAAAAGAAATGATATTTATACAACCATTTTGTAACAACTTTTGAACAACTCTCTCTCATACTCACATTACGATCTTACTCTCTCTTTTCATTTTTCTCTCTTTATTGTATTTTATCAATAAAAAGAGAGAGAAAGACGTTGTCACCAAATGGTTGAACAAATATCATTATTCAATACTAATAGCAACAAGGTTCACAATCCATATATTGTGGCCAACTTTTAACTTGAACATGGTGAGTGCATGTGTATCTAGCTAGTTTGAGATAATAACTTTCAATTTTTTTCTTTATTATTATTTACTCTTAAATATAACATTATTATTTTTTATTTCGTTAGATTATTGGCGTATTGAAGAATAACCTTGATAACTCTTGATCGGATTTAAAGCGATGGTCAAATGAAGAATTTGGAGGCACTGGTGGATAAAGCATGTGACTTCCCATACAACATGTTTAACCAAACTCGGTTATTTTAAGATGGCACAAAATACTTGAATTATGAAGGATGTTTTTTATATTCCTAGACAATAAGGTATTTCTTCACATCGAAATGTCCCCAATGTTCGACAAATACTTCTCAACGCCATAAGAATAACCTCGATAACTCTTGATCAGATTTGAAGCGACAATCAATTGAAGAATTTGGAGGCACTGGTGGATAAAGCATGTGGCTACCCATACAACATGTTTAACCAAACTCAGTTATTTTGAGATGGCACAAAATATTTGGATTATAAAAGATGTTTTTTATATTCTTAGGCAATAAGGTATTTCTCCACATCGTAATGTCCCCAATGTTCGACAAATATTTCTCAACGCCATTAGAAACTACAATTATGTTCTTGGTCCAGAACTTCCTCACACACATGAGTTAGTATAAATAAGGATGTGTTTTGATCAATCGGGAAACAACTACAGATCTTGCCCTATAATTGAAAATTGCATAAATGATATACTATAACAACCATGACAAGTATATGATGCATTGTATTAAAAATATTTTTAATAATAATTGCATAAATTTCTCTCTTTTCTATTGTTTCTAGGTCCTCTAGTGAAGCTGAGTATTGTGCACTTGTTGCAGCAACTTGTGAAATTCAATGGTTGCTATTCTTATTGAAGGATCTTCACATCACTCCATCCAAAACTCATGTTTTGTATTGTGACAGCTAAAGCGCTCTTCACTTTTGAAAATAGATTGCCACATTGTGCGTGATAAAGTCCAAGCTGGTTGAGACTTCTCCCTGTGACTTCTCAGGAACAATTAGCAGATTTTTTCACAAAATCTCTCTTGCCCAAGCCCTTTTCCAGTCTTTTGTCCAAGCTGAATCTGGTAAACATTTGCCAATCTTCATCTTGAGAGGGGGTAATAGAGGATACGAGTTCAATAATAGAAGATACAAGCTCAAGCAACTCACAACCGGTTATACCAAGTCTCATTGCCAGCTCATCATGTTCATAGAGCCACTATTACACTAGAAACTAGTTAGTTACAGTTAGTTATAACTGGTAACTTGCTAGAAAAGTTAACCATGTAGAATGTTAATACTATAAATATTCTACTTGTAACTACTTTGTATTTAGATCAATTCATTCTATTGATTCAACTTTCTCTCTTTTTTACCTTGCATTTGATCTCATAATAACAAAAGTTAAAGAAAAATATATTCCTCTTTAAAATAAAAAAGAATGATTAAATATATTCTCGAGTGGTTGTGTTATCTGTCCGGTGTCTACATCTCAAATTCAGTTTTAACTTTAAGGGATGTTTGAATTGAACTTAGAATTTCAATGGGTCAACCACCTTATTCATGTGAGTTAATGAATGAGTTGGTTAGTACTACGCCCCTCATTGTCCTTAATATCATTATACCAAATAATTGGGTATGCAATAGATCTAAGAATAGTATATGTTCTTCTAGGTATAACTTGCTACTCTCTAATAATCAGAATTAGGACTCGAGATTTTATTAGAGCAAGATTTAGCACCTTCGTGAGGTACCCAAAGTCAAACACTTTGTCTGAATTTGTGCTCATAATTCTCTCTCTACTTATAACCTTTGTTAGCACGACATTATGGTCAACTTTACTTTTTGTAAGCTATGTTCGAGCCCAGTTTAAGATATCATCCATTTCCAACTGGATTTTCCTCACTCCTGGGGGGTTTGGTTGTGACTAGACATATTGGCCCTTTCAGACTTTCTTAGTACTGCTAATAATGCCTTATTCAATTTATGCTACTAAGAATAGTAACTCTTCCACCTTGTTCCTCTTGCGGAATTGGTGGACCTAGCTTTGTAGAAAATAAGGCTTGAACATGAGTTTATACGTGAGAGTATACTTATCCTTACAAGCCAATATTTAAGGTTGAGTTAGGCCCAATATCGAATTCTAAAATGGTATCAGAGCCTATTCAAGATCTATTGGGGCGCATTCTACAAGGTCACTGCTATCAGGCAACTCATATCACACTTCAAATATCTAGTTTCGGACGTGATTGGGATGTTAAGAGTCACATATTGAGTGAGATAAGGCGTGGACATAAAATTATAAGTTGGAGCATTTGTTTCACCTTACAAGCTGGGTTTGGAAGGCTGAGTTAAGCTTGTCATTAGCTTTTCATGACCACATCTCATTAGAGGGTCTCTTACTCTTGTTTCTCACCACAAATCTATTATGGAAACTATGTCCATAAATTGTTAATCACCTCCAAATGAGGGCATCTTAAAGTTTAATCGTACTTATGGGATTTTCGTCCATGGGAGGAGAATCAATAGTGTTGGTGATTTACTAGATTCACCTAGTGGAGTGTCTCTTGTGGGTTTGTATGCCCATTTGTAGCCATGGATAGCTATCCCGCTAAAATGGATTGTAAGTCTAATTAACTTGGGGTGGTGAAACTAATTCAACAAAGAAATACACATTTTTTTTGTTTGTGGTTCTCTTCTTAAAATTGTTTGTCGGTTTGACTTCAATTAAGAGGTTACTGTGATTCGTGTCTTCTGGGAACAAACCACTTGTGCATATTTATTGTCAAATGAAGGGATGCATTTTTGTTGATCTCCATAAGTGTGTGACTCTACTTGTTGGGTTGAAATATTTGCTTCTTTTGGTATCATTGGATGTTATCCCATTATATTTGAATCAATGATATCCACAAGGTCGAATACCTAGCCGATTTGACAAGGACGAATCACATAATCAAATTGAAATCTCATACTCTCCATTCACCATCCCGACAATTGTCATGCTCTGCTCTCGAGGAATCATTGAACACTTTGTGGTAATGTCAAAATTTGTTGCCAGGAGATCCTTGATCCCTTTCAAAATAGATGCTTCAATTTTAAACTATTTGTGGTAATGTCAAAATACATCTCAAATATTGGTTTTCCAATCAGTAAAGGTGCCAATCAAAGCCGATGTGAGTGGACTCGTTATTTTAGTTGACTCCTTGATGGATAACCAGCCTCGGTTGCTTGGCTAGATAGAAGGATTCAATAATCAATTGTTCAATATCCTTCTCGATTCTCTCTTGTTCATCCTTTAAAAGAGTTGTTCTTGCTTTCGTCGCCAGATACAGTTGGAGAATTTCTTGCTTTTTTTTATTTAATAATGGAATAAGAAATATTGAGAGCCATTTTGTTCTCTTGTAACGTATGCTTCTTGGAAAGGTCATCAGAGGCATGTGATTGTTAGCTTATAAGGTTAAGCTATTCTCTTAAGATATCTCGTAGCTTAAATACCATCCTTTTGAAAGGCTTCTTGAAGAAATCAAGATGTTCCACCAAGTGTTATCAACTGAGATAGCAAAGTCCTAAAGTTGGCTTGTTTATCCCAATCTAAAAATATATCACTTTGCAGCACTGCAACCATCATATCAAGGTCTTAGTTTAAGGACAAAGGAATCACTATTGGAAGGTCAATTTTGGCAAAATACCGCTTCAATTATCCTTCAAGAATTTGTATTAACGAAGGAGGCATAGGGTAAGGTGATGAAAATTGACTCGGCATCTGAGGACCAAGAAGAAACTCTTCTAGAGAACGGGAGAAACACGCCCTTATATATGAGAAATGAAGGTAAGCAGTTATCCAATTGTAAGAAATCCCATTTTTGGGAATGAGTTAGGAAGATGAGTTACCTTTATCACAAAGCTCCAAGAAGGGTTAGAACCAAAGGTTTCCCCAATCAACTTGTTGTTGAACCTCAATCTCCTCTTTGGATCCACAATTTGTATTCCATATCTTTTCTTTTCCCCGTTCTCAAAATAATATGCTTTTTCACTGGGAAAGAAAATAGTTAGGAAAACAAAAGTGGATAACATGAAGAAAATGCCAAAAAAAACATGTTTGGGCAATTGAAGTCTTATGAGTCCTAGTATTCGACCTTTAGGATGAAGAATTCACCATGGTATAAGAATCTTTTTTAGGGTTAAGAGTGTTCCTCTTAGCTGATAACAGGTTAGGTGCATTTAAAATGGCCAAGTTTAAGTTAGATGAATCATTTTAGTCTACTTAGGTATAAAAAGGTCGTTGAAGAAATCAAACTTACACAAAGCTCAATAGATATGGACAATTATAGCGCCATTAATCGACAATGGGATAAGCATGAAACCATGTACTAAGGAAGTTGCACACATGTGGATAAACTAAATGAATTATGTCGCGAAATAGAAGACTCCAAGTCAAACGTTATTTGAGATCAACATATAGGTTATTTAGGGTTAGGTGTGTTCCGCTTAGTTGATAATAGGTTAGATGCATTTAAAATGGTCAAGTTTAAGTTAATTGAATCTTTTTTTAGTCTACTTAGGTATAAGAAGGTCGTTGAAGAAAACATATTACTCAAAGCTCAATGGCTATGGACAATTATAGCGCCATTAATCATCAATGGTATAAACACAAAACCATGTACTAAGGAAGTTGCATACATGTGGATAATCTAATTGAATTGTGTCTCAAAATAGAAGACTCCAAGTCAAACGTGGGGCGCTATGTACCCCTTATAGTGGCCAGTAAGACTTGTTGATTGCCTATAGATAGTGTACTTGTACATTTCATTAAACACACATAATCAATCAAACAAATTATTTATGAAATTTTTATCCATTTATCTTTTTGCCTTTATCTTTACTTTATTCATTTCCTATCTTAGTAGATTGACACCCCCAAAAACATCATACTTAACGCTCTTTGGAGTAGTTAAGAAAACTATTGTTGTTGGATAAAGTTCCTTCCTTAGCATAATCACTTGAAGAAAGGGAATCATTGTTGATAACTATTGATCAATACCTTGGTTAACTATCAATTTCAACAAGTATTACAGAGCGAGCATTTCCTTACTAAATCATTACCAAAAGAATAATAAAAAATGTCAAAATCTATTGGAACATTCGTGAACTTTTAGAATTCACCATCTTCATTATTTCAGAAGATACAGAAACAACAAAATTGACGAACTAAGTTTAAGATTTTGACAATAAAAAATTTACAAGATGTTCTCTATTTATACATTGAAGACCATAGTTAAAATAAAATAAAAAAAGGATCTAACAATAGAGTCATGACATATTATAGATCCATCAAGAATCAATCAAAACATAAAATTTCAATGTTTGAGACCCTTTGTTACAATAATACATATAATTTTAAAAGTGGTTAGAGTTGGAGTGAAAATGCATGTGTGCGCTCACACATATTTTAGTTTTCATTTCACACGTTACTTCAACCACAAAAAGATTATAAATTAAACAGGTTAACCAAATACCGACGAAAAGAAATTATCTGATTGAACTAATGTTGAAGAACGAACATCGTCAACCTTTGAAAGAACTTTGATTTACTCTGATCAGAGATGTGGTCTTGGAGAATCCAAAGTCCGACGAAGAATTTTGCTCATAGCAACAATAGGGGGCTCTGTTTTATTCAAACGAGTAGAAGATGATCTAAACTCTTTGTAGAAATTGATGTGTCGATTCAAAGCTTCTTCAATGGTGATACGTCTCTTTGATCTAACAACTTCATCTTTCACTGCTTCAGCACACAATCCGCAAAGCCATTTGCCTTGGTATCTTTGACATACTTTTGATATGTATGCAGGTGTGCATTCCTCTGTGAAAATGCATGTGTGCGCTCACACATATTTTAGTTTTCATTTCACACGTTACTTCAACCACAAAAAGATTATAAATTAAACAGGTTAACCAAATACCGACGAAAAGAAATTATCTGATTGAACTAATGTTGAAGAACGAACATCGTCAAACCTTTGAAAGAACTTTGATTTACTCTGATCAGAGATGTGGTCTTGGAGAATCCAAAGTCCGACGAAGAATTTGCTCATAGCAACAATAGGGGGCTCTGTTTTATTCAAACGAGTAGAAGATGATCTAAACTCTTTGTAGAAATTGATGTGTCGATTCAAAGCTTCTTCAATGGTGATACGTCTCTTTGATCTAACAACTTCATCTTTCACTGCTTCAGCACACAATCCGCAAAGCCATTTGCCTTGGTATCTTTGACATACTTTTGATATGTATGCAGGTGTGCATTCCTCTGTGAAACCGCATGAGTAGCATTTCACACACTCAACTTCTGCTTGATTAATAGTTTTGACAGTAGAAGTTAGAGTTTTTGACTCTGACCCCAAAATTGCCATTATTTGAGAAATCTCTCTCTCCATCTCCCTCTCTCTCTCTATCTCTCTCTCTCTCTCTCTCAATTCGTCTCTATGTTTCTGAGGGTAATGTGTGTTATAAATAGAGACAGGGGAAGGGAGTCAGTAGAAATCTATGTTGGCATATGCTAATAAACTTTATATTAAAATAATGATGTAATAATCGCATAATATTAATTGGACACGATTTGGAGTACTTAAAATGGAATATACCTAAAATACCAAAAAACAAAGATATGTAATAGATATGAATCAGTGAAGAGGGATTTGGATTTTCTGTCGTTAGGAGTCGAATGCATTAATGTACTTATGACATCAAAATCGTTGTATCGAGATTGTATAGTCTAGATTTCACTTTAGATTTTTATTTTTTTAATAATATAAAAAGAGCTGTAAATATGAACTTTGCGATCTATATCAAATGATCTCTGATGCGATGACTTTGTGAATACACGGATGCCTGACCGTAGCAAATCCGTTTTGGGTTGGTATGGTAATAGATTGTTCTTGACTTTTTGATTCGGGCATATTCATCCAAATCTTAATTGATTAAAGATTTTCCTATTTAATCCAATAGAAAAGAAATATACCGTAAAAAGAGAGATCGTTTCCTGTTTCATGTTGCCTTCCAAACTAGAGCTAGCTCACTCCTTGCTAGGTTGACAATGAGTTGAACCAAATCGAATATAGTTTAAAATTTGATTTAACAACTAATTCGTTGGGCTTGGTTCATGAACTAAATGAATTAAACTTAAGGTGGAAATATATTTGTTGGGCTTATATGAATTCTTTTGTCATTCCGTGTAGTAATTCTATAAAATATTTGTTTATTTTATATGCAAAATTCTGCTAAGTTATCATCTCGTCGTCGTTGCAGATTTAATGTGTTTATATGTTGTTAATTAAAAATTAACACCAAACCTATAACAATTTTAGAAAACTAACCTTATATCAACTTTTTGTGAAACAAAAGAAGAATTTGCTCTTCCCTTAAAAAAATTAAAAGAAGAAGAAATTTCTCATCTTTCTTCTGTAACCATGTTTTTTTTAATTGAAAAAAAATACATAACTTGATATCGATTTTTAAGGGTTAGATTTTGATGATGATTTATTTTAATGACCATATATTTGCAAAATGACCATGTAATCTGTAACAGCCCGATTTTTCGTACTTTATTTATTAAATTATTTTATGTGTGCTTAATTGTTTATTTTGGTGATTTATTGAATTTTAGGAGTTGATGGGTATTTTAGTAATTTTGGGCAAGTGGCATAATTGTAATATGTGAGGAATTCAAAATTTGAAAATAGTGGTGTATAAGTAATTTAGAAGGGGTGTGAGCTTAGTAAAAGTGTAGTGTTATTTTTGGTGTCATGAGAATTGACTAAACCCATTAAGGTGAGTTAACCTAGTCCATTAATATTTAAGAAAATTGTGTAGTGTTATTTTCATTAGGTCTTCACAATTAACACAAAACTAGAGAGAGGTAGAGAGAGAAAACAAGAGAGAAACTTGGAGAAGAGGAAGAAGAGGAATCTAGAAGAACTAAAGGGAGATTGTTGATTTCAAGTGGGTTAGCAAGAGAAGTGAAGAAATTAAGGTAAGAGGGAAGATTATCTTCATTAATTAGTTTTGATAAGCTTGGGGTATGTTTGGGAATTGTGGCTTATGATTAATTGTTGTTGAATTATTGTGATTTTCGTGCTCATTTTTATTGATTATGTTAAGCATGTAAAAAACTTGATAATTTCATGTTTTCTTCATCTTAAAATTCATTTTTCATTATGTTAAGTTGATACCTTGATGAATTTTGATATTTGTGATGATTAATATGATGATCAAGTGTTGTTTGGTGATTTTGTAATTGACTATGAGTATGGGTATGTAATTTGTTTGAGAAATCATGAAGTTATGTGGTGTAAGTTGTGAATTAAGTGATTTTGTGAAAAGTGCTTAATTGACTGAATCTGCTTAATTTGCTGCTGTTACTATGTGTTACTGTTAAAATTATGATTTTGAGCAAGAAACTATGTTTATTGTGTGAATTGTTGTGAAATAAGTTGTTGTTGTTGTTGGTGTTTTGGGAAAATAACTTAATTAAGTGAAAAATGAATAAGCTGTTGATAAACTGAGAATGTTGTTGTTGGAAGAGTTATAGTTGGTGTGTGTAGTGCTGTTAAACATGTTGGAATGAAGTTATTTAAGTTGGGTATGTTTGTTTGTTGAATTTGGGTGAAAATGGGTTTTTGAGACGAACTTTGAAAATTTACCGGAAAATCTTTGGAATTGACGTTTCCTTAAGTACCCATTGTTCAATTTGAGTATATTGATCATGGGTATAGTTTATAAAATGTTTTGGGTGTGTTGAGATTGAATTAAGTGATTTAAAAGTGATTTTGGGGTGAAAAACGTGTTTTAAAAACTGATTTATGGGCTGACACTGCTATTATCGTGCCACGATGAGGGTCTATCGTGCCACGATATTGAGCCCAAAATTTGGGTTCAGGTACTGGAAATATCGTGCCACGATGAGGGCCAAAATTTGGTGTTCTGCACTGGAAATATCGTGCTACGAGGGGATGTCATCGTGCCACGAAATAGGCCAGGTCAGAAACCCAAATTCCGCTTTCATTTGGTCTTTTTACCATTCTATATTGTGAATTGGGTTTTGGTGTAAACATGAAGGTTGTAGATATGGATGTTAGCTTTCCTATGACATTGGTTTGACTTCATTTAGATTTCTAGAACTAGAGTTATGATTGATTTACTACACATAGGTCATGACACATTTTTCGTGAAAACTTCCGCATACTTTTCCAATGAACCATGAAGCATCCTTATAATTAATAATGATTCTAAGGGAGCTTTTAGAGCTAATAAATGAGTATGCATTGATGGTGATATTTAAATTGAAATTGATGATGATGTTGATGATGATGTTTATGATGTTATTAATGATGTTATTGATGATGTTTGAGTAAATGATGATGATACATGTTGTGTACTAAGTGACGATGTTTGAATACTTGACTTGATGTGTGACCTTAGTGATTTGATAATGTGTTACGTGGAGTTTTGGTGATGATACGTTATATGACGGAGAGAATCGTATGACAAATGATGAGTATATTTGGTGAGCATTGTCGAGCTCTATGTGAGTCCATGCATTCATAAGTCAGTCCGGAAATGGTGTGGTGATTTCATGGCGGGGTTTAAGCCTCGAGGATTTCATCGGAGATTGTATGGTGAATTCATGGCGGGGTTTTAGATCTCGAGGAATTCATCGGTGGCGGTACCGTAAAACATATAGAGTCGTCTAGGAGCATTGCATAAGTTGAGTCTTATGTATTAATGTGTGATGAGAATTTGTGCATCTAAGTGGTAATTGTGCATTGGAGATGTGATGAATTGTTATAATTAACTTGTTAATTGTTTATCGATGATGGTATGAATGGGATGATCGTAAATGATGAGTGATATGATGGAGTAGTTAGAATTGTATGAGAATATGATTATGAGTTACATGTTCTTGAATTTCGGATAATCCAACTTGTTATGTTTGAATAATGTGATGATATGAATGTTGTCTGAACTACACTTGTCCAGTGGCTTTGTTGTCGCCTCATCCCTTGTGGATGTAGATTTGCAGGATTGAGCGCTTGCTTTCGGTGAGTCGTGATGGGTTGTGGCCTGACGCCTAACTCATGTTTTATGCTTTGCTTGGAGACGTCTAGAGTTAGGATGCTCTGATTAGGATGTCGTCTGAGATTTTATTTTTCGTATTCTATTGGATTTATTTTGAGTGATCTTTATGATCCAGATACTTACGTATTTATTTTGAGATGACCCGAGATGATTATATGTATGTTGAGATATTCCGCTGCGATATGTTTATTTATATTGATGAGATTTTCATATTATATGTTTAATATGAGTTTTATGAAGAGATGTAAGGTTCTGATTGCATGCTAGTTGTTTATTTATCGTTGATTAGTAGTCTCAGGGATCGGATCCTTATATAATCCATTCAATTAGGGACCTTAAGAAATTGACAGAGGATAAATTAGTAAAATTAGTGGACATTGATTCTATTAGATTAGTAGTTTTTTTTAATTGAAAAAATACACAACTTGTAATCAATTTTTACAACTTAGATTTTGATGACGATTTATTTTAATGACCATGTATTTGCAAAACGACAAATTAGTAAAATTAGTGGACATTGAGTTTATTAGATTGGTAGTAGATATGCAATTGCTCCATTGTTTGTGAAACAAAAGAAGAAATTGATCATCCCTTTTAAAAAAAGTAGAAGACGAAATTGCTTATCTTTCTACCGTAACTGTTTTTTATTTTTAATTGAAAAAATACATAATTTGTTGTCGATTTTTAAGGTTTAGATTTTGACGACGGTTTATTTTAATGACCATGTATTTGTAAAATGACTATGCAACCCATTAAATTAGGGAACTTAAGAAATTGACCGAGGTCAGATTGGTAAAATTGGTGGACATTGATTTTAATAGATTAATAATTAAGATTATTAGTAGTAGATATCCAGTTGCTCTACTTTTTGTGAAAAAAAGAATAAATTGATCCTCCCTTTAAAAAAGAAGAAGAAGAAGAAGAATAAGAAATTGCTCATCTTTCTACTGTAACTGTTATTTTTAAACTGAAAAAATACATAATTTTTTTATCGATTTTTAATGTTTAGATTTTGATATTTTAATGACCGTGTATTTGCAAAATGACCATAAAACCCATTAAATCAGGGACCTTAAGAAATTGACCGCGGATAGATTAGTAAAATTATTTGACATTGATTTTAATAGATTATTATATATTAGTAGTAGATATCCAGTTGCTCTATTTTTTGTGAAACAAAAGAATAAATTGATCCTCTCTTAAAAATGCTCATCTTTCTACCGTAACCGTTTTTTTTTGTTTTTTAATTGAAAAAATACATAATTTGTTATTGATTTTTAAGGCTTAGATTTTGATGGTGTATTTTAATGACCATGTAACCCATTAAAACAAGGACCTAAGAAATTGACCGATGACATATTAGTAAACAAGGACCATGTAATTTTTTTTTTTGAAGGAAGGACCATGTATTTGCAAATGATCTAGTATCTAAGTGGAAGCATGCTATCCTTGAGATTCCTTACAAGGCCTTGAAATACTTTCCTTCCCACCTTGGCGTTCTATTTTGAATATAAAATGTTTAATATATCTAAAAAATAGCATCCACGTCCCATTGTCACCTCTCCCTATCCCATTTTTGAAAATTGTTTTTCCCACTTCATAAAGCTAAAAAACACAAGTATTTTACGTTTTTAACCCCATCGGTAGTTAACTGCCGATGTGAAGGATCCGACGGCAATTAACTGCCGATAGGAAGGAAATCAGCGGCAGTTAGCTGTCGTTGCCATGTTTTGCCTATATTTTCCAAAACTTCACATTTTTCCATCTTATTGTGAACAAAAACGATAAAATGACATGCGATTAAAGTGAAAAAGCTAAAAAAAATGACAGCTAATTTTTTAACTTAAAAACTGTTTTTAATTTTTTTAAAAACAGATTTAATTTTAACAAAAACTAATTCTAACATAGTTTTAATTTAAAAAAAACTGATTTTTTAAAATCAGTTTTTATTTAAAAATAGTTTTCAATTTATTAAAAAAAACAACTTTATTTTTTTTATAAAAAAATTGTTTTTCAACAATAAACCTTTTTAGTATAACTGTTTTCCAACCGTCTTTATTATTTTTTTTATAAAAAAACTGTTTTCCAACAATTTGGAACCCCTTTTGTAGGCTCAGTTTCTCCCTTCAGGTGGGAAAACATGAATTATGGCACAATGTAATTCTATTGGTGAATGAAAACTCAAACAGTAATAATAAAAATACCTCATAAAAAATAATATACTAAAAAGGTTTATTGTTGGAAAACAGTTTTTTTATAAAGAAAATAAAGCTGTTTTTTTAATAAATTGAAAACTGTTTTTAAATTAAAACAATTTATAAAAACTGATTTTTTAAAATCAGTTTTTTTTAAATTAAAACTATGTTAGAATTAGTTTTTGTTAAAATTAAATCTGTTTTAAAAAAAATTAAAAACAGCTTTTAAGTTAAAAAATTAGCTGTCATTTTTTTTAGTTTTTTCACTTTAATCGCATGTCATTTTATCGTTTTTGTTCACAATAAGATGAAAAAATGTGAAGTTTTAGAAAATATAGGCAAAACATGGCAACGACAGCTAACTGCCGATGGGGTTAAAAACGTAAAATACTGGTGTTTTTTAGCTTTGTATGAAGTGGGAATTAAAAGCAATTTTCCCCATTTTTTAGCAAGCCACCGCAATGCTTCTTTTTTTACCCTTTTCCATTTCACTCTTCCTCTAATGGAAAATTAAAAATCGAAGGAAAATTTTACAAGATTAAAACAAAATGTTGGAATATTTACATGGACCAAAAACATATTTAACTATAATCTAAATCATGTATGAAATTTCTAAAACTGTAAGAAAATGAAGTGTTGGTCTTTGAGATATAAATTTTTTAGTAAGGAAATTGTAGATAGAAGAACAAGTGAATGAGTTAAAGAGAAAAAAGATTGTAGAAATTAATTAAAATGAGTGTTCAACATATAGGAAAAAATTTATGATAGTTAGGCCTTTGTGATGGCCTCCATTCCGCCGCAAATAAAAAAAAAAATCATGAAATTTCTGATAATTAGGCGGTTGTAAGAGGTTTTCTGCAGTTTTTGGTGGTTTGAAACCACCAAAATTAAAAAACTTTACGGTTTTCAGCGGACAAAAACACCTCAAAAAACACCCCTCTAAAACATACAAAGTAACTTATGTTTTTTTTTACGTAATCTCTAAAAAAATAATCTATTAATTATTGAATGTCACCCCTCAAAAAAAAATTACTGAATGCCAATTTTTTATTAATTTGTAACAAGCGGGTCTTTTAGAGATTTCGTAAAAAGCATAATCCATTTTGTATTTGTGTATCATAATAGAGTAGTTTTATTTTTAAATCTAGTTTGTTTGAATACAACAATAAAAAAATAACTTTTTGACAATTATTTTCTCTCTCCTTTAAAAATATCTATTTTGAGAATTATTTTGACCACTTTACTTGAAGCTGCTTTGAGAATTGTTTGTCCCACTGTAAAAGACCCGTCCTCAAATTTCACAAGCGAGGAAACACCAATCAAGTCCACACATGCATGTTTTTCTCCTATCCATCGTATATTAGAACATATGTTGGCCTACGTGTCGATCTTTCCTCATGTGGGTTGGTCAATAAGTTCACAGACACCTTATTCTTCGTAGATAATCTCATCCGTCTAAATATATCAAAAGGACATTAGTAACAAACTCATGTCTGTATTTGAAGCCCGAAAGCTCCATACAACGAACAATATGCTCCCCAAAGGTATCCAGACACGTCTTATGACAAACATGACAAAACCTCATCAATAGAAAATAAAGAAATCATGATGCGATACCTAAAGATAATATCACACTCTACTAATGATATATATAAGATATATATAAATGGAGCAAAGATAAACTTTATATATTGGCCTAACCCATCAACATTGATGGTTAAAAGAAAATCTTGAACATATGTTACTTGTGAACAACCAAAATATAATATATGTCTTGTGGTCATTACAATTTGCAAACTTTACTTCTATAAAAAAGGAGAATTCGGCAAGATATGTTGGGATTTACGGGGTGGTGCCTATTAATAACAAACACTTTGGTCGAAGCGTCCATCCATCCTAGAGGAGTCACGTAAATTAATAAATTAATTATGTATAAATCACTTAAATTAAAACTAGCGGAAAGTCTATCAACATTTTTTCTTTTGTATTTCTTTGTATATTTATTGTAAAATATTTACTTATAGTTGAATTCAATTTATCTTTTTTTAATTTTAATTTTTTCTTTTTTAATTTAAATTTGAAAATAAGTTTAGATTATTATTATAAATATCCAGAGTTTAAAAAAATATTATTATAGAGAAATTTGTAGGATAAAATATTTAACTAAAAGATAGCTAGTTTTCATATTTTCTATAATTTTAGCATAAATTAAAATTTAAATTTAAATTTAAATTTAACAAATATTTTAATTTGTTTATTTTGAATATAAGTAGAAAATCACAATGGAGTGAAAGACAGACGGACAATTAGCTGCATCGCTAATCCTTTATGGATGACTAAAACAATTATCTTAAAAGATACATCCATAAACCTAGCTAGAAGACACAACATTGTTAGACACGATCTCTACCGTTAGAAAGTCAAAAATATCAAATGCAAATGGTATAAAACCATGTTGATTGTTAAAACATGAATTTTCATGTTTGGTCACTTTGCTTGAAGAGGCTTTGAGGGATACATGTCCCGCACTAAAGGCCCCAATCCCCAATTCCATAAGCGAGGAAACCCCCAATCAAGGTCACACATGCATGTTTCCTCCTACCCAACCGTACACCTGAACATCTGCTAGCCTAAGTGCCAATCTCTTTCTTCACAAATATTATGTCTGCGTGAATATTTAAAAATGGTATCCTTGAGAAAGTCATGTCTGCATTAGAAGTTTGGAAGCTCCCTACAATAGAATGCGTACTTCCTATATGTATCTAGACATGTCTTACGACAAACAAGAAAAACCTCATCAAATATAAAATAAAGGAATCATGAGGCGATACTTGAGGATAGTATAATATATATTTTTATAATCAAAATAACACTTAATTTTAGAGTGAAGATTTATATTACCCCTTCACAATTTTCGGACTGCCTAATTTATTCATTACAAAAATAAAACCCAAATTTCCTTCAAAAAAAAACCAAATTAGTTCTTGATATATTAATAATAAGGATAAAAATGTTAGAATTAATTTGAGTTTTATTTTTAGCAAAGATTAAATTGGAGCGTTAAGAAATTGTGAAAAATCATGATGGATCTTTCCTCTTATTTTTTATAGATAGAAAGTTGTGGCATTTGATTGTTAAAAAAATTTAATTAGTATATTTTGTGAATAAGTGGGCATGGTTTCGAACCCATATATCATGTAATTAAACTCTTGTTGAAATATCACTTTTTCTTCTTCCTTTGTGTTTCGTCTTGAAGCGTTGGCCGCGATCCTCGTTAGTATCTAGACTGACTATATACTCCTCCTCCGTACGAGTACGATTGATTTATTCACAGATTTGTATTCTCCTCTCGCCATTCATCGTTCCTCATCAAAATTTCAATTTGAAGTTTCCTCTCTTCTCTTTCTTTTTTCATCCCAAACAGGTATATTTCTTCCCTAACCTCTCAGATCCATTCTTAATTCATGCATGTCTGTGGTATTATAAATTAAACCCAATTGTTTTTTTTTTTCCGTGGTTTTATAAAGTAATCGCAGTATTTAGATCATGGTGAGGTATGTTACTTTTATAATTAATAAAGGGTGAATGGTACATAATCGAACTAGGAAAGAGTTATTATTTTTTTACTTGAAAGTGTTGATTTTGATTGGTTTGCATGTTAGAACTGAAGGAATTTGTATTGCAAGGAAGAAAGAGAGGGCAATGAAATAAACAGTATTTTTTTAATAATAAAAAACTTAGATGAGTTGGGTCACCATAGTTAGTGAAATGAACACTATTTTACTAGATAATAACAGCGATTTGTTCAAATTTCGCTATGTTATAGTGCCCGCTATTTGACAACACTGTTTCAAAAGATGAGACTTGAGAGCTAGCCCTTCTTTTTATTTATAATTTTGTGTTTATATGCAGGATGAAGACGGGGTTTAATGGATTAAAGGGTAAAGAAATTTCTCTTATTTCCATTGTTCTCATGTGTGCAACTATCATTTTATGGTCATGGGAGAAAACACCTGGTCTTACTGCCTTTCTTCCTCCCCAATCACCGCTGCAGTTTTCTTCAGGTATACTTCCATTTTTATAATTGTTTTCTTTGATACTTCCATTTATTTATTTTCAATTTGTTTCATGAAAGTAAAAGTATGCATATCGCTGTTAAGGTTTCTCAAAAATTAATACTTGCAGACTAAATAATTGTCTGGCATAGTTTTTACCTCCTGTGTTGCTTTACCTATACCCTTCATCTCACCTCGCCAATCTGCTTTTGTGCATCTAATTATATTGGTATTGTTGGGACCCCACGTTGAGTAGAGATATGGTCAAAGTAGCCCTTATAAGACTTGGACAACCCTCACTCCATGACCAAGCGTTTGGAGCTAGTTAGGCCTAGCTCAAGTTTTGAAATGGGATTGACGGTCTCGGAATCTAGTGTCGACGGCCAAAGGTTGATGTTCGATGGACAAATGACTAGATAGCTCAGGTTTCAAATTTGGGACTGTTAGGGTTTTCTGAGTTGGGAGTTGGGACTGTTGGGTTTCTAATACCAAATTGCATTTAGAGAGAAATACATGAATTATTCTGAATGACTAGAGAGGCTGACTCTCATTATGTTTATTTTATAATAAAATAGGTTAAACGAAATCCCTTGATTATATAGGGGTAAAATAAAATTCAAACCATTTCAGCATCTATCCTATTACTTACAACATAATATTCACATAGGATATCTTAAATCTTAATAGAATATTTCAAATATCTCAGCAGAAATATCAAAATAATAGAGAAAGAATAATCCTAGTCACAATTCCAATTAACACAATAGAATGCCATAACAGAGATACAAGCTGGTGATTAGTCATCTTCCACTCAACTCTTTCACGGACATCAATATCATCCAACTTCTTAGTGACTTGTTCTGAAAGGCCTTAGCCTAAGAAGTAAGAACCACACTGCAACAACATACTACGAACCTTAAGTTTTTAGACGCTTTGAAATCTTACTTTTCTTAGAGGCTTCAGCCTTGGATACTCAGCTATGGAAAACTGAACACAGAGCAGCAAGAAGCACGGACCAAAAAAATAGTAGCCTTAGAAACGCCAAAATCTAGGGAAGAACAAACCTGCCAATCACGAGAATCAAATATGGTCCAATTGGTGCAGAGCAGAATGAGAAGGTGATGACAAGTCAAATTAGACCGTCAAAGAAGACAATGACAACTGGACGGCAGCGTATAGTTTGCATGTATGCCAAGAACTCGTGCTAAACAGTTTGCACATGGGTGTGATGAATTCTCTGGCAACTAAACTTCGAAGAGAATTACAATTACAATCTACAGTTACTGTTATCCTAAATTATTGGCTTATCTTCTTGCAACCAAGATTTAATGTGCTCAGTAGTATGCTTGCATCATTCTCAGTCCTTTCTACACCATGTTCACATGGCTGCAGATCATTTAGTTAGCAGTTCTTCGGTGAAGGAACTAGATACACATATACATGTGGCGGAACATGACTCATCGTTGCCAAAGAAAAAGACCACCGATGAGCTAGAAGAACAAGATCTTGATTTAGCATCTCAGACGATTTCTGCACAAAGCTCTTCTGGAAAGAGCATGGGTGAAAGTAATACCAGAACTACTTCACATACAGAACGTAAGTAAGATGTTGCTTTCCTTATTCCTCTATGGTTCTCTAAGGTGTTTGCAATGCTTCGTGATGTGGTACCATTTTCTGTATCCAACAAGGACATGTTGACCTCTGTTTATGGTGCCACATTTATTTGCTTAACATGTTTGTTACTATAGTGATTGGAGTGCTGCACACCAGCTACCGTTGTGTTAAAGCAAGTTGGTAGGTGTAAATTAAAAATAATGTTAAATGTAGACAAGGCTTGGTTCTGCACACAAGCTACTTAGTGGGATAAGGCTTGGTTTTTGTCGTTGGAGACAACTTCTAAAATACATTATATACCAGGATATGTTGCAATCCTTTTAGCCATAAAGCTCTTGCCATGTGGTTTTTCTTTTCCTTTTCTCTGTTATTCTCATTTGCATGTTACCTTCTCGGGGCATAAATTTATTTCATTGTGATGGTGTAGAAATCCTGACAAGTGTGTCCGATGAAGAAGCAAAACATGAAGGAGTTTTGGAAGCTGGGAAAAGCCATGGTGTACAAACTTCTTCCAGCCTAACAACATCTGAGGCTAAAAATAATGAAGCTAAGGGGGAGAAAAATTCCAAACAAGAAGAACCTAAAATAGATCTTGTCATAAACATTCCACAAAAAAGTTCTATACCTGTCAGAAAAGAAAGTTGGAATAATGCTACAGAAAACAAAGGTACTAATATTTTTGCTTATCATCCATGAAACTCTATTGAAATATTTACTATCTTTTGGACGAGTTGAAAAGAAGTTGATGCGTCATGCATGCTTTTCAACACGTTCTATGAAATCAGCCGCTTTTCATAGAATATCTCTGAATTTTTTATAAGGAACCAATTTTTCCTATTGTTTCTAAAGAAAGTTTGAACATAACAGGTCAAGGAAAATTGATGAATGTTCTTCAACTTATTTTCTTACGACGACGTTTCTAGTGAAGTGCGTCTCCTAATTTTTTATAGGAAACTATTTTTCTTTTTAATTTCTGAAGACATCTTGAAACCTTTTATAATTATCATAAAGTTAGACTAATGGACAGCATACTTGTGAGTGTTGCTAACAAATGGATGTTCTCGTGTCGACTCTTTCTCCAGCCTGTAACTATGCAAAAGGAAAATGGGTCCCAGACAACAAACATCCTTTGTATTCAGGTTTTGGTTGCAAACAGTGGCTCTCTGCGATGTGGGCTTGCCGCTTGATGCAACGTACTGATTTTGCATATGAGAAGCTTAGATGGCAACCAAAAGATTGTCAAATGGAGGAGTTTGAAGGTTCTAAATTCTTGAGAAGGTACTTCATTCTCTTGATCTGTGCATATAGATTGAACTCGTCTGTTGTCCTTGGGAACATTTCATTGAACATTGTGATTTTTCAATTCCTTTTGCCCATAAGCGCATTTGAAATGACAGAGGCATGAGGTGCTCCATGATTTGATAGAGGGTTGGTAAGCTTTGGTTGGGGCATGTGTTAGCATGATAGTGTCATGTTACTCAATTTAGTCTATTTTTGTTCTTATTGTATGACTGATACCTTTGCTTCTCTGAATTTCTAATTTAGATAAATGCTCCATCTTTCCCGGCTACATTTTATTATTTTTTTAGCCCACATGTTTTGGTTCAACTGTTTATTATTTTTTTAGCCTACATGTTTTGGTTCAACTGGGAAAAAACTATAAACCTATACTAATTGTTAATCTTTGTGTATTCAGGATGCAAAACAAAACTCTAGCTTTTGTGGGAGACTCATTAGGTCGGCAGCAGTACCAGTCTTTAATGTGCATGGTAACTGGTGGTGAGGAGACAAATGATGTTGAAGATGTGGGTAAGGAATATGGTTTGATTGTAGCTGAGGGCTCTGCCCGTCCTAATGGGTGGGCATATCGTTTTTCAAGCACTAATACTACCATTTTGTACTACTGGTCGGCAAGCTTATGTGATGTTGAACCTATTGATGTAAACAACCCAGATACAGACTATGCAATGCACCTTGATCGCCCCCCAGCATTCCTGCGTCAATTTATACACAAGTTTGATGTCCTGGTTCTCAACACTGGTCATCACTGGAATAGAGGGAAGCTTAATGCCAATCGATGGGTAATGCATGTTGGTGGTGTCCCAAATACTGATAGGAAGATAGCTGTGATTTGGGCTGCCAAGAATCTTACAATTCGTAGCGTTGTTAGTTGGGTGGATTCACAGCTTCCAAAATATCCAGGTTTGAAAGCATTTTATCGTACCATTTCTCCTAGACATTTTTTTGGTGGGGAATGGAACACAGGAGGCAGCTGTGACAACACTAAACCAATGTCGGTTGGAAAAGAATTACTGGAAGAGGAGTCCAGTGATCAAGTTGCTGCAGGTGCGGTGAAGGGAACAAGGGTCAAACTTTTGGACATAACAGGTCCTTCTCAGCTGAGGGATGAGGGTCATATATCACGGTACAGCTTAACAGCAAAGCCTGGTGTGCAGGATTGCTTACACTGGTGTTTGCCTGGTGTTCCTGATACATGGAATGAAATGCTCTTTGCTCAAATCTAGTTTTCACATCATGGTTTTAGGAGAGTATTTGGTTGGTCTCGAAAAGGTGAAAGCCGGTCCTTGGCTAGGATGCAGTCATGGGATTATGCTATACTATGTCCCAAGTCTAAACTATCAAGCTGATTTGGTGATACATTGGAAGATTGCAGACTAGTTATATCGGCCTGCCTCAAAAATTTCTTGGACAAGGCAAAATTTTGAGGTGTTTAATATAACTTGGTTGGCATGTAAATTAGTTATTTTCTTTATATGATCCCTTCTGCATTCTCAGCCAAAAAGTAAGTTTGATGGTCAAAGCTGCTGTAGAATAGCACCGGAAGATTGTTACTGAAGTGAGTTCTTAGCCACTGTTGCGGAAGTTTAAATCATCAATAGGACACGATGCCGGTGCTCTCTCTCCTTATAATTTTTTATTTTTTTGGGGGGGGAAGGGGGGTTGAGGGGGAGTGGAACTGAATAGTGTGTTCTTAGTCTCAGATTTTATAATACATTATAGAGAAACCAAAAGCATACCCTGATACATGTTATGTTGAATTCTACAGTTCAGTAGATAATTATTAGTGGGGTCTCTTTGTTTGCTGCGAATAGTTATGTTTACTCGTTTTCTTTGGGTACAATTATGTTATGTTTACTCGTTTATGAGCTCATTATCTATCCACCGATGCGTTCGTTGATAATATTAATAAATAGGCTAAACTTACACAAAAGGTTTATTTAATTGTAACAAATTGGTCCTTTAAGTTTCTTTCGTAACACTTAGATCCTTTATGTTAATTAATTGTAACAAATTGGTCCTTTAAGTTTTTTCCGTACCAATTAAGTCTTTTAAGTTATTTAATTGTAACAATTTGGTGTATTTTAGATCTTAAAAATGTAAGTTATTCGGAGCTAAAAGTTACAATTATATAACTTAAAGGACCTAAGCGTTACAAAAAATACTTAAAGGACTAACTTGTTACAATTAAATAACTTAAAAGACGTAAGTGGTACGAAAAAAACTTAAAAGACTAATTTGTTACAATTAAATAACTTAAGGATTCATGGTGGTGTAATTTAGCCTAATAAATAACTATATTGGTTTGTCTGTTCATAATATATGTTTTGCTGACAAGATAAATACAGTAATATAATACTTTGTTTGCTCATCTTGGTCGTATCAGATCAGAATTGTGAATACAGAAATGCTCAGAGCAGTGGACACTTGGAATTGGAGTTCGATCTCTCTCTCTCTCTCTTAAACGGTCAAATGGAAAGTTTTTATTTTTATTTTTTAGATAATGGATTTTTCTTTATTCAATTGAAAAAGACCTTCAATGCACTGATGTTATATTTTTTAACCAGTGCCTCATGTGCACAGCCGGTTAGCATTTTCCATAATTTTATTAAATTTTCATTTAAACCAGGACATTTTAAGGATTTTATTTGACACAATATACTTTTTATTGCATGCATCTAATATCTCACACACACCTATATATATATATATATATATATATATATATATATATAAAAGAGATATTTAAACACATAACAAAGTGGTATGTTGTATGAATGTATGTGTACAATAATTTTAGACTGTCGGTGCATTACATTTTTGATGATTTTTTAATATTTACTAATCACTAACCGATTGTTTTTAAAATCCTGAGGGTGAAATATATGAATTAATTAAATTATGATATATGTTATGGATCGAGCAAATGCTCAAAAGACTCATTTACATAAGCCCAATACAAACAGACCTAATTTAGCACTTAGGCAACTTTACTCGCAACACACCTCCTCCCTGCAAGGGGGGTGTTCGGAGCAATCAACTCTTTCAAACCAAAGAGTAACGTCTCCCACACGTTTCCGCGAATCTCGCTCGACGGTTACGATTTCCAGGAATCCATAACCAGCGAGCCCTACGTGTGCCATACAACGACTCTTGCATTCCTCCACTCTATATAAAGGGGACTCTCAGCAGTCCCCAATGTTAGAGTCTCTTAATTCTCTCAACCTCTTTTCTGACTCAATACTGACTTAAGCATCAGAATGTCTGCAGGTACACACGCTCTCGCCGTTCCAATAAACCAGCAAAGGCTTACAACCACCATATTCAACTGCACCGGTAATCACCTTCTGATCAGGTACGATCATTATCTTTCAGTAAATCATTATAATTTATACAATTTTTTTTTAAATAAATTTCGATATTATAAATTTTTAAGAAATAAACATTTATATAAAAAAGTTAAACAGTTCTTCAAAAAATTATAGAAATATAAACATAAGAATTACATTATTTTTTTTGAAAAAAAAGGATTCCATTAATTAAATAAAGTATATTATGAAAATGTACTAAAAGTTTAACGAAAATATAAACATTAAGTTTTTTGACTCATTCTTGCTTATAACTTATAATTTGAGACTGAGATTTTAATCTTGATTTTGTTAGATTAATTCTTTATCAAATGGTGTTAAAAACGTTAGTAAAAGTTCTGTAAATGTGATTCAGTTAGTAGTTTACGAGGTTGATGTTTGAAATTCGAATTTTTCAATTCTCCTCGATATATGAATCTAATAATTATATTATTTGATAAAAAACAACGAGTTAAAATTCGGTTAAAGTTAAAATTGAAGCCTTCCTTGGTGCAAGTAGATGAAGCGAAGAGCACTCATAATGATAGTGCACTAATAGGGACTTGTTAAATGGATTTCACATGTACACATAATTTATTTATAATTTTTTAATAAAAATATTTATTAAGGACTCAATTACTCAAATGACAATACACTAATGGGGACTTCAATGAAAAGTACTTACATCATTGTATCTCTGAAAAAAACTTTAAATCATTATATAAAAGTAATTTATTTATTAAATTATAAATTACCTCATAAAAATTACTTTTTTTGAAAATGTGACCAACTTGTATATATTTTATTACTTCTTTTAAACGTGGGACCCGTTAATTGTTCAGAAGAAAGAATTTTATATAATTGTTGTTACTTATTAGATACTTATTTTTTCTTTCTCCAATAATAATAATAATCCTTAATAAGGAGAAATCCTTGTTAAATAAATGAACTAGAAGATACACTAATACGTTGAGAAACATAAGTTGGTTGAAATACGAAAGGCTTGTAGAGTCGCTCTCAGAAAAGCATAGGTCATTTAGAGCTACTCCAACGGTCGAGTTGGAGGGTGATAACAGCTAAGGTTAGCATTTTTTTAATGAATGCTGATATGGACGTCCATCTTATTCACATTAATGATGGATATGTCACGTATTAAACTCATCTGTGCATCTCGTCTCTAGTCAGGTTCTCAATTCATTTTGAGCCCACTTTTGTCATTATCATTGATAGCAGGGATATAGTAGGAGGATTAATACGTTTTTGACAATAATAACAAATCATCACCAACCCAATTTGGCTTTACTGCAACGAAAAGTTACGGGATGCAGTTTCAGTAAAAAAACACTCTTGAGTGTTAACTAACTCACCATCAAATCATACATTTAAGATTTTAGATTGAAAATATCAATAGGAATATGTTTGACCCGTAATCTGAGTTTTTTTACACTAATTGATGGATGAGTGGTTATGATAAAAAAAATCCAGTGTATCCTAAAACTTTTTTTATTATCAATGACTAATTGGTGCGTTTGTAGTTGACCAAACATTTCGTTGACAACATTAAAAATCAAACCTAAGTGCATTAGATCACCTTCAGAATAACCCTCGGTTAGAAATATGCACAAATTAAGTACTTGTTACCTCTAGATATCCACTTACTTTCATAAGCATATACTTCGTTGAGTCTTTTCATACAAGCTAATAAAAAGTACATTTATTTCCTTTAAAAAAATACATTTATTTATTTATTACCAATAACAAATACTTTATCTTTTAATTAGTGAAAAAAAAAAAACGTTTTCTCTCCCTCTCCGACAAGCCGACCCTAATTTTTTCTCTCTAGGTTTTCTCTTCCAGTTTCTTCATTGAGGGGGTGGTTTTGGGTCAATTTTTGACCCTAAAATCACTCATCTTCATCTTTTTCTCTATATTTCAATCTAAATAAGTGATTTTCACGTAGATCTAAGCTTTTTCTTCGTGATTTCGTCATCTAAGTGTGGTGGTGTGTTGTTCGCCGCCTTGTGCGGTGTTGTTTGATTTCCCGTCTTGTTGCGTTGTTGTTTGATTTTCCGTCTTGTTGCGGTGTTCATTTGATTCATATTGAAAGATCGATTATTCAAAGATTTGGGCGTCAACGTTGCAGATCTAGAGGCATGAGTATTCCGGTCACTTTAATTTTATCATATATTTTTGTAGGCATTATGTTGTTATATGCAATTAACTTGGATGATGTGAGTTTGTTCGCAGATTCATCCTTTACGTTTTTAGCGGTGTTGAATGATGTACTATATCGATTTGAATGAATGAATATCATTTTGTTTTTGTAAAAAAAAAATACTTTATCCCTTTCATAAAATACATGTCACTTTAGTATATTGCATATGAATTAAAAAATATAGTTAGTTTTATTTAAAAAAGAGACATTATAACTCATTTTTACAAAATTATTCATCATTGATCGTACGTAAAGATAATTAAATGAACTAAAAAAAGAGAAACCATACATAGAATATGATATACCGAAAAGAAATACTCCACTAATGATTCGTTAATATTGTAAAATAACATCCAAAATTGATTTTTTATCCATTAAAGTAATACTATATTTTTTGTTAATTAAAATGATTATTGTGAGATGGAAAAATTATATTTTTATTGTAAGATGGTAAATTTTTAAGTGTGTATTCAATACATTAAAATTTGTGTTATTTAACTTTTTTAAAAATACTTTTTTAATTTAAAACCCTTAAAAAATGTCCACGAACACTCATTATTAAAGACCCTAATTTTATTCCTATTTAATTTAGGTCGGAGGAAGTAAAACACTTAACAGATGCCGAGATCAAGGCTCAACGTAATGGAACACTCATTGTGCAGCTGATCTTAGTTTATGGAACAAAGCTCAACGTAATGGATTGAAGGAGGAAATAGCAGAATGTCGCAAGGCACTTAACAGATGTCCGAGATCAAGGTGTAGTAGCTGATCCTAACCGATTGACTTCCTTGAGAAAAAGGATGACTCAGTTAATGATACAGGAGGATAAGTATTGGCAACAACGTGCGAAAACTCATTGGTACCGTGACAGTGATCTTAACACAAAGTTTTTCCATGTGTCTGCTACCTCTCGTAAAAATGTAAATTGTATCCTCTCATTAGAAAATAATGCTGGAATCCGTGTGACTGATGAACAGGGTTTATGTCAAGTTGCAAAAGAATATTTTGAGGAACTTTTCCTTGGAAATAATAGCAGTCGTGCACCAGTGATAGAGGTCATTGAGAAGGTAGTAACGGAAGAAGATAATGAATTTCTAACCGCTCCTTTTCAAGTACAGGAATTCAAAGAAGCTTTGAACTCTATGCACCCGGACAAATGTCCTGGGCCTGATGGCTTTAATCCAGGCTTCTTTCAGCAATTTTGGTCTATATGCAATTCTAGTATATTTAGTGAATGTTGTTCTTGGCTCAATAACAATCACTTTCCACCTTCTCTGAATTCCACCAATATTGCTTTAATTCCAAAAGGGACGGAACAAAAAACTATGAAGGACTGGAGACCTATAACTCTACTGTAATGTGGTGTACAAATTAGTGGCAAAAGTGTTGGCTAATAGGCTTAAAAGTGTTCTTCCTAAATGTGTTTCAGATAATCAGTCGGCTTTTGTTCCCGGGCGTTCAATCTTGGACAACGCTATGATTGCAATTGAAGTGATCCATCATATGAAAATAAGCAAGCGTGTGAGAGACAAGCATGTCGCGCTAAAGCTGGACATTAGCAAAGCCTATGATCGTATTGATTGGTTATATCTCTAAGAGGTCATGGTAAAGATGGGGTTTGCCAGCCGTTGGATCAGGTGGATAATGATGTGCGTAGAAACTGTCGACTACTCTATTATTGTTAACAAGGAGTTGGTAGGTCCTATAATTCCTGGTAGGGGACTCCGGCAGGGTGATCCTCTTTCACCTTATTTGTTTATTCTTTGTGCAGAAGGTCTCTCAGCTCTCATCCGTAAAGCTGAACGGCGAGGGGATATTCATGGCATATCTATTTGCACTAATGCTCCACATATTTCTCATCTCTTATTTGCAGATGACTGCTTTTTGTTTTTCAGGGCGGAAGAAAGAGAAACTAATGTAATGAAACATATTCTGGAAAATTATGAGGCGGCTTCTGGTCAAGCAATCAGTCTTCCTAAGTCTGAAGTGTATTATAGTCGCAGTGTGCCAGGCCCTTTGCAAGACAGTATCACTTCCACTCTCGGTGTCCGTGCTGTCATGGGAACCGGGAAATATCTAGGGCTACCTTCTATGATCGGTTGAAGTAAAGAAGCTACTTTTGGCTTTATCAAGGACCGTATTTGGCATAAAATTAACTCCTGGAGCAGCAAATGTTTATCCAAAGCCGGAAGAGAGGTGATGATCAAATCGGTACTCCAATCCATTCCCTCCTATGTTATGAGTATTTATCTCTTACCAAACAAATTAGTTGAAGCTATAGAAAAAATGATTAATGCTTTCTGGTGGGGACATGGTGGCTCCACTCGAAGAGGTATGCATTGGCTTTCTTGGGAGAGATTATCTATTCATAAAAATTATGGTGGAATGGGGTTCAAGGACCTCACATCTTTTAATGTAGCAATGCTTGGTAAACAGGGATGAAAGCTTCAAACAGAGACCACTAGTCTTGTGTCTAGGCTTTTCAAGGCACGTTATTTCCCTCATGGTGACTTTTTGAGTTCTAGACTTGGAGCTAACCCCAGTTATGTGTGGAGAAGTATTTTTAGTGCTAAAATGGTGGTTCAGCAAGGGGCACGTTGGAGAATTGGCTCAGGTGCTAACATCCCTTTGTTTGGTGCTCTGTGGCTCAAAGACGGCCTGTTCCCTCTCCATGGACATCCCTATGTATGCGACTATGTCCCATGTCAAAGTCCAGGATATCATTGATCCATCAACGAAGGTTTGGAACGCCACCTTACTCGCTATCTTGTTTGATCATAATACTACTCAGCTTATCTTAAATACTCCACTTCAACCTCTTGTTCATGAAGATAAATTCATTTGGAAGGCCGAGAAAAATGGTAATTATTCTATCTGTAGTGCTTATCGTATCTGTGTATCTGAGATTGTCGATAACTCCCACTTACATATTCCGGGCAGGTGGAACATGATTTGGAAACTTAAGGTGCCTCATAAGATACGAAATTTTGTATGGCGTGTGTGTCAGGGGATGTTTCCCAACACGTGCACACCTAAGCAGTCGGGGTGTCCATTGTCCTATTGACTGTGTCATGTGTGGTAATAATTATGAGGATAACATTCACGTGTTGTTGGAATGCCCCGGGGCAATGCAAGCTTGGCACGAGGTCCATCTATGGGACACGATTGATAGAACACTCCGCCAGAATTACAATATGGACGCCTTGATTTTTTCTCTGCTTGACCCAACTATCTTCGCCTCAAAGAGATCTTTGTTACGGTCATGTGGAGCTTGTGGAAGCGCAGAAACCTAAAATTGTGGCAGCAGCAAACAGAAACGATCCAACAGGTTGTTGAACGTGCTAAGCATTTGTTAGATGATTGGCGCACAACACAAGTGGTGAGATCGCAACAACAACCTCTCTCCCCTACCCCCCAAGTGGGCGCTGTTGGTAGTCATGTGGCAGTATGGACAAAACCGGCCTATGGCAGGTATAAATGTAATATTGATGCCTCATTCTCATCGTCTCTGAACATGGTGGGCATTGATATCTGTATCCGTGATGATAGGGGTGAGTTTGTTATTGCTAAGACAAATTGTTTCTCCCCTCTGTGTGATGTTACTATTGGCGAGGCTTTTGGCCTTCATACGGCTTTGAAGTGGTTGGCAGATCTTCACTAATGACAATGTTGATTTTGCTTTAGATTCCAAAACAGTTGTGGATCATTTTCATTCTAATGTAGATGACCACAACGAGTTAGGTTGTATTATTCATGCTTGTAGGCAGGTGTTCTCTAATAGTTTTCAGAACTCTCATGTCGAGTTCACTAGAAGGCAAGCTAATGGGGGTAACTCGTGAATTAGCTAAGGCAGCCCCATTTCATGCTAGCTCCCACGTTTACGATGATGTACCGTCATGTATTACACATTTGATAATTAATGAAAAGCAATGATTTTCCCCCTTCAAAAAAAAAGTAAAAAGTAGTACCATTAAATGTCTCTTTTAAAGATTTTTTTTGTTTTTGTTTAACTGTTACTTTCAAAGTTTAATGAAATATTAAATGTTGTTTTATCAATATTACCCTTAGTTATTCGTTGCAAAGAGAAATATATGGAATGAAATTAAATGAATAAAGTCATTATAGTAAAAGTATAGTATATTATTGTATCAAAAGTAGTAACATTTATTGATTATCTTGGTTTGTGTAAAATGTCAAAAAATGACAATTAAAAAGGAACGGAGGTAGCACATTATTAGAGTATTTAATTGAGTCAAGATTAATCAAATCCCAACTTTGATTATTGATTAATCAAACCGAATTTTGGTCCACTTTACCATTTATGAAGAAATCCGAATCTGCATTCCATTTGCCGACGCATTACGATTACACGTGTCCACATGCAAATGGTCTCACGTGGCTCATAACGGAAAACCAGAAGCTCGTACTTTAGAGGGACCCACACTCCACTCCCCATAAACATAAAACCATTTTTTCACATTTATTATTCATTTTTCTTAACTATTCTTCTTCTTCTTCTCAACGTTTCTCTCTTCTTCCTATTCCAAAGGGTTTTTCTCTGAGCCTTTTCACTCTCTCAAATGGCGGAAGAATTTTGTAGAGCCGTCGACGACGGAATGAAGCTCTCAAAACGCATATACTTCGGAAAAGACAGAGCGGTGGCGCCACCGAAGCTTCCAACGATGTCAAAATCTTCAACCTCGCTTCTTCCTAAAGCTCCAATGGTTTACGCGGTGATCTACGATCCAGGGATCGTTGATAATCCTGACATCGCTAGCTACCAACCACACGTGTACGGTCGGTGTGATCCTCCGGCACTCATTCCGCTTCAGATGAACGCAATTGAAATGGAAATTGATTGTTATCTTGATACTGCGTTTGTAACCGTCTCCGGCACGTGGAGAGTCCACTGTGTTACTGGTAGCCGCACCACCGATTGCCGTCTCACCATTCCCATCGGCGACGAGGTAGTACATTTTTGCAGCTTTTTCTGTTTTTTTGTGTCCGTTTGAAGTTTCCGATTTTCTAAATTTTTTTATTCATTTCACCACAACGGTCTTTTTTTTTCTTTGAGTAAAACCACTAACCACTAAATTGGTCTCTGGACTCTCTCACGTTAGTCTCCGACTCCATCTATATTTCGAAACAGTCTCGGGCAGACCTTTAACGGAGACTATTTTGAAATATTAATAGAGTCAGAGACTAAACTAATTATCTTTATCGATGGAATGCTTCTTATGTTTATTATTGTTTATATATGTATTTTTTGTGTGTGATTCTGATATGATTTGGCTAACAGGGTTCAATTCAAGGTGTTGAGGTGAATGCTCTAAGAAAATCATATTCAACTCGACTGGTAGTTATGGATGAGTGCAAGGAGAATCAAAGTGCCAGACCAGCTCAAAATGGGGGCTTTCTTAAATCAAATATATTTACTTTAACTATACCGCAGGTGAATATTTTGCTTGAGGAGGATGATAGATTTTGATTTATATATCTGTTTAGTTTAGTGGGTTGTTTTAATATAATGGTGTTTATGTTTTTCAATGTGGTTGGTTTGTAACAGATTGACGGGGGTTCAAATTTATCAATTAAAATGCGTTGGTCTCAGAAAGTAGTATGCTCCAATGGTGAGTATTCTTTGAATGTGCCATTCACCTTTCCTGAGTTTATCAACCCTGCTGGTAAGAGAATGTCGAAAAGAGAAAAGATAAGACTGAATGTGGATGTTGTTGCTGGAAGTGAGCTTCTGTTCAAGACAACTAGCCATCCCCTACAGGTTCGTATTTGGTTGGATTTTCATATATGGTACTGTTGCAGTGTTTTCAATGGCTGGTTCTTTTCAATTTCCGATGGGCAAGAGTACTAAATATTTTGTACTAAATAGTGTTTCGCAAAACAATAGTTTTTTTTTCTTCAAATTCTGCTACACTATAGCATTATAGAGCCACTATAGCCGATATTTAAAACACTCACCACTGTTGAAATTTCACAGAAGATATAACTGACTGCCATTTTATTCTGACTGTCCAGCAAGTGAGGCGTCATGCTGGGAGTATGGGTTTCGTATGTGATAACGAAGTTCTCTCATGGTCAAAAGATGATTTTAGCTTTTCATATGCAGTAAGATTCCTGATCATTTTATTCTATGCTTTTCTTTGTAGCTTCTTCAGTTATTGATAGGTTATCTTATTAGCTTGTTACATTGTTACCTGCATCTAGGTTTCTTCAAGTCATATAAATGGTGGCGTTCTTTTGGAATCTGCATCCGTGCATGATTTTGATCAAAGAGAGATGTTTTACTTATATCTGTCTCCTGGAGATAGTCAAAAGAAGAAGGTTTGTACATTAACTGTAAACTTTGAACGTGTGTTTTAAATTGTTTTTTTTATTCTCACTTCTAATCCTACTTGATAATTAGGTATTCAAAAAGGACATAATATTCATTATCGACATCAGTGGAAGCATGCAGGAGAAGCTAATGGATGACACAAAGAAAGCACTACATTCTGCTCTCTCTAAGCTAAATTCCGATGATATGTTTACAATTATAGCTTTTAATGGGGAGAGTCATCTATACTCGAAATCAATGGAATTGGCTTCCAATGATGCTGTAGAAAGGGCCAGGGAGTGGATCAACTTGAACTTTGTAGCTGGGGGTGGTACAAATATTTCACATCCGTTAAATATGGTACACTGAATATATGCAGTTTTTAGTAAACATTAAGTTCATAAGATTATTAAGCAGTGGTTAATACTGAACCAACATGTTATGTACTGAACATACGAGTCAATCTATGCTCGACTTGCTGTGTTGAGAAATTATTCCTCAAAGTATGCTTCATTGATTTGTTCTCAGACTAGCTTTTGATGTATTATTGATTACCCTACTAATTGTTTTGTGCCCTTTGTTATTGCGTACAATTTATTTATGTATTTGTTGTCTTTTCTGTTCAGGCAATAGAAATGCTATCTGGCGCTCAAAGTTCAGTTCCGATAATTTTCCTAGTTACAGATGGAACTGTTGAAGATGAGAGACAAATTTGTACTATGGTAAAAAATCATATGATCAATGGAGAGTCTATATGCCCTCGAATTTACACTTTTGGTATAGGTATGTCTTCTAGTGCTTTGAATCTTGATACCTTTGAACCTGATAAACCTTGTTTAAGGTCTTGCTCTTAATTCTTCCCATTTGTATTAAGTAATTGTAAAATTATTCTACCTCAGGTCCATTCTGCAATCATTATTTCTTGCGGATGCTTGCTATGATTGGTAGGGGCCAGTATGATGCTGCACTGGATGTAGGTAAGTTTTGAATATAATTTAAAAAAATACTTGCTTATTTCATTTTTGTTGCAAGTTAGATGACAGTGTTAGGTTTTCAAGAATTTTTGGTTATCAAATCATGTCAATATGTTTCTAACAACAATTAGATTACATGAGGGGTTGGTTCCATAATTCTATTTGGAATACCTGGTATTAACATTTGACTTTACCTGATATTGACATTTGACTTTACAATGAACTTTGAGTTTTCTTCAAGGATCAGACAAGAGGTAGTATACCCAGTTTTACATCCATCCATAATTATAAGAAAATCTCTCATCTTTGTTGAAATGCATTAATATTTACAATATAAGTAGTGTAAATAGTTGGTCATTTGCAGTAGAAAGTCTCATTTTTGGTGTTTATCATAACAAGTTTCTTCAATGACCCTATCTAAATTTTGTATGCATTCTGTGTTTGGTAGTAATTTTATTATAGTTGTTCCTTTTTTTGAAATGTCAGATATGATTGAGCCTCGAATGCTGACATTGTTTGAAAAAGCTTCATCGCTCATTCTTGCAAATATCAAAATAGACATGTTGGATGAAATTGATCAAGTTGAGGTAAAAAAGAACTGTTCTGGCTTCCTGCTTTTCATTATTTATCAAGGTCATTTACCATAAAGATACTTTGTATTCAAAAAGTGTCATTCATCTGAAGATTTATTATTTTTCTGTTGGTTTACCTGTCACCCCCTCATTTCACAATCTTCTATATGTCTTAATTTAGGACAAATTTATGACAAAATCCTGAATTTATCATTATCATATTAAAATGTGTCATGATGTTGTTCCGTTTCATTTTTAATCGTTCTTCTCCTCCATGTGAATACTGAGTACTGCAGTTCGCTCATACCGCTGGGGATATCTGCTACAGTTTTGATCATTCAGTTTCTTTTTATATCTTCTTTAGCGTTGTTCGAAAAGGAATGCCAAATATTCTGCCATGATGAAACCCACATGTCTCAGAAATCATGACTATTTACTTTCAGTTACTCATATCCTTCTTGTATGTTCAAATTTTATTAATTTTCTGAGCTTGTGGCTCTTTCTTACGGCATTATCTCCAATTTTTTTTTATAGGTATACCCGTCCCATATCCCAGATCTTTCGTCAGAGGGTCCATTGATTTTATCCGGCAGATACAAGGGAAATTTTCCTGAAACTCTTAAAGTCAAAGGTATCTTGGCCGATTTCAGTAATTTTGAAATAGATTTGAAGTTACAAAAGGATAAGGGCATACCTGTACAAAGGGTAAAGTATTCTTCTACTTAGCATACTCAAGTTTTCTTGTTTTGTTTTTTTAATTATATCTACAATTTCTGTAGAGAACATTCTATATTTTGTTTGGGGGTTGTGCATAAGTAAACTAGTTCATGTTTATGTGAACCACTTTGAAGAATATGTTTTTCCTTAAAGCAGAGGTTAACAACTGGGCCATGTTTTTTCATTACCATAAGACCTAATATATTAGGATCTAGGCAAATTCAAAAATATATTCGTTTTCTTTCGTATCTTCAAGGGGTCATGTTTTTTCATTACAAGACCTAATATATTAGGATCTAGGCAAATTCAAAAATATATTCGTTTTCTTTCGTATCTTCAAGGGGGAGCCTTGGCGCAACGGTAAAGTTGTCGTCATGTGACTGAAAGGTCACGGGTTCAAGTCTTGGAAACAGCCTCTTGTGTAAAAAACATGGTAAGCATGTGTACAATACACCAAATGGTGGGACCCCTTCCCGTACCGCGTATGCGGGAGCTTTGTGCACCGGGCTGCCCCCTTTTCTTTCGTATCTTCTCACGTCTTTATATTTTTATACAGACTAGGTTAATTGGCTATCTTTATCTTTCCTCGCTATGCCTGTGATTCACAAATACATGTTGGCTTCATCATATTCTCAGCACCGTCCTATCATATTTAACTAGATAATGCTTTATGAATAAATTTCCACTATTCTTTTGACATTCTGTTTCACTTCCTTTATTATCATTATTACTCGCCACTCATTATATTGCTCTATTTTCTCTTTAACAGGTTTCTGCAAGAGATCAAATACAACATCTTACTGCTCAAGCATGGCTTTCAGAAGATAAACAACTAGAACAGAAGGTTGCTGAATACTTTCTATGTATCACTACACTCTTTTTATTTTGGTCAAGTATCACTACACTCTTTACGTAGTATGCATTCAGCTGTCTCTTTATCTGATAAATTTTCTTACGGCACATCATTTAATTGGCAGGTTGCGAAACTGAGCCTGCAGACTGGCTTTATATCTGAGTATACATGTATGATAATACTTGAGAATGATCATCTAAAGAAGATCAAGGAATCACCTGGAGAAAAAATAGTATGTATCAAAGTTTTGATATTTTATCTAATAAATATACATGATATTAAAAGAGGAAGTCTTGGCGCAACGGTGAAGTTGCTGTCATGTGAGTACGGGTTCAAGTCCTGTAAACAGCTTCTTGTGTAAAAAACATGGTAAGGCTGTGTACAATACACCAAAATGGTGTTACCCCTTCCTGGACCCTGCGTATGCGGGAGCTTTAATGCACCGGGATGCCCTTTTAAATATACATGATATTAAATAATGCTTTCATTGTGAAATTCCATATCTACAATTTTTCTTTTGAAAATAGTCATTAATTCTTCGAGATATAACACTGAAGTATCTAAGAAGTAAGAACATTAGTCAGCGAGTCTGTTTTAACTGAAAAGCTCATAATCTATTTATGGTTTGCTTATATTATGAAACATAGATAAAAACATCAGTAAAAGCCTTTCTAAACAGTACTTTTCAAATAATTTTGAGCAGGTGTCAAAAAAGAAACATTCTCAATATGAGGCAAATGTCAAAGGACAGAGAATGATTCTACTCCCGCACTTAGGTATTGGCTTTGGCAACTTGAAAGCAACAGCTGAAAATACTCCTCCAGGATATGAAGCAAAGCTTGAAATGGCTGAAATCTTTAAAGCGGCCTCAAATTGCTTTGACACCGTGTGTGGTTACTGTTGTTGCATGTGCTGCATCCAGTGCTTTTCCAGGATGAACAACCAATGTCTTACTGCATTGAATCAGCTTTGCATTGGTCTGGGATGCCTCGCCTGCCTCAATTGTTGTTCACATATATGCTGTTCTGGAAACGACGGATGAAATCTGCTCTGTTTCAAGATTATTGTATTTTACTGCATAGAAATTGCTATTAATATAGTTGTTCTTTTGGAAATGTATATGAGTAAGTCTTCAGTTTTAATGTAGCGGTTGTTGTATAGTTTTATAAGGATAGGCGTGCGAGTTTTCACTTGCAATAGAAAGTAAACTATACCGAGAAAAAAGAATTTATACAAGGTGTTAGTTGCCATCAATGGAACAGTTTTCTCTTGAATTCTCTTTGCTTCTTCCTTCTGCTATGCTCATAGTTATTGTCTTTATTATTTCATTCTTTTAGATGGTTCTGAGAAATGATTTTTTGTACAAGAGTGTTGAATCTGTTCATACATATAATACAGACACTATCGGTGCGAATTAGCGAGGTACGAAATTCAACGAAAGTGGAATTCAAGCACATCACTTGCTTTGTTTTAATAGAAACATAATACAGTAAAATTATTTTTTTTTTTAATAAAAAATGATAATTGAACACTCGCATTTATGGCTGGAATACATGGTGGTAACTGTTCGTCAAAATTCGTTGTTATACTATTCACACCGACAAGCATTAGTCATGTAACATATGCAAATAAACAAACCCTACAGTACAGAAGCAAACCGGATTTATATTCAAGATACGATCATTTTTTTCACCCATTCATGCGCATGCAGCTTTGTACCACTAATCCATTCTTTTGTGAAAAAATTGTATAGTGCAAATTCGAATCTGTTTTTTCGGGTTACAATTCTGAAACTGTATGACTATATTTTACAGTTTTTTTTATTCAACCTATACTTGCACAAATACTTTCAAGAGGGAATACTTTCAATGAGATGTTGGCTTATGTTGTTTTATTCGTTAATCTTCCTTCTTTTTTTTGTTGTTGAAGGAATTCGTTAATCTTTCTTAAAACTGCTAATATTATAGGAAGTTCTTGGTGACATTTAACATTGACCGATCGGGAGATTTTCCTACCGTGATCAAATTCATTTCTAGCCCTTGATTCCAAGATTTTAAAGACTGAAGTATACGGCTGACTGATGAAAATAGGTAGCAACAAGAAGAGACCCAAAAAATGGAGTCATAAAATAAAAAAATTGAGCTTACAACGATCTAATCCCAATTCTTGGCTATATTATATGATTATGCTAAACAAACAAATAATGGAGTCATAAAATTAAAAAAATCATATTCCACTAATCAGTCAATGTGGACAAAGTACCGGAAATCACCAAACCATATTTAGAAAAAGAACAATGTAAGTCACAACATAGTACAAGAAAATAAAGTGGGTTTTCTGCAAGACATAAATCATTCGATACATTATTGTAAAATACATAAAACACTTGCAGTCCAAGGATATATCACAACTGACTAAGAACGGATGCCAGAGGATGCAGAGTTGGTCATATCCACCTTACTCACTAGGGCTCATGATCTGCAGCACACTTAATGTTTACCGTTAGAATTGAACAAAGTTGGACAAGGCCGAAAAATGTCATCAACATACTTAAATCCTGGATCATTCAAGCTGTAACGAGCAGTCCTGCCTAGAAGACTGAAGTAGATACAATTTTTTTTCAAATCCATAATAATCATTAGCAGACAATGAAAAGTTCAAGTCTTTACCCAAAACAAACAGAACATCACCCAAGTCTGTTACACGAAGCCATCTACTTGATTCTTCATCAATCTTCAAAACACTGATATCCATGACTAATTGCATGTATTCATACCAGTTCTTCTGAAATACATTTCAACCACAAAAAGACTTCCACGCGCCTCCACCAAACGCTTCTTGCTACCATCATTATTTAAGGAGGGTGAAGACTGAACCAACTTGAAGGATGAACAATTGATCCAGAAAATAATTCCACTTTTATCCACAACATAAACCTTCCCCATATAAAAGATTACATCATTATAGACTCTATTCTCATCATCCTCTATATCAAATTGTTATATCCAATATTAGAAACATGCAATTTTCCATCTTCATGAAGGGCAAAGGCCATCTGATCAAGACCCTCAACAGAAAACAACATTACTTTATAAACACCATAAAGGGGCTCAAATGCAATTGAACCATGTCCACATCTAGAAAAATTGAGAGTATGTGTTTGAAACATTTCCTTATAACTCGTAAGTTCATGAAATCTAACACATTAGATGGGAATGATTGTTAGTCGAAAAACCTAAGTGACGAAGTTTGCCAGATTTCGATTTTTCAACCTTAATGATCCACCCTTTATTAGAAGAACAAGTTGACAATAATGGTTGTATGCAAAATATTTTGGTTTCGGTGAAAGAATAGAGCGCCATAAAGCACAGACACTACGGAAACGAAGAACATCGATTGTATTCAAATTTTTGGATATAATAACTAACCATAAGTCTCGAGGAAGATTTTTGGTTTGACTTTATTTGTTTTATCAATTTTATCAATTTTGTTCGAACAACTTACGCACCTAATTCTAAGGGAGCATATGAAAACAACTCACGGAAGCTCAAAAGCTTTTATTGCATTTTCTCCCGTTATAAGTACTTATGTCACTAAAGCCCTTGATTTTTTTTTAAGGAACTAAAGCCCTTGATAAACCAATCCAAACAACCCCGTCATCTAATTGAAGATCACACAACCGTTAGATTGCTAGTAGTAAGCTTGCGGTCTCGCCTTCTTATATAATATAGGATAGGATAATGTTGTATGTCACCGAGCTTTGCTTCACGACTCTGTCACGATGGTGGTTATATTATAAATGCGTAACAATATTACACACTAAAACAATCATAGCATTCCTTAAAAAAAAAAAAATCATAGCATAAGATACTATAGTCCAAGTCAGAGAGACATGTTATGTCTCAAAACATACACGAACTAATATACAACAGTTCCTAAAATAAATGTCCTATGATCAAAGGTCTCAGTTCCTGTTACTACCTACCACCCATCTCTCAATGGCGAAGCAATTCCATGGCCAGTTTGATGATTATAATTAAAAACTAAAGAAATAAATATTACATACAATTAGAGACAAAAAATCTAAATTAAAATAAAGATCAATTCAATAAATCAAACAAGAATTCAATCGCATAACAGATTCAAAGATGCTCATCTAATCATAATCTAAGAAATTTAGCTACTCATGTTCATACAAATAGAAAACATTGATAAACATAGAATTACACATATCAAGATCAGTTGATCAACCACTTGTTCTCAAAGATTAATCTTCAAACTCCGATGCTTCATAGTGTTTTTGTGTCTTTCCTAACCAAGTGTCCAAGAATACCCTAAAATATGCTATTTTACTTAAATATGCATTGTGCTCGTCTATTGTCGTCTCTGATAATGGATCCCATTACATGACGATGACACAACATTTTGCAACTTAAAACTGCTCGCCTGACAAGCTGAGTGCATCACCAGTCGAGACCGAGTAGAATACCTTGTTGTAAATTACACTGTGTTGTCAGGCAAGGACACTTGAAGAAAGGAGGCTCATATAACCATAATTTTATGATTTAGCTACTCATATTCAAATAACGTTTTAAACATTAAATTTCCAATTTAATTATCAAAATTATGGTATCTTGCCAATTCGGGTTATTGCTCATAAAACCTTAGTCATTCCACTCATCAAAATCCATATTCAAATATTCGTAAAAAAAAAAAAAGATATATATTCAAATAGATTTTTTGAGATTCAAACAACCCAGAATTCAAAGAAGCTAACTAAAAAGGAAATATCATATTATGAAACATCGTAATTTTTCATAGAACACTGATGGAAAGTAGAAACATCACAAGACCAGGAAAACAAGAGAGAAAAAAACATAACAAACAAGACAACCTTAAATAAACCAGGAAATCAAACTGTGCCAATTAAACAAGAATTCAAAGAAAAGTAACATCAACTTTACAAGGCATAATTTTATTTTTTTAATTAAAAAAATGCAAAACGTAGAGAGAAGAGTGGATGGGCGGATATAGTACAACCAAATCTAGCATAAACTCACTAGCCCACAGTGGGAGATACGAAACACTCTCCCTCCCTAGAAGGCGCCTCAATATGTTACATCTTTAAGAAGCCTAAAATGGAAATGAAATAGACTCTTCCCATTACTAAAGAGCCAAGGGACGATCAATCAACAACATGTTACATGTTTAATAGGCCTAAAATGGAAATAGACTATTCCCATTACCAAGAAGCCAAGGGGCAATCAATCAACATGTTAATTATATGTATATTTTTGTATGATACAGATTCAAGTGCCAATGTAAGGTTTCAAAATTCTTAGCATGCAAATATTACATTGGAACAGTCTCTTTTCCCTTCTTCCATCAAGGAAGCGTTCATTCATTCATTCATATAGACACCGCAGAAGGAAAAGCTTATATAATGATCACTATTTTATTTTGAAAAGGTACTACAAATTCAGCAACTATGTTGAAGCAAGCTAGCAATCAGTATTAGCACCTCCAATACAATACAAGAAAATCAAGAATACTAATAGGTGGATGATATCTTACCTCATCAGACAAGAACACTTCACTCAAATAAGATAAAGTTAAGAACAGCTTTTACAGCAAAAATGTAACACGTGCGGAAAAAGACACAAACAATAATATTAAGAATGCTTCAACATGTTCTATTTGAGATACTATTATTACATGTGGCACATATTTTAACATGAAAACTCATTATTTATATTGAAGAACCATATTTAGATCCTACATTACATATGCTCTAACAGTACAAAGCAGGCAAGCGGGCAGCAACATTACTCTGGAAATGTGAGAGTATTGACAAGAGACTCCAATTGAGGAAAACGTGAAATGAGGTAAGAACGTTTAGCAAGTTCAAAATCCTGGAACTGAAAACCAGGTGCACAAGTGCATCCTACAAGAGAGTAGTGAGTCTCACCATCTCTTTCTGGACCCTTCACAAAGGACCCCCCATCTGTAGAGACAGCAAAATCACTGGTCGGAAAAGAACCAAACCAGACATTAGGAGGCACCGTGTATTGCGGTGTTTGATCCTTAGTAAGATCGGATCCAAGACATGTAAACTTCACACTTGAATCTTTCTCATTCAGTTCCACCACCTACAAAATAACAAGTATTATTATTACTAACAAAAATGTTGAATGACTACATAATTTTCCCTACCCTGGACACCTGATTAATTACCTGCAAAATTTTGGTTAATTCAATTGAGTGTATGATTAATTTAAGTTGTGAAATTGTAATTAACCATGTAGTTGAATTAAACACAATTTTGACCACAAACATCTACTCAACTCAATTAACCACAAGTCACAGCCTCGCAGGTTTAGAAAGAAAAAGAGTGTCTTAAGTTTTGTTTGACAATGCCAGATTTTTTGCTAGCTTATAGCAGATGAACTTATAACGAATAGCTTATAAGCTAGCTTATAATGGATAAGCTACCTTGTTGAATTGGTAGTGTTTGGTAAAATTGGCGGTTGAATTAGCTTAGAAATATGAAATGACATAAAAAAGATATGTTTAATTAATATTTATTTTTTTCAAATAAGATGGCAAGGGTAAAATTGAGAGAGAAAACAATAAGCTATAAGTTAATTGAATTAGCTTATCAAAATAAGTTATAAGCTCATAAGAAAAAATGTTACCAAACGACACGAGTCTTTTTTGGTAACATAAGTCGATAAGCTGTAGACTTTGTAAGCTCAAAATCTGGCATTGCCAAAGAGAACCTTAATATCATTACTCTTATAGTACTAATCTAAAAAAATATAATAAACAATAGGAATTGAAAGAAAAAGAAAAAGAGGAATTACAGTGATAGGTTCTCCGATGTAATGATGCCATGTTTCAGAAGAAGGAATACGATGAAGGCGAGACATGGTACCAGATGGAAGCAGAAAATATATGCAGGTCGACACTGGTCGGTCAACTTTGTCTGTTGAGAGATTAAAAGAATAATTAATTAATTAAATAAATTTGTATGATTGATGAAATTGAAAAGGAAAGAGGTTATAGATTTGATTTGATTTTACTTTACTTTACTTACATTCAGGTGGAAGGTGAGAAGTGGAAAGTTGAACAGAGTGGTCTCGGAATGTTTCGACGTAAAATCCACCTTCTGGATGAGGTTGTAGATTCAGTTTCTGAGCGATCTCCGATGCCGACAAAGACATGCTTATTTCCCAATTGAGAAATCAAACAGAGAGAGAGAGAGGTAGGTGAAGCTGAGCTACACTCACCAGCAACTCACTCCTCTTTTTTTTTAGTTTACAAAATGTAACACATCTTATTTAAACACAAATATAAATGAAAAATGTTTAGGCACACTCACATAAGTAGAAAATAAATGAGAAAAAAATTTAGTCACATCATTTAATTACTTTTTCTTTTAATTTTTTCAATTTATGTGCGCGTGTCTAACCATATTTTATTTATGTTTGTGATCAAGTAAGTTTCTCTACATGATGGGAGTAGATTCTCTCACATGTGATTTATTTAATGTGTAATCTTAATCTCTTGCCATTTAAAATGTTAGACAAAAATATAAAAAAATTTGGATGATGTTACACAAATTTGGATGATTGCATATTATTCTCGCAGGTGTAAATCACACATGAGAGGATCCATTTCCTAAGTCTTTTAATGCAATATTGTTGTCGTTCACAAACATTTTTGGTGATATTGTGATCAATTAACTTTCAAAACTCAGTTTATTAGAAAGTTCTATTAACTAATTTATTTTGTTGAAATCCGAAGAACTATTAGTGTTATGTATGAATTGATCAAACACATAAGTTGTTGGCAACTAATAGATTCGAATATGAGATCTAGAAATAAACACACTTCTAAACCTCAAGTCTTTCACCACCATGTTAGCGGAAATGCAAACATTACTTTTTAGCAATTGAAATACATTTAATAATCGAGTAGTTTAGTAATTAGACGCACACGAATTTAAACATAGGTCTTTAGATACCTTCAGTTGAGTTATACTTACAATACGTTTATATTTATTATTATTTTGCGACAAAAGGAACCATTTATATTTTACATTAACATTGTAATTCTTATAATTATTTATGTCTTTTGATATTAACTTTTTTGTTTTTTAAGTATTAATCCTCCAATTCCTAAGGAAAAGGGTCTAGTAATCCGAAGTTCGAATAAATAAAGTCAAACCAAAAATTATTCCAACTAGGAATCAAACTCCAAAATAGTGGAATTGAGCTTAGCTTATATGGTTTTGACTTATAAAATAAATTTATACGAATTTCACCTCTTATAAAAAGCTATTAAATTTGTATGAATTTCACCTTATTGAGAAATAATAATGTTTCGCGTACATTTAAGATATAGATAGAGTATATTCAAGATATAGATAGATAGTGTAGTATGAAAGAATATTGTCTCAAAATATAGAGAGAAGACTTGTAAAAAACAGGCAATGAAATCGTAGACAATCTCAAAAATAAATAAAAAATTGTAGACCAAATACAAAGGACTATCCAATATTTAGGTTTTTAAGAAAAAAATTACTATAGTCAAACCAAAATAGATGTATGATCTATTTTTCAACCTAACGCATGAAGACACCCCACATTGTATTTCTGCAATCTTAACCTTTAATTTATTATCATACTTCGTAATGAAACTATCTTTGACATGAAAAAAAAAATTAACAGTTCTCGCCCACGCAACGACATGTCTTCACATAACCTGTTAGTGAAAAAAATGTGTTTATGTAGTTAATAGGATTCATATTTGTTGTAAAATCTTTTCTTTTTTACTCATAATTAACCTGGATTCTTTTTTACAAGTTTTTTTTTAATGATTGGGAGTCGAACTTCGGACTCTCAACTTGTTTAGCAATTGCTTGCATTAGACTCAAATGGTATTTCCAAACTTTTATGAGCTTAAATGAGGTAATCGGAAATATATTAACTATTTAACGTATTATGTCATTCAAGTTTACAATATTATTTTGAAGAAACGTTTTGTTTGAATCAAGATGTAGTAGTGACTAAATAGACAAATGCATGAAACCCCGCATGCACATCTTTCCACCATGATTCATTCATCTCCGAAAAACTTTCTCAACAAACCCTTCAAAGGAGTTCCCCAGCCCGGTGCTCACAGCTTCTGCTAAATATTGTGCCTGAAAATTATCGCGATGACTGAGAAAACTCGAAAGCACCAAGCACTTTATTCCACAGAAATATAATTTCATAAACTTCAGGGATCAATCACAACATCGATTGAGAACGTACCTCTTGAAGGGTTTTCTTTAGATCAAATGCATCTTTCACTCGTGCATCCAAAAACGCCCATGTGTCCCGAAAATCTGCCAGAAAACAAGCCACATAAATATCAGGAACAGTTCTCACGAGTATAGCACATCGAGCCATAAAAGATAGGTCTCAACCGAAAATGGTAATTTATTCCACAGAGACACCAAAACTACTGCAGTATCCATGGGAGGAGGCACAAACAAATAAAATTCGATTTATTCCCAACAGTGACTTTATCAAATTAATCCTCATCCTCATGTGTATTATATATAACCATTCAGAACAAAGTATAACATTCTTGAAACTCAAGATTTTGGTTTCTGAGATGATGGAAAACAGAACACTGTTGATATAAGCAAAGCTTTCACAACAAAAAATTGATGATCAAAAGAAAGAAGGATTATTGTATGTTCGGATTTTCGTTTCAAATGTGCATCTGCATCCAAATGTATGTTGGATACTATGTATCCAATGTATGTTTGTAATTTTCCAACAGAACCAGGAGGTGACCCAAAATTAAATGATTATAATTAGAAACACACCAAATTACAAGATAACATATGGAAATTAATCAAGCATTAATCCAAGCAAGCTTGAATCCTTAAAAGGAAGACAGAAAAGCTAACCAGCAGAACCATCTGTCAGCATATAAATCTCTGTTGTTGAGTATATTCCTCCAAGGACAGTGCGCTTGGCATACCAATCTATGTCAGAGGCATTATCGCCAGCAGCATGCCAGATCTCATCCACAAGCATTGCCCTCTGCTTAAAACTCGTGGGAACATTAACCGGCTGTGCCTGAAAATAAGTTGTTTATCAGAAACTTGTTCATCTCTACAATTCACAGATACCTGAGCCTCTAACAGGAAAAAGGACAGGCAGAGACCTGGATGCTAAGAGCTTGAGGCCATGTGGATATATAAGGAGCTTGCATTTCTAGACGAAATCTGATAAGCTTAGAGATGCAGTCACTTGGTGTCAAATTTTTCAAGCTTCCGTCCGTGTCAATTCTATCTATGAGTCTTTGTAAGCAGTCATCCATGTAAAACTGAAAAAAAGAAGTTTTATTATGAACAAAATGATCTTTTCACAAAACAAGCAAGAACAAGTGATAGAGGGCATTCTTCACAATCCACTACACTGGTCATAGTTTCTTTTGATAAGCACTACACAGGTCATACTTAATAATGAACAATTGAAATGAAATTCATGCATTGGAAACTCATAACTGAAAAAAGCAAGCCAAAATAATTGACAAACATCATTGACAACTCTTGAAAAATAGTCTGAGTCGCTTGTTTCATATTAAAAAGACAAAAAAGAAAAAAATGAGAAATTTTCTCTCATATTAACATTTATCCTTTTTCTTGGAGAATTTTTTTTCCTCGGTTAGATTAGAGAGGCTGGGTGTTGCATAACTGCAGCTCATAACATGAATTACAAGATAAAATATTCATTAGTAGTACATTACAATATAGAATATTGCAAAACGACTGATACCATTTTCTACCTGACCCAACATAACATGAGCTACTATAGTCCTCTTCGAAATTCTAGATATCTCATGCAATTTGAGTCAAATCCTATCATTGAGATAGAATCATGACTACACATGAATGTTTAACAAAACAAACTCAACCATCACCCAAGATGAACGGTTCGAAATTTTCGCAACTCACCACCAATTAAACAAGATTTTACAATTCTACCCCTACTCTACTCAAATCATACTAAACATGATGGCGATAATTATTAGGATTTCATATTCAACCTAGTTCATACCGACAACATGATGGCACTTGGTTTTTCCAATACACCCCCTGACGCTCAACACTATTGAGCTTGGCCTAACTCATCTTTATAAACCCAGCAGTATCTCTTTATAAACTCTAGTCAGATCATATTTTAATTTATGTAGGACTTGGTTTTTCCAATAAAAATGATGACTTGCATTGCATGTAAGATAACGAAGGAAAGGAACCTCAACCAATGCGGCTTCCTTCCTCGACAAAGATCCGACAATAGAAGGGGAAAGACCAACATCCTTTGCTCCTGCCATTAACGCTGCTTCTGTCCATCCCAGCTTCATCTGGAAAAAAAAACCACAATTCACAAAACACGCACTATTGTAATAATCAAGATACAAAAAAAAAAATTAAATTGAAAAGGGAATAATGAAGAGAAAGAGAGTGAGTGTACGAACGACGTGAACGAGTGATGCGGAAAGCAATCGAGCATGTTCATCCTCATACTTGGTTTTCGATTTCGGAGTCTCGAAGCGATGTGAATCTTCATCCGTTGAAGATGATGATGATGATGAAGAAGAAGTAGAATCATAAAGAGTAGGGTTTTCGTTTTCGGTGGTTGAAATAGGAATTGCATCATGGATAGAGTGTGGATTAGAAAAAGGTTGATTACTCTCTGTTGTGGAAAAGAGAGAATAAGTTATCAATGCATGATGAGGACGCCGGAATCGGAGTGCAGCGTTTCCGTTTAAGTGCCTTGCGCTGTATAGCAACCGCTTCGCCGCTGTTCGGTACATTCCGTTGCCGCCGTCGTTTCTGAATTTGGGGGAAAACTTCGGACAATTAGAAAGAAAATAACAATTAGAGTTCCACGTAATAGATTTATTGACGCGCCACGTGTTTAACCATCTGCCACGAATGAATTCTCGTCAATTGCCCGATTTGGCTCCACCTTTGACCATTGTTAAATTCATGGTGGGTAACTTATCCATTAATCGATCAAAAATAATTACATGAAAAATTTACAAGTAAAATAGAAGATCACTTATATATTTGTTCATTTGGTTAATTTTATTTGTTTGATGTATAAATTACTCACAAGCCGTTAAAAATAGCCTAGACCTTGCAGAAAATTAATTAATAATTTAGAAAGAAATACCATGATGTGAACTTTATTCTCAAATTAACATTGTATTTGTGAGCCCCTTTTTCAATAAAAAATAAAGTATCTTTGAAACAATTTTAACATTTAAATAAAGTATCTTTTATTTAAATTGTTGTATATTGTGAGTTCTTTTTCACTCAAAGCAAGATATTTTAATGTTAGCTTCTTTTAGGGGTGAATTAATTATTACTTTTTGTTATAGAGTAAACTGATTTTTATAACAAGTAGTTTATATAAATAATAACTTAAGTATATTAGTTTAGGTCAAAAAAAAAATTTGATTAAATTGGTTATCTCCAATAGTTTGAGCAATTTGGATCCTCTATTGCAAGTTGCAGCCATAAAGCTAACTATTGGTTTGAGTGACTAGAACGGGAAAGAATTACATGAATACTAATAACACGTTTAAGCAGAGGCTTCTAATAGTAGTTTTAATCATATCTTGTGTCCATCCATCATATTGTAAGGTGAAAATATTGATTTCATTCAACTAATCAATGTACAAGGGGAGCTTATTTATAGCCAAGTCTCAAAGAAACAAGCACAAACTAGATTACTTGCATTTCAAGTAATCTTGTAAAACTAAGCTAAAACCACAAAAACTAAACACAATTAAGTTCTAATTTTCCTAACACATATTGTCACCGCAAAAACAAACCGGTGCTAGGTGGAAAAATATGTAATATGTAATAATATTTTTTTTAATTGTAAATAATGACATGCAAATGTTTTAATCCAAGTGGATATTAAAAAAAATCAAAACTAAAATTATTTACACATTGAGCGTGCCACATCAGCCAAGTGACTCAGTCATATGCTCTGAGAGTCCAAAACCAAAGAATATTTTAGTTTCAAGGGGGAATCTCCAAATTTTTTTATAGAGGTATACCAAAATTCGCCCAAATGGCAGGGGTGAAACCCTGTTAACCCTTTAATTTACGAAGAGATAAAAAAAAAAAAAACCGGTTATTCACTCTCTTTGTTGAAAGTGGAAGTGGTCATATATGCTAGCTCTTACATCTTTCATGATATTTAGACATGAATTTGCAATTCGATTATTAGAGTTGTCCAAAACTGCTTGCAATAGAGTATACTCTGTTGTGCTGAGGCTGCAATATGTTTCTATTAGTCATACTCATGGTCCAATGACTATATATCATCCAAGAATACCAAAATGAAAGAAGAAAAATAAAGGTGGCAAAAAAAACATATGAATGACATTAGTCATTTCTTTGTAGAATAAATTGCATTGGCTAACTTAAAGAGAAAAAAAACAATTTACAGATTGAAAAAAAATATAAAAAATCAAATGGGTTCAAACTTTTCAGCAATGAATTTTGAGGTATTTGTCACAAAAATGGGTTCATTATATTATGAATTGCACATAAATTTACAAGGGTCATGAACAACATAAAAGGCACACCACTCAATTGATCTTGTACTTTCACATTTTTCAACTCAAAAAAGGAGCCAAAACATGGAAAACACTCCAATCTTCAGCATCTTATGCTTTTTGGTTCATAGAATTTCCAATAGTTCCATATAGCCATGTATGCATTCAATTTTTCTCCCTATGTAAGTGACCTTTTTTCTTCTTCCTCTATAGATGCCCCTTAATATATGTAGTGTTGTGCAAAGCGCATTGTTCACCGCTAAGCTTTGAGAGGATCATTCATGAATACTTCATTGTTGGTTCAAGATGCTGAATCAATTTGATTAATTAATCTTTCCTAGGACTGCAATTCTCACCTACAAAAGCAACTGTTACATACTAAGCTAGCATATTGACATTGACATAAAAATTCATATTCATCTTTAAACTTGTAATTCCTCTATCCTCCTAATTGCTTCCTTCATGTTAAGTCGTTGTTCAGGGTTACTTTCTGTGCAAGCAGCCCCAATTTGAAGAAGTTGCAACATATGATTAATTGAATCTGCATTGTTTGCTGTTAACTCAGGATCAATCAATTCAGCTTCCCTTCTCTCAGAAATTGCTGTGAACACCCATTGAACAACATCAGTACCACCTTTACCATTACTGTGATATTGAGAAGGGAATTTCCCTGTAATGATTTCAAGAATGATGATTCCGAGACAATAAACATCGGTTTTCTGTGAAACATGTTGGTAAAGAACGTAATCAGGAGTTTTGTATGCAAACATTGTTTGTGCTGCATGATTTGAGTTGATTAATGGATGAAATGCAAAGTCACTTAAGAGTGGCTCATAATTATCAGCTAGTAGTATATTGCTTGATTTGAGGTTTCCATGTGGGAGGTCTTCGGATTCAAATTCAGTATAAAGAAATGTCAATCCACGTGCAATTCCCTTCACTATCTTTAAACGTGTTGGCCAATTTAGTTCAGCATGACTTATTCCTCTATCACCTGTACAACAAACATTACACTCCCTCAACCTCAATTGTTACCATTATTAATTAATGTGTATAAATGAATATAAAATAACACATGAATGCACCAAATTTGAGATATAACAAGCTCATTAAAGGAAAATAAATAAAATGTGACAGCATTACCATGCAAGACATATAACAAGCTTCCTTTAGGCATATATTCAGTAACAAATAACTTCTCCTCCCTGCGGTAATGGTAAGCCAAAGGAGTCAAAATATTACGGTTTCTAAGCCTCCCAAACCGTCTCATCTCAGCATCAAATATATCTCTGCTTACTTTATTCATCTCCCTCATCCTCTTCACAACCACAGATAACCCATTAGTCATAGCTGCTTTATAAGCAGAACCTAATCCACCATTTCCCAAAACCTCAGCAGCAGCTTTCATCAAATCAGGTAAACCAAACACACCCTTTTCATCATTCACCATTACAAGATCTCCCATTCCACCACTCTTCGAAGAACCTCTCCTAGATTCCTTCTTCCCACTACTTTCTGATGCTCTGCTATGTTTTGAGCTATGTTTTGAGCTAGGAACATGAACTGGAATCATATCTTCATTATTTTCTCTACTCATAACACTGAAATCATTGTCCTTTCTACGTTTCGAATTAATAAACGTGCAAAACACAGCCAATAGGGTTGCAACCGTAAGAATTCCAATAAACTTTAAAGCCCAACCAGTACCACCACCACCATCTTGTCCGGATCCATCGTTAGATGGTGGTGACATTGAATCCGAAGAAGGATCGCATGCTTTGTCAAGTGGCTTCCCACAAAGCTCTTCATTTCCTGCAAAAGATTTTGCCTCGTACTTCGACAAGGTACCAGGTATTGCACCTTGTAACTGGTTGTTAGACATGTCTAAAGATTTAATATCTTGTTTGAATTCTGGAATAGGACCAGAGAACTCATTGTTTTCGAGATGTAACTCACCGAGGAAACGAAGATTTGTTAATGAGTCTGGTATATTACCTGAGAATTTATTATTGTTGAGCCATGCTTTCTTGAGAGAACCTAAATGAGAAAAAAAATCTGGAGGAATAGGTCCTGAGAATTGGTTTAATGATAAATAAAGAGCTTTAAGAGCACCAAGTTTGTTGAATTCAGGAAGAGGACCAGAGAAAGAGTTGTTAACAAAACTAATGGTTCTTAACGTTGGAATCTGTAAAAGAGAATCAATGTCAATTTTTCCAGAGAGGCCTAAATCAGTAAGATGAAGACTTGAGACGACATTGTTGAAACAAATGACACCAACCCATCTTGAAGAACATGGATTTTGATTAGGAACCCATGATGCAAGAGATTGCGTATTTGTGAAGGATTGTTTGAGTTTGAGAAGAGCTTCGGCTTCAGAAATGGAAGAGGAATGAGAAGGGAGAGAAATGAGAAGAAAGAAAATGAGAAAGAAACGAACAGCGGTCATTGGCAACCGGGAATCTGAAACGTCCTCCGGTTTGTAGAAATGGACCGCTGTTCGGAGAGATTGAGGTTTGTTTTTGTTCCTCTTTTTCTTCTTCTTCTATGTCTCTCTGTTTTTTTAATTTTGTTTTGGATAATAATATTTGTATTTTTTTTGTTTTCTTGGAATTGGGTAGCCACAAACGGAAACATGAAAGTTGTCATCGTGTGTGAAAACAGATTGGTGATGGAGGCTTCAACTTTTAGAATTACCAATATTGGATTTTAATTCTAATTATAGTTAAATTTACAATTGGATTGAATTGATTCAGATATTTTTGCTATTTTTAACATCTTCTATTCGTTGACCGGCTAGCTTCATTTCAGGGGTTCCATTTTATCTTTACCATCAATGCATGTATAATCTATAGCTGTGTGGAGTTGGAGTATTTTATTTTTCTTCCAAAAGATGAACTTATGATTATTAGTTTTAAATAAATAAATAAATTGTAGGATAATATGCACCAAAAAAAAAATAGTAGGATAATAATAAAAGACAACTTATAACCAAAAGATGAAAATAACCTGATAAAAAAAATCCATTATAGTCAAAATAATTACTTAATGTTGGCTTCGTTTATCCGTAGCTTCCTTTTATAAAAAATTATTACATAGATAGGACAATAATCTTCAGAGGTCGAGGAAAGAGGACAATAATCTTTGTTACAACAAAAATTATGCGTGCAAAGACTACATTAGCAATTGTGTTGTTCCTTCTACCACCAAAACAATCCATATTGAAACCAAGAAGCACACAACTCACATGGATAACAATAATATGAGTGTAAAAAAAAAAAACAATAATATGAGTGTCAGTGGCTAAGCTTGATTTTTTTATTTTATTTTGATGGGCCAAATAATTAATTTCTATATAGTTGATATACATTATATCAATCGATTGTATGTAGGTGAAGTGATTCGGTCCCTTAGCAGTTACAGTCAATATTTTGGATAGTTGGTGTGTTACTTTTCTAAAATGTGACAACTACATTATTCACATTTTGTTGATATAAAAAAATTGTCTTTCTAAAAAATTGTATTCGAACTCAAGCTGAGGCACTTGAGAAAATGGTATTTTGCCTCTTTGCCACATTACACATTCTTGACTTTATTATCAACCACCAGTTTTATGCACCATATTGGATGCCATATACTCCTTCCGTTTTTTTTTATAAAATCATTTAAAAAAATACGGATATTAAAAAAATTATTCAAGGAATAAATTTAATTATACGTCAATTATTACTAAGTTATCTTTAAGTTGGTCAAATAACATACATCTATAATTTTTAAAGAGGGAATAATAGTTTTCTTATAACAATAGCTTGTAGCCAATGCATTAGTTGTCCAAAAAACTTTTTGTCCAGAAAAAAGTGACAAGAAGAAAGTTTAATATAATCATTCCTCAAAGGAATGTTTAGAGAAAGACTATCAAAATTTTGAGAGATGGAGATATTGAGAGCCATAGACATTCCAATAAGTCATATGAAGGAGATTAAGGCATTGTTTGACCTGATTTTTTTCCAGTCCAAAAGTTACTTTTTAAAACAAAGTTAAAATTAAGGGCTTTAAGAAAGAAGTTAAAGTTGTTTGGTTACTTTATTATTTTTTTAGTTTTAAAGCTATTTTTAAATTAAAAATTGTTTGGCAAAATATTGTACAAATATATAATAAATAAAAAATTGTTAAAATATTTTTTGAAGGGAAAAAATGTTTAAAATATTTTTTTAGTAAGTACTTAATAGATATTGTGTTTGTCATACCTTCTTCTTAAAATTGTAGAGCAGTAGAAAAAAGTCAGACCAAACGGTACCTAAAAATCTCTTTCGATGGAGTTTTGAGTAATTAGAAGAAGATAGATTTTTTTTAAAGTAATATAAACTAATAGTGATGAACAAGTTTCGGATATAAATTAAGATAATTTCATACTGCGACCCAGCTTGATGTTGTGAAGAATCTCTAATAAGATCGCAAAGCCGTTGTTAATATTTTGGTCGGGCTCCCAATGCACTAGGACACTCATATTATTGTTATCCATGTAAGTTGTGTGCTTCTTGGTTTCAATGATAAGAGGATGTATCTGGAGCTTAGAGAGCAAGGTTCCTAGGTCTGGTCATGGTTTGGTTTATAAAGAAAACCGACCCGTCTTAACGATTCGAAAAAATCAAACCAAACTGTTTGTGGTTTGGGTCGAACCAAACTAATCAAAGTTATGATTCGATTAACCGTTTGTTGTCTACATATTGAACCTAAATCAATTTTTTAACTGAATAATGTTTTCAAATCCTTTTCATAAATCAAAATGTGTTTACTAAACCATAGATAAAAGAGAGTAAATTCAAGTAGGTTAAATGCTAAACCATACTCAAATTCACTGACATTTCTCTATGCTCACAAAATTAATTATACGAAACCATACTAATGTACTATCCATAAATGTTTTCATATAATCTCAAAAAATGAAAACATTTATCCGAAAATTTGATTATATATACGAAACCATTATTTGTTTAATCTCTGAGCATATAAGCATCATTAAACACACTTCGGTTCATGGAAGGTATGGTGTATATAATCTACCTTATCAATCATTTACAACTATACTATCCATAAACATGAAAACATTAAATACAATCCAATCCATGATGGAGCATTGGAGCTTCAAGACTCTCCTACATTCAAGAGATTATATAAAAGGAAAAAAACGTTTGGGAACCTATTTGAAGAATTCATTTATAGAAAAGTACTAGTTTGAATGTAAAAGCTTTTTCTGGAAAATTGGAACTTCACTCTTAGTTTTTTTTGCTTTGGTTTAAAACAGTTCGGTTATAGTTAAATAACAGTTATTAAATTACTTGTTCGGTTCAAGTACCACTGCAATGGTTCAGTTAATTTTGGTTCGGTTTCATAGGGTTCAGCGCTTCAGTTTGGTTCATGGTTCTTTTTGCCCACCCCTAAAGGTCACCATCTTCATAGCCGCACTCCTGAGCTGATTGTTTCGTCGCATGTTCATTCATCCCCTCTTTTAGTGGATATTCTTGATGACGAGTTGGATTGATGCTCTGACAATGACGATTCTCGGCTACTAGCCCCTTCGACCAACGAGGAAGACCTTAAGAAATATTCCTATTGGCTAAAAAAATATGTCTTATAGTGTTTAGCCTTGTTAATCTATTTGTGTGGGTAATGCGTTGGTTTTCCCTAGTTGAGGGTGTGGGTGACGCCCCACATATTGCTTATCACTCCACAGCTTTATCCGTTAACAAGGTCCAATGTGTGCAACATTCCACAAAACATGCTTCCTTGTTCATATCTCCATGCGTTTAGTTTGTAACGCTATAAACATGGAGTATGGATTTAGTGTGTCGTTGTTTAGTTTTATCGTGTTTTGACTTAATCCAATGTCTTCAAAACGCATGTACTCTTCACTATACTCGAGAAAGAATCCGCTAACATTTATTCGACTATAACAACATTCGCCTAATTTTCCTTGGTTGAGGGAAAAGTACAAATGAAAAAAAAAATCTTTTTTTTTACCGAAAGAGAAAATTATCTCATTATAATTGTTATACTAATTTTTTTTTGAAAGCATTATAGTATGTTATTTCACATAAGAAGAAATTATAAACAGAATAAATAGAAAATTAATCTATAAATTAAATATATTAATTATTAATATATTCACCGTTATTATAATAACACAATGAAGTATAATAATATATACATAATATTAATAAGAGTTGAAATTAAAATAAAATAATTATTATCAACTATGGATTGATTCAAGTGGTAAGAGACTTGGACTCTTTAACCATGTAGTTGGGAGTTTGATTCTTGTCTCATGCGTTGCGTATAGAAAAAATTCTGATTACTAGAACACATTTTGTGTGCTCTACAATTCTGTGATGAAGAATAGTATCGTTAAACGATAGTGAAAATTTTGTACCAATGTTATCGCAATAAAAAAAATATTACTTTTTCCTTTATAAATTATCTAATGCTAATTGAAGATAAAATGATATACTAATTTTATATATAGCTGAATTAAGTAGACATAGTTGTTGTAAAATTGAAAAAAAGATTGTATCAAAAACTTGAATAATGTGAAATTCCAAGCATACCCGTTAAAGGTGTGATCTCATACCACGGTTGCTCTATCATTGTCACAAGAATCAACTTCCGGTTCCGTTCCACACTTCTTCCCTTTCAATTCACTTCTTCAACACAGATCTTCCCTTCATTCTTACGTAACCACTCACTCTCACCAACAACCCATAACCTGCTAAATCCAACTCCATTTCTTTCGCAAAAGAAAGATAACCACTTTCACCATTACTTTACCTCATGATGGTGGAAACCTCAACATTAGGTCGGTTCCATCACCAAAGACTCGACTTTAAACGCTGCGTTCCAGCATTCATAACCTCACACAAGACCCTCTTCATGGTTCTATGGATCGCCGCATTTTTATCGGTTTTTATATGGCAGAGAAACATGGTGGTTGGTGGGTTTATGGTTTTCGGCCGGGTTCCGGTCCGGCCGATTCCGAAGATGAGACCGGTGGTTTTTAATTTGACGGATTTTGGAGGTGTGGGTGATGGGGTTACTCTTAATACTGAAGCATTTGAGAGAGCTGTTTCTGCTATATCTAAATTCGGGAAGAAAGGTGGGGCCCAGTTGAATGTTCCTCCTGGTCGTTGGCTCACTGCACCTTTTAATCTTACTAGTCATATCACTCTCTTTCTAGCTCAAGATGCTGTTATTCTCGCCATTGATGTTAGTTTTCCTTTTTTTGTTTTCTTTTCTCATTTTATCTTCACTCTTTAGTTTTTGTTTTGTTTCTGTTGTTTTATGTATGTTTTGATTTTTAATTAGGAAAATCATAATTGCTGTGGTTTTATATTTTTTTTTATTTCTTTTTTGATAGCTTAGTTGAAATTCTTAAAATTATAAGAGTAGCGAAGATAAAGATGTTGTGTTGGATGTGTGGTAAGACTGGACAAGATAGAATACGAAATGGCAGTATCAGAGAGAGAGAGAGTTGGGGTAGCACCTATTGTAAAAAAGATGGTAGAAACTTGACTCAAGTGGTTTTGGTATGTAGAGAGAAGACTTGTAGATTTTGTAGTAAGCAGCGTTGATCCTATGGGGAGAAGTCAAATCACCAGGGCGGACGAGGATCTAGAAAAACTATAAGAGAAACTATTAAGAAGGATTTAGAGTTGGATAGGGATATGATATATGATAGAACATTATGGCGGCATTTGATCCATATAGCTGACCCCACTTAGTGGGATAAGGCTCGGTTGTTGTTGTATATGATGAAATTTCTGAAGGGTACATGGGATTATCGATCTACATGATTGCCGTAAAACTCAGGAATATGTATTCTTTGTTTATACTGATTAGATGCATTGTGATAAGCTTTAAACTGTCTCGTATAGGCTGATATTTGATGAGTAGTTAACGATTTAGAATAGTTGATTATTGTTTCTAAGACACACGGACAAAAGCATATGTTTTAGTTTTGTATGTCATGTCCTTGTCTTACACATGTTTGCTGTATGGAATAAATTATCACATTTAAATGGCTTTAACAGTTTTCTTTGTGGATTGTTGTTGTTGCTGTTCTGCATGTTAAACAGAAGTAGCTCTAGCGCTCTAGTTGCCATTTGCGAATTTAAAAAAGTAAGACAGGGCAAACTGACTGTAGCCGCTAGCAACTAATGAAACATCTTTGAACGTTCAAAATTTGCTATTATTCTTGTTACAATGTGTTGTGTTAACATTTAATTTGCCATTATTCGTGTTACAATGCGTTGTGTTAACATCTATGACTTAAGTTAGTTACCACTATATAATATATTCCGCTGACTTTTACCTGTAGTTCTATGTTTCTCTTTGGTAAATCTATTTCTTGCAATGCATATCTTTCTCACTCTCGTGTAACTAAACATTTTATTTACATTGTATCTATCGCCTTTGGTGACGGCCAACAGGATGAGAAGTATTGGCCACTAATGCCTCCATTGCCTTCGTATGGGTATGGAAGGGAGCGTCCTGGCCCTCGATATGGCAGTTTGATTCATGGTCAGAATCTTAAAGATGTTGTGATAACAGGTAAGGAATTTTCTTCTTGCTTCGAATTAGTTAAAGGGTTCAGAAGACTTCATCGTTCATGATAAAGGTTTTCAGTTAATATTGAATTTAAATGTCATTGTGATCACTGATCTCATTCAAGTATTTATTTTGCAATACAATCTATTTGGTGTATTTTTAAGATAAAGAAGAAACATCAACATATTTTCTTGATCTCTTCATTTTAGTCTCAAGAAGAAAATAATATTGTATCTTATCTGTTTAGTTGAAATGCCAATATTTCTAATGCTTAAGCTAATGGCAAACAGAAATCTGAACATTTCCTGGTTGACTTATATTTGTTCAATTTTGGAAGTTTTGTATTGGTCTGAATCCAACATAGTCTACTAATACTCCCTTGATGTATCTTAGTTTAGTGAGTGTATGCTACCCCCGTAAACCTTATTAAAGGAAAAAGGCTTAGGATAACGTAAATCTTTCATGATTTACCCGAATCCTCATTAATCTTATACTGATTGATTAAGAAATCACTCTTAAGGGCGGCTTAATGCACTATTAAGGATAAATCCATGGATAGCAATCCAGGATACCCTAGATAGATTAGAAGCAGTGCACTGATTAGAAGGAAATTGTAACCAAGATAGACTAGAACATGACTGTTCTTTTTTTATCTGTCTTTTTAACCTTTGCTTTCCATCCATCTTTATGTAATGCTTCGGCTTAATTTCAAAATTTCTCTCATTTCATCTATTGCCATGATTGACAGGGCATAATGGCACCATAAATGGACAAGGACAGGCATGGTGGAAAAAATTTCGCCAGAAGCGTCTCAACTATACAAGGGGGCCACTTGTTCAGATCATGTGGTCTAGTGACATTGTAATCACTGATATTACTCTACGTGACTCTCCTTTTTGGACGCTCCATCCATATGACTGTAAAAACATTACAATAAAAGGTGTTACAATTTTGGCTCCTGTATTTGAAGCTCCAAACACTGACGGCATAGATCCTGGCAAGTATCTTCTATTCTACCAAGTACAAAACTTTATTTCATTATTGTAATTATGAACTACTATTTTCTGATCAGTTTTTCCCCTATCTTAAGTAAATTATTTTTAATAATAAGGCAGGAAGTGATCAAGTGATCTTTTTTTCTTCTATTTGTTTGGAGGGAGCAGGGCTGTTAAGGTGTCAATATTTTCGGAGTGTGCCTTCAAGTCTCTGGATGATTAATTTTGGAATTTACAGCTGTTTTCTATAATATATGTGAATGTATTTGTCTGTTTTATGAAAACAAGATGTACTCAATTCAAACTTTCTGTTATTCTTTATCTGGATTTTGTTTCAATAATATATCATAGAGATAGGTGGAGAAATATTACTTGGAATGTTCATCTATACTAGTTTTGTTGTTGGGTGAAGAATGTTAATAATCCCAAATTTATATGGCTTGCGCAGACTCTTGCGAGGATATGTTGATAGAGGACTGTTACATAAGCGTGGGAGATGATGCAATAGCAATAAAGAGTGGTTGGGATCAGTATGGAATTGCTTATGGAAGGCCTTCCATGAATATAATGATCCGAAACCTCGTTGTTCGCTCTATGGTCAGGTGAATCCCTAGCTCAACTAACTCGTACCTTTCTGCATGGCCTGTGCCTTTCGGCATATTTTTTATGAAATGTTGATCTTTGTTAGTCAGTGCTTACCTTATCATATATTGCGAATATGTTGATGATTTTATGAAATGAAACAGTGCTGGTATCTCAATAGGCAGTGAGATGTCTGGTGGGATATCCAATGTCACGGTGGAGAATCTTCTTGTGTGGGATTCTAGGCGGGGTGTGAGGATAAAGACTGCACCTGGACGAGGCGGATATGTGCGGCAAATAACTTATCGGAATATAACGTTTGAGAACGTCCGTGTTGGAATTGTGATGAAGACAGATTACAATGAACACCCTGATGATGGATATGACCCTACGGCACTTCCAGTTATAAGAGACATTAGCTTCACCAGTGTCTATGGCCATGGAGTTCGTGTGCCGGTACGTATTCACGGTAGTGAAGATATTCCTGTGAGAAATGTAACTTTTCGTGACATGTCAGTTGGGTTAACCTACAAGAAGAAGCACATCTTTCAGTGTGCATTTGTACATGGCCGTGTAATAGGGACCATTTTCCCATCTCCATGCGAGAACCTTGATCGGTACAATGAGCAAGGACAACTGGTTAAACATTCCATGTCCCAGAATGTAACAGATATAGATTATGATTTTTGAGGTTATGTTCGATTTGCTCGTGCTTCAATTTATGTCTGTATTAGATTCATTTTTCGTGGGGTTGGAGCAGTCATGTCATACATTTTTTTTTTCCTTTTGTAATTTCACTTCCCCTCTCCATTTTATAGCTTTCTGAAGTGGAGTTGTAAATACGAAAAAAATTCAGATGCTTATAAAGAGTATATGTTCACAAACCCTTAGTTCGTTTTCCCTGATTCTAGAGAGGGGGGGTTTATTGCAAGCAAGATAATTTCTTCTGAGGATTGGTATTCCGTACCCTTAGACAGGATACGTATCCTATCTAAGTAGAAATTGAACTTGACACATAGGTTACAACGTCTGGACACACTGCACACAAAGGTGGTCAGGAGGTTTTTGAGTTCAGCCTTACTCCATTTAGCCTTACTCCATTTACTCCTTTTGAATGCATAGAAATTTGACATGCGGAAAAAACAAATCTGATGGCTGAGGTAGATTTACGTCATTTTCTCCTTACTACATTTGATAAAAAATAAAAGAAAAGAAAAACAGCTTCTTCTTTCTCTGATACAACAGCCAACGTTCCATCTGCTTCCTCTCGTCGGAGAGGCCATTTTACCATCTTCTTCCTCCCTCCAAATCATCATTTACAAAATTAAAATTGTCATTGCCACGAACATGAGATATTTTCTTTTACCCAGACATGTTACAGGAACAATCTAAAATTGCAACAAAAAACAAAAAATTGAAGGTGAATGATACATAATTGACGCCGGCACAAAACCGAAAGTTTAGAAACTGAAGGCTGTTGTTTTATCGGCATCAGAGTAATTGCAGGCGGTTGAATATCACTTATTTAAATCAATTAACTCATTGTGGAATTTTTTATTCATCTCTGAATTGAACTTTTGTAAATCAATACATGTTTCTCGTAATTTGATTTAGATCTGCAATCAATAAACTATTTGTAGAAGGAAGTGATAAGTGCCAGAAAGTAGTTAAAATGCATATTTATTTTAGGCACTTTTCTTACTTGTTTTACAAGTTATCTAGGTAAAAGCTCCAAAAGAAAAGATAAATATCATTTCATGCTTTTTAGACCTAATCCTAACTATTTTTGTAGGTATATGTTATTTCCAGGCGAAATCAAGTCAGTAGGTTCTGAAGATCGCAAAACAGAGTCTGAACTTCGCAGAGCAAAGTATAGCGTCGCAGAGCGAAGTAAGAGTCTGAGCTACAGTAGGTTCTGAAGATCAAGCAAACAGAGTCTGAGCTTCAGAGTCTGAGCTTCAGAGTCTGAGCTTCGCAGAGCAAAGTATGACTTCACAGAGCGAAGTAAGGCGGCTTGGATTGTTCAAGGCTGAGGTGGCAGAAACCCAGTGGTGAAGAAAGGTGACTTCGCAAAGCAAAGTATGACTTCGCAGAGCGAAGTCTAAAATATCAGAATTTCTATAAATAGGTTCAGAGCCGAAAAGTAAAGAAGAGTGGTAATAATTTAGTTATATTTTTAGATAGAAAATAGGGATAAAAGTTATGTTCTTCATAGAGCAAGAGAGATTGAAGTGTGGATTAACTAAGATTCTTTGGGAAATCAAGACTTAGTTTTGGATCTTCATCTTTCTTTACACTTTTGTATAGTTGTCATGACAATGATCAACTAACTCCCCTTTTGTTGGGATTGGAGGTACTTTATCAAACGTAGATATAATCTTTTGATCTTTCAATATATGATTCTAGCATCCTTTGTGATATTGATTTTATTCTTGCTATCCATTCTTATGCTTGATTTAAATGTTATTGACAAATGCTTTTGAATCTAGGTTTAGAATAATCTTCTATCAAAATAAGAAATTCTAGACATGGAATTGGGTTTTGAACGTAATGCTTTCGGATCGTTTAATAGATTGGGAAATCATCGATTAAACGATACGATCGATCTCACGACGTCATTTAGACATGAATGATGTTGTCGAGTGATACGTGATAATTTCGCTAAAAAGCTAGAATTCATATGCATGATCATTAGAATATATTCGATGCTCGATTGACGAACTCCAATTCCAATGCTTTTACGCCCTATTACTCGTCGTTTTATTACCGCTTTAAAGTCGAATAGTTCATATAAAACAATTTATAAACCCTAACTTAAAATAATAACAATTGTTGAACGACTTGCAATATCGCACTAGTCTCTGTGGATACGATATAAAAATACTTACTTTTGTCTGATCAACAAGAAGCGACGGCAAAATTGAGTTTTGAGGTGGTGTGTGGAATAGAAGGGGGAGAACGGCACCGGTGGATGAAGGGAGATGGACGGCAGCGCCGGCAGAGGGAGATGCAGCAATGATGAAGAGAGGAAGGAGGAGCATGGGTTCAGAGAAAGGAGAAGAAAAGAGTGTTTTATTTTTCGTTAAATTAAACAAGTGCTTGTGCTAAGTTTTTTAATCTCAGCCCTTGATTTAATATTTGCCACATGTCACACATCTACAAAATGAACAGGGGTAAATGGAGGCTTCCGAAATGGAGGTAAGTTGCACTCGGTCAGGAGTCGGGACTCGGGACAATGTTTCTATAATCGTATTATAATTACAACAACTAATTTTAATTCTTTTATAAATGTATATATATTAGAAAATTATGATGTCATTTATTTATATTTTATTAATTAAGTGATTGAATTTAAGTGGATAATACATTTTTTTTAGGGGTGGATAATAAACTTTTGTTAATTACTAATCATGTGAGAGAATTTAGGTTTGAGAGCTGTTATAGTTTTTTCTAAGAAAAAATAACACTTTTAAAAAAAGATCATAATTTAAAAAAAAAATCAAAACAACTTCAGATTAGAAACCATTAAGAGTAGTTTTTGAAAAAATATTTTTTTTAGAGGGGCAGGAAATAAATGTCAAAAAAATAAAGGTAACTTCGTGATTTTTTTTATAGTTATATCCAAACAAACTAATTTTTTTTTTTTAAAAATGTGATTTTTATTACGATAACAAACACTAAATAGATTTCAATTTTTTTAATTCTCTAAGAATAATCTCTATTTTTTTTATTCTCTAAATTATTAAATGTCAAAATCATTTTTTTAATCTGTAATAAACGAAACTGAAATCATGGTTGAAACAATCCTTGATAAAACTATTTAATTTTCAAATCACTCTTATCACTTTTTAATATGTGACAAACGAAACTTAAATCATGGTTGAAACATCCTTTTTAACACTATTTAATTTTCAAATTTTGAATGATTAAGTTCATGCATGATTGTTTTGGTAAAGAATTATATTTTATTGTATACAATATAGTTAGTTATTTACTTATGGGTTAAATAAGTTTTTGATCCTTATAAAAAATTAAAATTTCGCTTTATAATCTCTCTAAAAACTTTCATCAAGTTTTTGTCCCTTAAATATTTTTTGACCCATACTTTTAAGTAAACTCACGTGTATCCTTGAAAATTTTAAATTACTTTTTGCAGTCATATTTAGTACATTATAAAAATTTCTCTTGCAAAAGTTTAAATTTTTTTTAAAAGTAAAGATTAAATTATGAATTTATTTTTAAGTTATTAGCACTAAAAAAATTCATATTTGATTCATTTTTTTTCCTTTGAGAGATCATGTTTGATTTATATTTTGTCAAAAGAATTTAAATTTTGATGCGGGAGATTGTTATAGTATTCTAAATATCTATGCAAAAGAAATTAAAAAACATGAAAGCTACAAATAAATTGACTTAAAAGCAGAGACCAAAAGTAATAAAAAAATATATTTGAGGGACTCAAAGTCTAAAACTCGATGAAATTTTTAAAGGAATTAAAAACGAAATTTAAATTTTTTTAACGAGGCAGTATTTTTTTTTTGTCAAGTGGCTGGAAGAAGCTAAACAAATTATATTAAAAAACCAACACAAGCTTATCTAGCACAAGGTGTACCAAAGGAAGTTAAAGTATCTAAAAATTGCAATGAGACAATCCACAAGCTACGACAAAGTGGACAAGACAAATAAAATTTCACACATTTTAAATGTGGGGGAATGGGAAACCTGGGGTCCGAACCCCGACCCATGCATAATGATGTTGTATTCTTTTTGTTTCACTATAATTTTTTTCCAGTTTTTTCTAACAAGGTTTTAATGAGTCATATCATCGATGGAAATCAAGGGGAGTGTTATGAATTAAGTGGATATCCACAAACCCTTGTACTTATATCTTAAGTGATACCATTTTTCTTATCTCCTAAATCACACATTTTTGTACTTATCCTTATGTATTTAACTCTTAAGTAATATCATTGTATTTCTCTATAAATAAAGACCACATGTAATGTAATTATACATCATAAGAAATAATATAGTCATCTCTAGCGTCTCTCTCTTTCACTCTCTTCGACTTCTCTTTATTTTTGATCTAATATTCAATAACAATTTAACTTTTATTTTAAAATCTTAAAAAAACAAAACTTTTATTTTAAAAGACCCAAGGCTAGTCGGAATCACAAATAAGAAAATTATTTTTCTCACATTTGGAATGTCTTAAAAACACAGAAAATACCAAATTGCCTCCAACAGTAGTTAACTACTGTCGTGATTTTTTCTAAAACATGTACAATCATACTCCTGCCTCATATTCATCCATCACCTTCCATAAAAAATATCCCAATTTTTTTCCTGATTTAATTTAAATATATGTCTATGTTTCGGCAATAATGTATTTTACCTTTCATTTTGTTTTATTATGATATTTGCTATTTCATAAACTTCTGTGAAGTTCAACATGTCTCTAGATGAACAAATTGAAGCTCATGTCCGATACTCCGCTTTCAAGAAGACAATTAAAGTTTTTTTAACTCCGACTGACACAATGGATGAGTTGAAGACACAACTTAACAAATACTTTGTGTATCTTGGTGAAAATCATACTACATCTCATGTATTTGTACATGTACCATGTGTAGATCTTTGGGCGGATAAAGATGAAGACATGTGGAAAACGGTTTATTCGCGTCGATAGCGACATATAATTTATGTTTAGGTCGATGGTTGAAAATAATGTGTTATATCTCTGTTTTCGTTCCAACTGCAGGTCCCTAAATTGTCAGTATAAATTTGATGTCATTTAGTGGGCTTTTAACTTTATTCGTGTATTATTGTGTAATGTGTCATCTAATGCTTCACTTTTGTTGAATTTCAAACATTCGTGTAATGTTAACGTAATGTCGTAGTCGTGTAATGTTAATGAATCATGAGAAATTATGTATTGTTGTTGTTTATGACTTGGTATAGTTGGTATATTGGTTTTAGTTCCTCCGAAATTGGCGCTTTTAATTACAGAACATTACAAGCCAAAAATGGATTGATTGTGTAATGCAGACTGCACTGTCTGCAGTTACTGATAACAATAGCATTTAACTACCGCTGATAGAACGGTAGTTAACTATCGTCAGATAGATAACCAACAATAGTTAACAACCGTTGAGAGTATAGTTGTATTTTCCATGTGTTTTTAAGAAAAAAACACATGCGAGAAAATTAATTTTCCACAAATAAATAAGTACCATCATAAAAGCCGGGGTCCATGATGGGCCCAACTCGTAGTACTAGCAATGGATTAGAAACTCTGCCTCTAAAATAATCCTTCAAATGTTATATTTGGGGGGGTGTACAAGAAAATGCAAAAGACATAGTATTTCCGTAATTGGTGAAGATATTGGAGGAGTTAAATTTCATTGGAAGACTGTTGTAGGCGTGGCGGTATAGTGATGGAGACGGATAAACATGAAATTCACGTGGAAGCGTACAAGAAAAGACAATTGGATATACTCCCCCGTCCCTTTTTATAGGAGTAGTTTACAAAAAAGTTTTATCCCTAAATATAAAATCATATACAAATTTCTATATGTATTGATTACTCTTTTTTTTAAATATACCCCTTATTAATACTACAAATTTGTCTTAATATATGAAAAATTAACATTAAATATATATTTAATTAAGGACAATCTAGTAATAGTCACACACATTTGAGACAACTTTATTACTCTAACAACTTTTCTTAATACCCGTGATTTTTGTAAACTGCTCCTATAAAAAGGGACGAAGGGAGTAAATTGGGAAATTAGCTGCAAACTCTCACGACCAAAGGAGACATTTTTTTTTTCTGACCCACTTGCCAAAAAGTTTTTTTTTTGACCCCCTTTAAAAATTATTTACCAAAATGACCCACCTTCATTTTTGGTGTATTTTTTTGTCGTTTTGTGCCATTACCGTCATTCCAATTGGCGGTAATGGCAATTTTTTCAACAGGGGGTGCAGACCTGCACTGTAGCGTGGCAGGTAGCAAACAGTTTTTTTTATTGATTTAACCCATTACCGCCCCCTTTTTTTTCGTTTTTTTATTTCCTCACCCCTATAAATACCCTACACCACCCCTTTCATCCAAATTCACTCAAATTTTTTCTTACATTTTTCTCACTTCTTCCACATTATGTCTGACTTTGGTTCAGATACAATTTCTCCTGCTTCTCCTCCTCTGTCCCCTTTAAGATTGGTCACTGTTAAATTTGATCAATATATTCGACCTTATTTTGGTAATAAAATAAAAAAAACCAAAATAATAATAAAAATATATTGATTTAAAATAAAATAATTACATCATTTAGACCATGCTATTTTTTTCTTCTAAACCAGTTACCCCAATGTAAATTATGACTTCCCGTAGCACAAAATTTATTTTTTTGAGTTCGTACGGGTCGTTGGGGTTGCTGTTGGTCTTCATGTTCCTCTTCCACTTCCTCGTCGTTTATTTCAGCTTCATTTGTTTCCAAATTCGCCTCATTTTGCACTTGTGGTGGGACAGAGTTTGTCCAAATATCACTTACAAAATCGTCGTCGTTAAACCCCACAGCCAGTGTTTCTATGGGATTGATTTGTGTTTGTGGCCATTGCGGGGTGTAGTTTGTTTCTGGATAGTTTACAATGGTTGGAGGGGTTGGTAGGTTGAAAGAGGAGTATTCTGGGTAACTGTTGTGGGGTGTGTTTTGGGTTGGATTAAAGTCATCGATGGAATAGTTTGATGTTCGGGAGTTTTCTCCATGATGACTATGTTGGGAGTAGCCTGGATATGTTGTGGGAACTGGTTTGTGGGTTATGGTGGGGATTGATAGGTTTGGCTGTAGTTGTAGCTGGTGGATTGGTTGAAGCTTGGGTCAAAGTAAGTGGGTGTAGGTGTGATGAATTGGCTAAAGGGTGGAGGGGTATCTGACCAGATGTTTGCATCTGGCACAAAATAGGGGTCTGGTGGTGTTTGATAGGTTGCTGGTGTTGCGGGATATTCCGACGGCAATTGTTGTAAAATTCTGGAACTTTCTACCATTGGGTTTCGCAACAGCGCTTCTCTAGAAATCCACAGATGATCTCTAAAAAAGGTCCAATACCATTCAAAATATTGACGGTTTGGATAAACCAAATGGTTATATTTAACTCCGTCAAGTGCAAACTGAAGACGATTGTTCCAATTTTGGATTTGAAACTGAAATTGATCTCCCCACGAGCCTGTTATTCTTGTGTTTGCCAAAGATAACTTGTGGAAATGTTTCATATCTTCTGGCATGAGAGGTGGAAGTTGAGGTAAGCCAAATTGAAGTCTCACTCTGTCTGTATGATGTCTTTCGACTATCTCGAAACAGATGAGATACATGTTTGCAGACCATATCTGGTTTTCCTCTTCGTTGCTGTAATGGAAGTGGAGATTGGAAGTGGAGATAGGGCCTCCAACAGAACTGTTTAAAAAGAGGAATGTTAGTATTCTAATGTTGATTAAAAAATAATCACGAAAATAAAAAGTTTAATACCTGATCGTATGTCATATTGTCGATTTTTGAACGTGCTGAGAGGAGATTATGCCGAGGATTTTCCATAAATTTACTCTCACGTTCTAGCCATCTAATTAATATTATTAAAATGCCATAATTAATATACATGATAATTGAACTTAAAAATTAATAAAAAATAATATATTTATTTAACTTACATAGTTGCCAAAGGAGGTTGTCTTTCAGCTTGTGGTGGGTTCTTTGGCACGGGAGATATGCATGACATTGTTGACCATGCCCATGCCTGTAGGAGTATTGTGCACCCACACACGTCGTTAACGCCATGTATTGCGGCGTCACACATAGCTCTGTAAAGCGTGGCCAAACAAGCAGAACCCCAACTGTACTGTTCAATCTCCTGTGGTGATTTATTCAACAATGACAACCATTTTATATGTACAAGGTTGCCAGTAAAATTAGGCATTAAACGAGTGTCTATCAAGTATAAACCATATGCTCTAAACAGGTGTTGAACTGTGGGGGGACCTGCTTCCCCATTACCTACAATATATGATTCTAACCAATTTAATTTTATTTGCCGACCGTCACGCCTTTTTTTATTAGGCATATTTCCTAAAATTTCTTCAACTAATTCCCACGATACGGTCGTAGGTCCGGTAGCCGGTGCACTGTTAACCTTTAAACCAAGGAGCATATGAACGTCTTCTAACGTTATTGTACACTCGTCTGAAGGAAAAAAGGAATGTGTGTGTCTCTGGCCTCCATCGTTCTAATAAAGCGGTTATTAGACGATTATCGACCCTGTATTTATTAATCTTAGTAACCTCCCATAAACCAGCTACCTTTAACATATCGACAATGGACGACGGCACGGCGAATTCCACTATATGACAGCAATTTCGGATATAATGTTTTTCCTCGTCCTGCAAAAAAAGGAGTGGATGATTAATCATCCAATTTTGTAAGGTAAATTAACGAAATAAAATTAACGAAATAAATTTTGTGAGTTTTAATCATACTATAAAAATAAAATTAACGAATAATATATTAACGAAATTAATCGAGTGTTGTTGAATAAATTAACGAACAAGTAAGGTAAATTAACGAAAATAAATTAACAAACTTAACGGAAAAAATTAACAGATAAAGTTAATAAAATAAACTTACATTTAGTGTTTCTGATATATGACGGGATCTATGTTTGTTGCCTAGATGAAGGAAGTTATCCATTTCTTTGAAATTTTTTAATTCGTGTTTTTATTAGCTTCACTATCTGACTAATTTTTTTCCATCATATATAGGATATGCCCTAAACATACCCATGTTCGATTACTACCGCGGTATAATCCAGGAGGCAAATCAGTGTGCGTTAGATTGGGTGGACAATATCCCAAAAGAAAAAATAGACTCAAGCATATGACGGGGGTCGACGATGGGGCCACATGACAAGCAACATCGTTGAGTCATGGAACTTTGTGTTTAAGGGAACTCGCAACCTACCTATTACACCTATAGTCCAATCAACATACTATAGGTTGGCATGTCTTTTTGCCGAAAGGGCTCAAAGTGCGTTTGCAAGGGTAGGTTCTGGAGATGTGTTCAGCGAATATTGCCAGAATGTGATTAAGGATGACATTGGTAAAGTCCAACATCCATCAAGTTGAACAGTTTGACCGAGAGAGGTATACCTTCTCTGTCTGTGAGACAGTCAACTACAGGGAGGGAAGGCCAATGGGAACTTTCAAGGTGGACCTCCAAGCAGGGTAGTGTGATTGTAGGAAATATCAAGCTTTGCATTTGCCTTGTTCCCATGTCATAGCCGCGTGTTCTTTATTTCACTATGACTACACAACCCTTATTCCATATGTGTTCAAAAACAAGAGTGTTTATGCCATTTACAACACATCATTTAAGGTTGTCCACGACAAGAGTTATTGGCACCCATACAACGGTCCCAAGCTTTGCCATAATCCAGATATGCGAAGACTAAAGAAAGGTCGACCCAATAGTACTCGCATTAGGACTGGAATGGACGAAGAGGTGGAAGAAAGAAGACCGACACCGAGACTGTGTGGGTTGTGTCGGCATTCCGGACATATTAAGAGAAATTGTCCGATCCTAAATAACCAGTAGTTAATTTCATTATCAATTATGTGTTCAACCAAGCTTTTATAATTATTTGTTACTTTTTTTTAATCTTTAATCAAATTTCGTCGTTGGTAACACGTAAAATGCACTAATATTTTGACTCGATTTACACATGTTTTAACCTTGATGTTTTAGTTTTTTTTTTTGCAATATTATGCTGGTATTGTGCGTCCATTTCAGATATCTCTTGATTAAAATCCCCTACGAGTCAAAATGAAGAAAAAACGGTGAAAAAAGGAAGAAAAGTCAAAGTCATCGGAAAGTCACCAACCACGACGGGCTGCCCGTCACCACTCCTGACGGCCGTCACCACCCATGACGCCCGTCACCACCTATCAGTCGTTTAAAAAATATTCACGTTCACGTATTATGATTTTAATGTTTATTTTAATTACGTTAATTAAATAATATAATAGACGAGATAAGACAAACGCGAAAATATAATAATTAATCAAAACACTACTCAAACCAAATTACATGAACTTAAAAAAGAAAACAAACAACATTAAAACAATTGATTCTTCACGTATCGACTATTTTGACTTAACGTCAAGATACCATAGACCTTGTGCATTTTCTTCAGACGAAAACATATCTTGAACATCATCATCATTCTTCAGAAGTTTGTATTCGTAATAATAATCAAAGTCTTTATGCGATCCCAAATCGATAAACCGCTCTCCTTAATAAATCTTACTGACTTTTCGTAAAGGCTCATTAGCTAGACGAAAAATATGATTGAAATAATTTTTCAACTCCACTAAAATCATACATGGAGTTACTACCATTTCAAAAGGTCGTATATATTGATCAAATTTAACAGTGACCAATCTTAAAGGGGAAGGAGGAGGAGGAGGAGAAGCAGGAGAAATTGTATCTGAACCAGAGTCAGACATAATGTGGAAGAAGTGAGATAAATGTAAGAAAAAATTTGAGTGAATTTAAAAGAAAGGGGTGTTGTGGGATATTTATAGGGTAGAAAAATAAACAAAACGAAAAAAGGGGCCATTACCGCCGACCCAATTGGCGGTAATGGGTTAAATCATTATAAAAAAAAACTGTTCATACCCCTGCCACAGCTACTGTGCGGTGCAGGCCACCCTTTGACAAAACGACAAAATAATTTTTTTGGCAACAGGGTCTAAAAAAAATTTCAACAAAGGATGAACGAGTGAACCACTCCCTCCCTACCTACTCATACATACTAATGAAGACTTACGCTCGTGACACGTATTAAAGTAGTAGACAAAATAAATTATGACTGCAACCAATTTCGAAATGATACCTGATAGTGAATAGTGAAATTTGTTTGTAGTCCTAATAGTTTTTGTCTACTATTTTAATACTCTTATAATAATAATAATAATTATTATAATGTTAGCAACTTTGAAAACATTGACGGAAATTTGAAGTATTTATCTGTGTAATACACTCGGTCGCTATAAGAGTTGTTTGCACTCCTTTTCACATCTTTGTGAGTGTGTTCTTGCTAAAATAAATTTTTTAGATTCTCGCTAAAATATACCGGGTACATTTACTTATTGACCTGATGCATCTTTAAAATTAATGTCAACAAATAAAGTAAAATGTGTGGGGATTGAAGCTCCTTTACACACTTTGTTCATGTGAATGTAGTTCAAAATGATAAAAGGTAGGGTGACAACATATCTCAAACCACGTTTAGGATGCATGTGGTCCACATTATCCTAATTCGAATCTAATAGTGGACATCTTCCATACACAGGTCATCCAATCCACCAACTTCTCGTGAAAACTCATTTTTATCATTATAGTTTTACAAAATTTCAACCCACTCATTCATAGACTTCACTAATATAATATCAGTAATGAGTGTGATTTCACCCGCTCTTTACCTCTTTCTTACACTTCATATGATATCTAAAATTATCAGGATGTGGTTGTCTTCCAAATAAGCATGCTCTTAGAAAATGAAAGAGGGAGAACTGATTTACGCCAGTTTGCTATCACCGTTAAGGATGTATATCTCGCATAGACTCAAGTTTGTCCTTCTTTAGTATCAAAACAATATTTGTCTTAGTTAAAGAAGAAAATACTCATTTAAATAATTTATTTTAATCATTCATTCACTATTCTCCTTCATCTAAAATACATTAAAAAAATCAAAGGTCAATGTCATCCAAGTTAAATAAATCTATAATTCAACTCGACAAAACAAATTATGAACAAAATGCATTGATGAATTTTATATAAAAAAGTAACTTTTTATTGTTTTAATTTGTTGAATGCACAATTTTTAAAGTAATGTATGAAAAATACCGGTAATGTTTGTATTTGTTATAATGGTACTATTTGTATTTGTTAGTTGTCACCATAGTACTAGTATTTGTATTTTCATTTCTCTAATATAATACTCCCTCAGCTGATTCATGCACATCCTTGTCCATTCCACTTGTAGTCGGTCACCGTTAACCAGCTCCAATCACATAATTATACTATTTCTGTTAAAATGGGAATGTGCATTAAAAAAAAAGTAAAAAGAATGTGCATAAAATAAAACAGCAGAGAGGGGAGCATGTGGGGCACTAGGGAAGAATTGCCTCGTTGCCCGTGTTACGTTGTGGCCCACGCGTATCATTACTTTTGTGCTCCTTCACGTATCGCATTTATGAAAAAAAAATGTCATTTTCAATTTTAATTTTTTTTAAAGAATTTTAAATTTATTATTAGTATATAATCTTCTGTCTCATTTTAATAGTCTCTTTAAAGTTGTGGCAATTCTTAAAGAAATTATTATTTGAGTTAATTTTAATGATAAAATTAATATCATTTATTAAAAGACATTTATTAATTTTAATTAGTAGAGTAATTAAGTGAAGTGAAATTCAATAAATAAATAAATGTACGTTAGTTGAAATAAAAATGTTACAATGATATTATAAAGTGATAAATATTTAATACAGATGAATATAACAAACATTGGAATATGTATTTGCGATGATGAAGGTACTTTTGTACTGACTAAGATGTTGTCCATTACCCCAATGTGTACAATGTTTGGAAGAAACTCTACGATTATTCTAAGCTTTACAATGGCTAAGTGGCTTACAATTTGACAATGTTGGTTTCGTATTGGACTCAAAGATTACAGCAGACACTTTCCATCATCACCGGATTAATGTTACGAAACTTGGTCACGTGATTTCAGCTTATAAGATTCTCTTTAGTACTCATTTCACAAACTCTAAGGTTGAGTTTAACAGACGACAGACAAATGAGGTTGTTCACACTCTTGTTGGGGTTGTCGCATTATCAACTAGTCCCACTATTTATTATAATGTACCTCGTTGTATAACTTCTCTTATTATTAACGAAATGATGTAATCATACTCTTTTCAACAAAAAAAAATTGAGATTGAGAAAAGATGTTAAAGAAACAATTAAAATGAGATAGATGGAGTGCTTTAGTTTCAATTCAATTTTTTAACCAACAAAGATTGGTTCAGTAGGGTGTAAGGTTATGCGTTCAACTTTTGACGTCGATGTTAGTACCTCTCTTATGGATGAACCCTTAGTACCTCTATAAACGCTTTTAAGCATTGAGGTTTGCTTTAACCATAGTGAGCCCGAGTCCAATTCATATAATTTTTTGACTATCATAATTTAGTTTTTCAAATAAAATGTTAAATAGTGCTTTTAGAAAATTGTTTAAGGACAAAAATATAAAAAATTTGTATAAAAAATGATGTATTTAACTTTTTAAAAGTCTTTGTTTTCAATGTAAAATATCTAATTTTGACTTCGTTAACAAATTCCCTAAGCCATTTGTTAGCATCACTTTGTTTTAAATTGTTCTCCCTTTAGTTTAATTGGTTAAAGAGGGGTCACATCTGCTCATTTGGAATGCCCCCGTCTGACAATGATTCTCTTGTCGTATGAAATTAGTTTGAAACTTAATTTCTCCTTTGCTTTTTCCTTTTTGTTTTGTCTCGTTACTTTGCACCATCACAGAAAATAAAGTGTTTACTTTCATAACATCAAGAATAAGAATTTATTATCACTTTATAAGTATAATTCAGTTGATATTAATAAAAACATTATAATATTTAGAGGTTGAGGTTCGAACCTTAGTTGATAAACATATTATTTTACATTGTATTATTTCTTTTAGTTGTCTGTTTTTTCTTTAAAAGAGTTCTCTCAATTTTTAAATTCAAATTTAAATCCGTGAGATCTCTTACTAGAAATTTATTAAGTTCATGAGTAGAGATAATATAAGATGATCAAAAGTGAAATTAAGTTTTTTGGCAATAAAAAAAGTTGAATTGAATTAAATAATCGAATTTAAATATAGAAAAGAAAATTAAAAAGACGCGGTTTGTTCACGTGATACTTGCCTTGCCTCCGACTCCGAGGCGTTTCGTAATGTCAGTAAACAATAACGTACCCGCATTTAATTAATTGACTCGATATTCAAAAAGCAAATCAAGGGAGGGGTAACTACGTAATTTCACGGAGTGCAGGCAGGAACTAACGCAGGAAAAGCGACAAAGCTTGCCGCTGCCGTTTACCAAACGCAAAGAACACGTGTTTTAAATTACTCACCAAAACACCACACCAATATTATTAAATTAAATTAAATTAAATAAATGACCTACGAATAAAGAAATGTCAGATATTGGACTTTACAAGTGCAATATAGGTCAGAGAGTTGCCAACTGCATGAGAAAAGAAAATGACCCCAAAACCACCCATTTCTTCCTCGTGCTTCAATATCGTTTTCCCTACTCGTTATACTTTCCAATTAAATTAAATTTAAAAACATTGTGCTTATTATATAAAGTTAGTCCAATAGTTTTTTAGAAGTTAAATTAGTCTACTCAAATTATCATCAAAGAGAATCAAAGTTGAGATCTAGAGAAGAATTAACCCACCCAAATAGGAACATATAGCTTAATTAACAAAAGCGTCAAAGTTATTAAGTTGAACGTGAGTTTAAAATTGTTAGGTATGTGATCGGGGCTTAACTCATGCACCATATACTTGTGTGTAAAAGTTTTTTATATCCATTATTTTGTTTATCTATCATAAAACGATCAAAAGTTCATTTTGATTATAAGTCAAAACAGAATCGAGCCTTTATATAAGAGATCAAGTGATAATTTTTATTTTTTAAGTCAAGTAGGTTAGTGGTTGCATATCACATATTAAATGTGAAGAAATAAAGAGTATGAGGTTTGAACCCGTCCCTTGTATATACTCTCGTTGTAGCTATGAACCGGGTTGTGCTCATAATTTATGTGTTAATTCTTGTGATACTCAATTGTATAATTTATGTGTTAATTCTTGTGATACTCAATTGGACGTAAAAAAAATTGTAAACGATCAAATTAGTTTTTTTTTAGGGGGACAACAAATTAGCTTTTTTTCCCCTAAAAAAACAAGTCTATGTAATTGTAAAGTCCATATATAAAACGAGAACAAAACCTCCTCATTCACAAAGCGTGTGCAGTTTCTCTTATCATTTCTACAGTAGTTGTTGTGTTGTGTATTCTCAAACAACACCTCCTTCAACCCACTTTCTCTTCTGTTTTTCTGTGTAGATTCCAATGTCGACATCATCGGACATTTCTGGTTTTTCCGGCAACAAACTGACAAAGTCATCGGAGAAACCTACGTTTTCTCAGACTTGTAATCTATTGAGCCAATACCTCAAGGAGAAGAAGGGTAGTTTCGAAGGCCTTAACCTTCAGAAGCCATGCACTCCTGAAACAAATGGTAAAAAAATTTATTTTCAAGTCAGTTCCTAAAATTTTGGGTTTAGAACTATTATCAAACCTAAGTCCTAGGTAGTCTTTGTTGAACTTGGTCAAAAAATTTAACATGTCATCACAGATATTTTCCTTTTTTCTCTCTCTTCGGTTACGATTGGGTTATTTAAGTTTTCTTTTTCTTTTCAATCTACAGGGTCACCTGGTTCATCTTCTCACTCTGGAATAACCATGGATTTATTTCCCACAAACGTGACACCAAAAAACCTTACAACTATGGATTTTTTCTTTCCAAGGTGAGTTGTTGTGCTTCTTCAATTCATTCAAGTCAATTAATTTTTTGTACCATGTGCAATTTCATAATGATTTACACATAATCTTGTTTTGTTTGTTTACAGAGTTGTTAACCCTATGGTTAAAGAGCCTGGAACTGCACAATTGACAATGTTTTATAATGGACAAGTTATTGTGTTGGATGATTTTCCTGCTGAGAAAGTTGAGGAGCTTAAATCATTTGCCAGAACTCAGGCCCAGCATTCAAATGTTACTAATATGATCCCTCAACAACCTCCCTCACTAATTGGTAATTGCTTTTGATTGATCACTATTGTATTGTATTTTGAAACCAATAAAGGAAATCTTTTTTGGTATTAGGGATTTTTTTTTTCAATTTAACTGATCGTAAATTTAATTTCTTTGCAGATATGCCAATTGCTAGAAAAGCTTCACTTCGTCGATTCATGGAGAAGAGGAAAGATAGGTATGCCTCTCAAACAAATTAAATTCAAGTTTTTATTCAAATAGATTCACAACAAAAGAAATCTTCTGCATGTCTATGTCTATTCTTGATTGAAATGTGGAAACAATCTCAAAATAATTTTTTTTTTTTTTGGTTGGTGAATTCAACACCAACTAATTTGGATTGAACATTTTTTGAGCTTTTGGTGATGCATGCATAAATCTGGCTTTTGTGTGACTGGAAATTTATGCATCATGTCATTTTCTTAATATTAAAAATCTTAATCTAGATTCTAGTCCATTGTGCAAAATTGGTTTGCCTCTTGTTATTTACTTATGCATTATTTGCTGAGTGATGTTGTTTAGCCTAATTTAATAATATTGTTATTTTCTTATGTTGTGTTTGCAGAGTTTCTGCCTACTCACCATATCAAAGAAGCTGTCCAGACTCTGCTCCAGAAAAGCCTGCTGAATCTGCTCCATGGCTTGTGTTAGGTGCTAAATCAATGTAAATATCAGTAAATATCAGAGAAATTGCAGTGTTAAATAGTTTAACCTATTTTTGTTTATATTTTTTATTTTGATGGGCCTCTCAGTTAGTTCTCTCTTATTGTCATTTTACAATTTGTGCAGTGCCTAAGACTATATAATAGATCTAACTTAGTTCTATTAGGTGAGGGTTGTAATTATGATTTGAAATATTTCCTGTAATTAATTTTTGTTATTCTTGAATTCAATTTTCTAGTTTGTTTTGTATGTTTTCTTTCTTCTTCCATTTATTGCTTTCATGCGCTCCTTTTCTTTTCCTAAGGAAGACACTCAGGCAATCTGGGTAATAAAAAAACCGTTAAAATAAAATAAAAATAGAAATTCTATTTCCATAAGTAACTGACGTGACAATAGGCCAATCTGTCTCGATGTTTTATAGACGCCTCTTTATTTTTCATTCTTTCTAGACGGTTTCCTTCTCAGCTTCATCTCTTGAATGCTATTATGGGTGAACTTCATGAGTTGCTTCAACATTTCTTCCTGTTGAGACGGCTCTGTTTGTTATGGATTTTGTGAGGGCTCTTGAGTGGGATTTAGAGCAAAGTTATTCCACTTGATATTGGAGTGTTCCTTCCATGCATTGTTGGACGTGTTAGAAAAAAGATTACCTCTTTGATAATTTCCCATGTAATTCATCTCCTTCGCTTCACCTTCTGCGTCTCATTCGTTATGTGCATGTCCTTCCTTGCAAAAATCACACCTCAACACTTTAGCGAAGATGCCGCTAGTACCCTTGTTGGAAATGACGCCGAAAATTTGATGCTTAATTTGTAAGTGTACTAAACTGTCGTAAATTAATAATATTTGTGAAGTTCGTATCTATAAGGACGGTGAAATTTCTACTTAACAACAACGATTATAATTAGGATGTGTAAATTGGGGGATGTCCATGGCATAAGGTTGATTCGCAAATGAGGAATAAAAACTGATAAAAAGACGATTATGTCGTTTTTGGTTTACTTCTCTTTCTCATTGAAAGTTTGATCGTGCTTTAAAAAATTGTTACAAAGGCGGTAACAGATTGAACATTTTATACTAGGTTGAGTCACAAAAGTTATTGTTAATAGTCATTCGAGACTTTGATCGATTCATAGATATCAGTAGACATACAAAAAAACATCAAGTATAAATATTAACTAAATGAAAACTAAGTAATTCAATTGTATTCAAAGGTACTCAATGGATTACATTGTTCAAGCAAATTTAGAACATATCATCTACTTGACCTTATCTAAAAAATAGCAACTCAGTTAAAACTAAACATAGACAAAGAATTTATGAAGAGTAATACATGAATTTAGGATCACTGGATGATGGAACCTTCCCGCCTCCGGGAGTTTCTAGCAACCTTTAGGAACCATTTTCTCAGCCGTCTGTGCGATGTGCAGCTCCTCCTGCATGTTGCGTATGGGGAAGTAGTTGGTTCCTATGATTTTCTTCATTCTTTGTCTCGTTTCTCCTCATCGAAACGTCCGTAGTGACTATACCCAAAATATCATTTGATACATGTTGTAAAAAAACATAACATGACTACAAAGTTGTCTGATTTGGATGATTCGACGTGGTCTCAAGGTATTGTGTGCATTTCTCTCCTTTCATGACCATTTCTTCGAATTATTACAAAACTCAACTAAAACATAAGAAAGCTCACTATAAAGACTGCAAAACAACTTCTAAAAGACATTAAAAACAAGGTATAATGGATTATCATCAAAAGTAATCACTCTGGACAACATAATTATGACTTGGGGGCAACTGTTATGGCCTGGTCCTAGCTCGACGCACACGAGGTCCAAATACATCTTGGATCGGTCATAATGGACCTAGATAAAATCCCAAAACACATGAATCTTTCACCAACAGTCAACTCATATTGATCAATCATCTCCAATGGTCTAAAGACACGATCCCTTTGATTTGTAACGTCCTCGACCATTAACAAAACACAACGATCGAAGATTACACTCGTTGACGCCAACCATATGTAACCGCCCTCCAACGACTACTTCAACATCTACACCATTGATCGTATAAAAGGTCATTTGTCCACAATTCAAGGTACACACTATCTAACCAATTTTATCTCTCACTTTCTGCTCTCACACTAACTTGGACGTCATAGTGCTTACATGTATTCCCAACTCACATCTCGACAATCGTTAGACATCAAACCATAATTATAATTAGGGGTGTTTATTGTGCATAAACTGCACTGAACTGAACCACATTAATGGTTCAGTTCAGTTTTTAAAAACCACTTTAAAAAAAACTGGTTTATTTTTAAAAACAATTCAGTTCAGTTTAAAAACTGGTTTGAAACCAGTTTAATATTTTTGAACCGTATTTTTTTTATTAAAGCAAGTTTTTGTAAGTTTTTTTATTGAGAGATTTTTATATTTTTTTTCTTCAAATTTTTAAATTAATTTATAAATGTTTAAATATACTTTTATTTATATAATTTAATATTATAATTATAAATAAATTAAATGAATAAGTTAATATTTATGAAAGAGAGGGTGGTAGGTGGCCGCCGGTGGTGGTTCACGGCGGAGCTCCGGCGACCACCACAGCGGAGGACAGCGGACGTTCGGTGAACTGACGGCGGCGCTCCGGCGACGTCGCGGTGGGTGGTGGTGGCGGGTGGCGGCGCCGGTAGGGTGATGTGGTGGCTGACAACAATTAATTTAAATTATCTTTTAACTAAAAATATATCTAACTTGAGAGTTGAACCTTTGACCTTTACCTCTTTACAAGAATTATTTACCACTACACCAATATAACTTACGTGACAATATTTTATTGTTATATATATATAAATCTGTTTTGTTTTTAAATTTGTATTTTTTCTCAAAAATAAATTTTGGTTAAACATTGGTAAAAGAAAATAATAAAGAGTTCAAAACAAGTTAAAACTGGTTTTTAAATTAATTTGGTTAACTGAATTGATTCAAATTTATGGTTCAGTTTATGAACCATTTAATAAGGTTCAGTTTTTTTGTGGTTCACTTTGGTTCGGTTTGGTGATATGGTTCAGTTAACCACATTTTTGCACACCCCTAATTATGATCATGCCGGATCACTTAGCCTTCAAAGGCCATGCACGACTGAAACACATGGTAAAATTTCAATTCCACGATGCAGAGGAAGAAGAAGGAAAGACTGTTCCTTTTTTTTTAATTAAAAAAGACTAATATTTTAATATCTAATTTTAGTTGTTGGATATTTTTGTCACATGTATACATCCATGCACTTGGATGACACCATTCAAAGGCCATGCACCCTTGAAACAAGTTGTAAAATTTTATTTCCACGGTGTAGTGGAAGAAGAAGATGGAAAGTATTTTTCCTTTATTTATTATTAATTAAAAAGGGTTAATTAATGATCCTTATATATATATATATATATAAATCCTAGGCAGTCTGATAAACACTTTTGCAACCCTAAAATAGCTAACCCTAACCCTAATTTTTGGTTCTGAAAAAACCTCAGACCAAGTTCTGGTAGATCACAACCATTACCACTAGATCACTAAAGTTTTTTGTGACTTATAGTTGCTTTCATTTTATTTATCTAGCACAAATGCGAGTTCACTTTAAGTCATTCTCACAACCCTGAATTCCAACATCATTTGAACACGAATTGAACGTCATTCATACACATCATGCGATTCAACTTCATTTTCACCGCCGCCGGTGACCCCAATAACAACATCCCGCCACCGTTGCAACTGCCACTTCAACAACACATGCCGCCGTAACTGCCACCGCCGGAAAATCACTTTCTCTCACTGATCCACACACATCACGCCGCCGCTGCAACTGCCACCTCACCAACAACTGACTGCCGTAAATGTCATTGCCGATAACTCGCTTTCTCTCACCGATTCACACCATCTTTCATCGAATTGACAAAAAATTATGACCAATGTTGATATTGATTGTCTGAATTTTGTTAATTTCGAATCCTTGACATTAGGGTTTGAAAATTATTGATTTTGTTATGTGATTGTGTGAATTTTAGCTTTTTCTTCATTATTCTTTTTTTCATACTAAATGTTAAGTAGTGTTGCTCTAACCCTAATGATTAGCCCTACTTTTTAGTTATAAAAATTTATGAAAAAAACTTCGGATGGGGATCGAACCACGTAACGTTCAATTATTTCAATTACCACGTAACGTTCCTTTTTATTTTTTTTTCTTTCGGTTACTAAATAACAATTCCTTTTCCTTATTTTTTTCTTTCGATTAACAACTTTTGCGGTTAGGATCAATTTCTTGGTGCTAGCTTTTGTATATATTTTTTCTTTTGATTTGTCATTTTTATTGCAGTCCATCTTTTATTTTTGTTACTTTTGAGATAGTTTGATAACATAATACTGAATATAACTATAAAAGTAATAATATAGTCATTTGATAGTTATATATGAAGCTATACAAAACCCGTGCATCGCACGGGTTAGAGTCTAGTATATATATATAATTTTGTTTTAAGTTTTTACAACAAAAAAAATAATCGTGCTTTTTAGTCTTTTGTAACGTCAATGTTTTTTTGTTCTTGTAAAATTTCTTAATTAACCCATTAAAAATAGTTATATTTTAATATTTAATTTTAGCCAAAAAAGTTATATTTTAATATTTAATTTTAACCCTTAGAAACTCATTTGGTTGGCCTAGTGGTATTTCTTGGGACCTGGGAATGTGCACCTCCGCAAAGTCTTAGATTCAATTCTCCTGATGCCAATTTAGGTGCTAATTTAGCTTATTCAAAAAAAAAAAATTAACCCTTAGATAATATTTTGCCTCACGTTGTACATCCATGCACTTAAATGGATGATACCCCCGTGGTTGTTTGATTTGGCTAACATGCATTTATTTAGGAATATTTCTAGGAAGTTTGTTAAATTAAACCTAAACATAGTCTTTGTTGGTTTTTTTTTATCAATGAGAAATAATTAAAAAAGGGAAAACTGAAAACTAAGCTCTTGGGAATTGGATTCCCACAAATACTAAACAAATGAGAAGGACAAGTTAAAAACACTCGTAGCTCTTGAATAAGCGAGGCTCTCAACTTAGCAAGTCAATCAACACTAGCATTCCCTTCACATAAGGTGTGAACAAGAACGAGTTGCCACTCCTTAGAAACAAGAGCACAAATATAATTTACCAAAGGTGAATAAGGATGGGTAGATGGCACACCCTCTCGAATAAACATCAGAGCTGTTAGAGAACCAGACTCGCAAATCACATTTCTAAAACCACAATTCCGAGCAATGTTAAGACCGCGAGAAATGGCTTGAATCTCATCATTAATATTAGAAGTGAAACCACAACTTCCTACAAAACCAATGATCTAACCTCCAAAAGTGTTTCTCAAGAGGCCACCAAAGCCATATCTCTCTGGATTACCAATGGAGCTTCCATCAACGTTGATCTTTATTGCGTTCTCTAAGGGAGGGTGCCAAGAAACAAGTATAGGGGTTGAGACCTTATTAGAACCACCAAAAGCCTTCTTCGTGGAGTGAAAAAGAGTTTTGCTAAGAATATTCCATAGAGAGCAGCTATTATCATTGAAGGATTCTTCATTACTCGATTTCCAATTGTCGCGGTGATTTTCGGAGATCAAGCTATTGATTAGCGTTGACTCACTAATTTTAATTCACGACTGAACTTTTAATTTTTTTTAAAGAAAATGGAAAAAAGTTCTAAATTACCACTTTTTAAAGATTTTAGGTTCGGGGGTTAGTTACGTTTAGGGAAGGTGTTAGCACCCTAAACGTTCGTAGTACTCTACGAGAACCTCTTGATTTTATTTATTTATTTTGGCTATAACTTGCTTATTATTTTTTAAAAGGAAAAAAAAGGAATTAGAATAGTGAGAAAGGAAAAAAAAATGTTTTTTTTTGTATTTTTTATGATTTGGAAGGACAAGGTCCTTTGCCTACGTACCCGTGAGGGATCAAAACCTTGTAGTTCGGGGTAAAAATGACGTTTGATTTGTTTTGTGTTTTTTATTTAGTTTTTAAAAAAGGTTTTGAAAATAAAAGCCAAGTGGCAAAATGGGATTGGTTTGTGTTTTTTATTTTGAAAATGGTTAATGTGTAATTAAAGTGGATTAATGGTTGTTTAAAGAAAATAAAAGAAAAAGGGACACTTGATTGAAAATCAAGGTTTATTAAGAAAAGATTTTTTTGTGATTTTTGATTATTTGCATGTTTTTGTTATTTTTTGAATATGGACTAAGACTAAAAGTATAAACGCGTGGAAATTCCGTGGTGACGTTGGATCGCCACGAAACCCCTTTGAAATTAAACTAAACTAATATTTTTTTTGGATTTTTTTTTTAAAGCGAAATAAATAAAAATAAATAAAGACATAAAGCGGAATAAATAAAGTGAGTGTCAGTGCAAATTCTCATTTATATTTACATAGTACCTAAATACATTCTAAGAAATGGCAAAACAATAATAAAAAAAAATAAAAGATACAAATGCACTAAGAATAAGTAAATATGCTAAGAATAAAAATAAAACAACCAAAATGCATGAAATAAAAGGAAAATAAAAAAAAATAAAAATGCATGATGTGTTAAACAATTAAAGGCAATAAAATGCATGTCAATAAATAAAAACTAAAAAAAAATAAATGCATGAAATAGTAAGAAAAGAAATAAAAAAAAATAAGAAAAGGAAGGGGAGTGCAGAAAAGGATCAGGGGGGTGGGAAGAGCCATCAGAGTGATGGAGAGGAAAAGGAAGCTGGGCCGTGGGTATGGGCCGTGCCAAAACTGGGCTTAAGGAACATAGTTAAAAAAACAGTTTTGCTATTTTCTTTCATTTACCACTTTCCTTCCTCTCTCTTCAATTTCCTCTCTCTAGCTCTCTCTCCTCTCACTGAAAATTGCCAAGCCAAGAACAGTTTTCCGGCGCGGTGGCCGGCCAGCTAGGTGGCGGCGCCGCCGCGCCGGAGGTCCAAGAAACTCTTTTTTTTTTTTTAAAAAAAATATTTTTCGAATCCTCTCTCCTCCCTCTCTTCAAAAATTAACTTGGTTTTTAGAGAAAAAAACGTACAAAGCCTAGATCTAAGTTAGAAATTTTCGAAATTAAAAAAAAGAAAACCACCTCTTCTCCTTCTTGTTTTTTGCTTCGGGTGTGTTGTGGGATTTGCGGGTTTTGTGTTTACGTTTTTTTTTTGTGCGTGAGTGGGTGGGATGGAGGCCGCGGTTTGCTGGTTGTGAAAGGAGTGGGTGCGTGGTCTTATGGGCGAGGGAGGCTGTGGCTGGCCGAGTGGTTAAAGGAGGGTCACGTGTGTGTGTGTTTGGTGAGGTGTGGAGGGCTGTGCGTTGGTATGTGGTACGGCCGTGTAGTGGTTGTTGTGGTGGAGGAGTAGCGATTAGGGTGGTTCTGTTTTATGAGTGTGTGTTGTGTGTGAGAGAGGTGCGCGTTTGTGGCTGTGAGGGGGGGGGGGGGGGGGGGGGAGATGGGAGGCCGTATGGTTTGCAAGCGGGTTTGGGTTTGGTGAAGGGCGTGTGAGGCTAGGTGTGTGGAGGGGCTGAGTTGTGACTATTTTTTGGTGTGAGGTGGTGGTGGATTTTGTAGGTGGTGGTGAATTTGAGTGTTGAGTTGTTGTTGCTGGTGTTGTGTTTTGGTTTTTTTCTTTTGAATTCTCAAAATGCCGTGTTGACTCGCCTCCTTTCTCTGATGGTTTCTTTTCCTTTTTATGTGCGTGTTGCCTACTAAGCTGAATACACTAAACTGTCATCACTGACCATAAAGGTCAATGAATGGCGGTTTAAATGCCAAATTAAAACAGATTAACTCACTGCAAAAGTCTCCTCTTCACTCCTCAATGGTAATGACAAATTAAGGACCCATTAAATCTCAAATAAAGTCAGACTAAAAGAATAAATTATAAAAATTAACTAAAAAAAGAAATAAAGAAACATAAATAAAAATAACAATAAAAATACTTAAAAGAAAAAATAAAGATGGAAATAAAAATAAAAACAAAAAAGACGGACCCGGACGAAACTAAAAAAAAATGAGGTATTTTAAAATATCTCTCTGTCGAAATTTCGTCTGAGACGACGAAAAATTCCGAACTAAAAAGACAAGTAAAAAAAAAAATTTAGGTCCAAAATTGGGGTATGACAGATGCCCCTATTTAAGTCTCTTCGCCCGGAGATTCGAAGAGAAAATCTTTGATTCGGCGGGTCGAAGGGACTTAAATACAGAGTACGCCAATTTTGGACCTAACAAAAAAAATGTGACATGCCCGTGATACAAAAGTGAATGCAAGACGGCGAGGATGACCTGACTGGGGATAAAACCAAACGAAAGGATACCCGAGTTTGTTAAAGCAAGGGATCCGACTCCACTGGGGGATAACATAGTTTCACTGGGGAATGGATCAACTATCGTATTGACAGCTGAGAAGGGAAATTTGACATGGGAAAAGACACCGACCACAAGCTGCCCGTTCGTAGAGCTTCTCACTTGAGGTAAAGACGGAAATAAAAGCAACTTGCCACTGACGACAAGAAATAAAGGTAAATGCCAACTGTTCGGGTTGTTGCCGAACTGCCATTGACGAGAAGGAATAAAGGTAGATGTCAACTGTTCGGGTTGTTGCCGAACTGCCATTGACGACAATAAACAAAGATAGATGCCAACTGTTCGAGTTGTTGCCGAACTGCCATTGACGACAAGGAAGTAAAGGTAGATGTCAACTGTTCGGGTTGTTGCCGAACTGCCATTGACGACAATGAACAAAGATAGATGCCAACTGTTCGGGTTGTTGCCGAACTGCCATTGACGACAAGGAAGTAAAGGTATATGTCAACTGTTCGGGTTGTTGCCGAACTGCCATTGACGACAAGAAATAAATGTAGATGTCAACTGTTCGGGTTGTTACCGAACTGCCATTGACGACAAGGAAGTAAAGGTAGATGTCAACTGTTCGGGTTGTTGCCGAACTGCCATTGACGACAAGAAATAAATGTAGATGTCAACTGTTCGGGTTGTTGCCGAACTGCCATTGACGACAAGGAATAAATGTTGATGTCAACTGTTCGGGTTGTTGCCGAACTGCCATTGACGACAAAGAAATAAATGTAGATGTCAACTGTTCGGGTTGTTGCCGAACTGCCATTGACGACAAGAAACAAAGGTGAATGTAAATGCTGGATGAAATATAAAAGCTGGATGAAATTTAAAAGCAGGATGAAGGATAAATGCAGGATGAAATATAAAAGCAGGATGAAATATAAAAGCAGGATGAAGGATAAATGCAGGATGAAATATAAAAGCAGGATGAAATATAAAAGCAGGATGAAGGATAAATGCAGGATGAAATATAAAAGCAGGATGAAATTTAAAAGCAGGATGAAGGATAAATGCAGGATGAAATATAAAAGCAGGATGAAATATAAAAGCAGGATGAAGGATAAATGCAGGATGAAATATAAAAGCAGGATGAAATATAAAAGCAGGATGAAGGATAAATGCAGGATGAAATATAAAAGCAGGATGAAATATAAAAGCAGGATGAAGGATAAATGCAGGATGAAATATAAAAGCAGGATGAAATATAAAAGCAGGATGAAGGATAAATGCAGGATGAAATATAAAAGCAGGATGAAATATAAAAGCAGGATGAAGGATAAATGCCAGCTGTTCGGGTTACTGCCGAACGAGTCAACTGACGACAAAAGATTGGATAAATGTCAGCTGTTCGGGTTATTGCCGAACGAGTCAACTGACGACAAGAAAAAGGATAAACGTCAGCTGTTCGGGTTAATGCCGAACGAGTCAACTGACGACAAAAGATTGGATAAACGTCAGCTGTTCGGGTTAATGCCGAACGAGTCAACTGACGACAAAAGATTGGATAGGAAAATGCACAAGCTGTTCGTTAAAGAATTGCCGCTTGGCGAAAAAAACAGGATAAAAGATGCACAAGCTGTTCGTTAAAGAACTGCCACTTGGCATAAAGAGGGTGACATCTCTGGACCAGACACACTGGGGATGACACTTGGGGAAAAAGAGTCACAAATTGTTCACGATTGATTGACATGAAAAGCAAGACTCAGGGTGGTTAATGCAACCATGTAGTAGATGATGTTATCTTTATGGTATATACATGAATGTGTATATGCATGAATGTATGAATGCATGAATGATGATGTGACTTGTATGACTGGCATGACTGATTAACTTGTGACTGTATGAAGGATTGACTGATAAGATTGTACGGAAGACTGACTTGTATGATTGTATGAAAGACTGACTTGTATGATTGTATGAAAGACTGACTTGTATGATTGTATGAAAGACTGACTTGTATGATTGTATGAAAGACCGACTTGATGAGACAAGATTGGACGGATAAGAAGGAAAGTGACCCGACGTCACATCACAAACACTCGGCAATCTTCAATGGGGATGATGCCACTGGGGACATATCAAAACATTGACGGGGTAAGGCCCGATATATGCAACAACTGGTGGGGAGTAAACACTTCCTGGGGGAGACGTGTTAATCCAAAGACCTGGCAGAAGAACTGGTGTTTCTATGGTCATGCTTTTTGTTTTTTTTCTTTTTTGAGTCCCTAACTTTTGCGTGGACCGCCCTTTCAGGTTTTCAGTCCACCGGGAATATATTCTTTTTTGTGTGCCCCTAATTTTTGCCTGGACCGCCCTTTCATGTTTTCGATCCACCGGGACGCTCATTTTTGCCTAAGCCGCCCTTTCGGGTTTTCGACTTACCGAGCTCTTTTCTTTTTCTTTATTTTTTTCAAGCAATTGACCATGTTCAGCCTGCAAAGTTTGTCCGTTCTCAGGATGGCTGCTGACGCACACTTCAGTTGTTCATGAGTTCAAAGAGAATGTGTTTGTTGTTTATGCTTTCCAAAAAATAAATAAAAATGATTTTATGATTTTGAAAAAAGGTTTTGCTTCAAGTACTACCATCAAAAAGTAGAAGAAATTTTATAAACCGAATAAATGAGAATTCCAAATAAAAGGCACAGGCTCAAATTTATTTTAACAGAGTGGTGGCCCGCCAATGGCGTTGCCCCACGGATCTCTCAAAAGTTTGGAAAATGGTAAATATAAGGGGAAGGTACATTGAACACAATAACCGCTATTCTCCCTAACAACTTTGAATTCCACTGTTTGGGTGCTTCGGATTCAGAGTCTCCTTGACATTTAAAGTGCCCCAAGTGAGTCACGGCCAACCTGATGCAGTTACTTTGTCTTTTGATCCTTAACTTTTGCATAGACCGCCCTTTCGGGTTTTCGATCTATCAGGATGATTATCTTCTGTTTCATGTCTCTAATTTTGCCTGGACCGCCCTTTCGGGTTTTCAGTCCACCGAGACGCTCATTTTTGCCTAAGCCGCCCTTACGGGTTTTCGACTTACCGAGCTGTTCTTTTATTTTTTAGACAAAGTATTTCTTGACTGCATCGGCGTTCACAGGACGGGGAAGCTCATAACAATCCATAGTCGTAAGAGTCATTGCACCACCGGAGAACGCTCTCTTGACGACATATGGACCTTCATAATTAGGCGTCCATTTGCCCCTGGAATCCGGTTGGAATGATAAAATCTTTTTGAGCACAAGACCTCCTTCTTGGAACACACGGGAACTGCCCGTGACACAAAGCATTCATGCGTTTCTCTTCAATCAAGTTTGAACTGATCATATTTATTTTGACATCATTCAGCCTCTGATAATTTGGGTTCCATTACAACTCCCATTGATGGAATCTTAATCTCCACAGGGAGTACTGCTTCTATGCCATACACTAAAGAAGAGGGGGTTGCCCCTGTTGAGGTACACACTGAAGTGTGATATCCATGTAAAGCATACGATAACATCCCATGCAAGTCCTTGTAAGTGGTTACCATCTTCTGCACCATCTTTTTGATGTATTTTCTTTCTTTGTTTTTTTTTTGCTTTTTTTTGCTTTTGTTTTTTTTTTTTTTTGCAGCCTCGATGGCACCACTCATCTGGGATTTGAACAGGAATACTGTAATGGCAGTTCTTCGGAACCCAAGTTAATCATTTCGAGTGCTTCTTCGTGAGGCTGAATGATGTTCTTTTATGTTCTAGTAACAGAGAGATCTTTTCGGGAATCTGTTCATCCTCCTCCTCTTCAGCTTCGTGAACAGGGAACTCAAAGTCGGGAGAGAGCATAGGGTTACAGTATTCAACGGGCTTATTTATGTTCAGTCTACATATGATTGATGATTGATTTTAGAAAATGAGTGAAAAATGCAGACCTTTTGAAATTGATAACATAAAATATTTTTTGGTTTTTTGTGTTTACCATTTTCCAGAAAAAAAAATAAAAAAATAAAAAAAAAAAATAAAAAGACAGAGTCGAGAACAAAACGACTTGTTTATTTTATGATGGAAATACATGAAGCAAAAAGCCCTACAAAAATTCACTTTCGTATCGGTCGGAACGAAAGGATTTATATATATTTTTTTTAAAACGAAAAGCAAAAACAACAAAATGCTATTTGGAACGATGAATAGCTGAAGGGACGTCAACAGTGACCCAATTGCGGCAAACTCTGCCATGTGTCACAAAACTAGCTGCCACCTTCTTCACCAGGGTGAGCTTCTGAGCAATCTTGCACCAAATTAACAGATGGGGTCCCATGCCCAGGTTGTAGATTATCTTGCACATCGGGACTCGACCCTTTGAAGGATAGGATGTTGGCCTGGATCAACTTTTGGACTTCGGCTTTCAAGGCATAACAATGCTCAACGTCATGACCGGGTGCCCCTTGATGGAAAACACAAGAAAGATGAGGTTTATACCACTGTGGCAACCTTTCAGGTACCTTAGGAGGTGCCCTAGTTTGAACAAGATTTTTATCAAGCAAAACGGGGAGCAACTCTGCATATGTCATGGGGATTGGATCAAAATGGGAAGTCCGCTGAACCCGATTCTGTTGTCGAGGCTGTTGTCGATTCTGTTGCTGAGGCCTTTGTTGGGGCTGGAGCTGATTTCTGGATAGCCGGAGTTGGGGTTCCAAAAGAGGTGGGATGAAAACCTTCGTCTGATAGGGATGACATCCCCATGGGTAAGCTCTAGACGTGCCGGGCGGTGGAGCAAGTATGGTAGAAGTTGGTAAGGCAAATGAGATTGGCTGCTCAAGCGTAGTGACAGCAGGCTGAGGAACTGACGTCTGGGCTTGGGAAGCCAACAGAGCGTTCATCATGGAGGTCAACTTCTCCATCCCTTCCCGGAGATTGGCCACCTCTTCCCGGAGGTTCTGGTTTTCTTGCTCTAACAGATCCATTCTTTTCTGATTAGCCATAGTGTTGTAAATGAGATTCAGTTTGTGGAGAACTCGTCGGGCCACTTTTTTGGACGGCGGCAGATAGACCTTTGGAAAAACAAGACGTGAGACTCGGCTTGAGAAACTATGAATGCGATATGATGCATGATTATGCTTATGCAAAAAAGAAGAAAGATTTGTTATCGAAGGACTTTGTTGAAGTAATTGTAAACATCATGGTTTGAACATTTCATTCGAGCATCAAGGCATTACAAAATAGTTCTTTTTTAGAACCCAAGCCAAGGGACCAATTCAAAAGTCCTTTAGTGGAAGCTAGTTTTTTTTTTAAAAAAAAAAAATCTAAAGATTCCTAGCTTCCTTAATTTTGACAAGTCTGGTTTCTTGAAAAGATACTTTTTAGTGCTTCTTCGTGGAATGTCCATATCTACAATGTTTACAAAAAGTTCATTTAAGTCCTTCGATGTTTTGGATGAAAAGGAAAAGAGTTTATGCATGGATGCATGTATGAATGATTATGCTAAAGAGCGGAGAAAACATGGTGAGGTTTAAGTCCATAAGGTAGGAGTCAAGGGTAAACACGCCATTTGGTAAGGACTATGGTTTCATTTGTACCTGTATCACGGGTTCTACCAAGTTCCCAAAGTCCTCAACCCCTTCCAAATATCGTCGGGTTACGAGATTGACTCCCGATCCAATAATATTTGTAAGAAAGTCTCGTTTGAGTGTAGTATCGCGTATCAACTAATTCAAGATTACTCTTGGTTAGCCACCGCACTACGTCCTAAAAGGCCAAGATGGGATAAAGGTAACTAAAGGTCCTCAACTTCATAGGTCACTTGAAAATATCAATGCCGGACACGACTTACTCATGCCAACATAATAATACTTCCAAGATCCCTCCATTGAGCGGGGTTATCACATGTGTCACATCCGAAATTTACCCTCGGAAAGCCACTTTGATTATACCATCATCCTATCTTATGTTTCCCTCAAGTCCGGGTGCAGGACTTATCTCACCACTCACGTAAAAGGAAAAAACACATATTCACATATTTACACTTCTTATTTTTATTTTAAGCAAGTTATAGCACAAAATAATTAAATAAATTCAAGTTAGGCTCAACCCTCTTAGGGATGTCCCCAGTGAAGTCGCCATTTCTGTCGCGGTGATTTTCGGAGATCAAGCTATTGATTAGCGTTGACTCACTAATTTTAATTCACGACTGAACTTTTAATTTTTTTTAAAGAAAATGGAAAAAAGTTCTAAATTACCACTTTTTAAAGATTTTAGGTTCGGGGGTTAGTTACGTTTAGGGAAGGTGTTAGCACCCTAAACGTTCGTAGTACTCTACGAGAACCTCTTGATTTTATTTATTTATTTTGGCTATAACTTGCTTATTATTTTTTAAAAGGAAAAAAAAGGAATTAGAATAGTGAGAAAGGAAAAAAAAATGTTTTTTTTGTATTTTTTATGATTTGGAAGGACAAGGTCCTTTGCCTACGTACCCGTGAGGGATCAAAACCTTGTAGTTCGGGGTAAAAATGACGTTTGATTTGTTTTGTGTTTTTTATTTAGTTTTTAAAAAAGGTTTTGAAAATAAAAGCCAAGTGGCAAAATGGGATTGGTTTGTGTTTTTTATTTTGAAAATGGTTAATGTGTAATTAAAGTGGATTAATGGTTGTTTAAAGAAAATAAGAGAAAAAGGGACACTTGATTGAAAATCAAGGTTTATTAAGAAAAGATTTTTTTGTGATTTTTGATTATTTGCATGTTTTTGTTATTTTTTGAATATGGACTAAGACTAAAAGTATAAACGCGTGGAAATTCCGTGGTGACGTTGGATCGCCACGAAACCCCTTTGAAATTAAACTAAACTAATATTTTTTTTGGATTTTTTTTTAAAGCGAAATAAATAAAAATAAATAAAGACATAAAGCGGAATAAATAAAGTGAGTGTCAGTGCAAATTCTCATTTATATTTACATAGTACCTAAATACATTCTAAGAAATGGCAAAACAATAATAAAAAAAAAATAAAAGATACAAATGCACTAAGAATAAGTAAATATGCTAAGAATAAAAATAAAACAACCAAAATGCATGAAATAAAAGGAAAATAAAAAAAAATAAAAATGCATGATGTGTTAAACAATTAAAGGCAATAAAATGCATGTCAATAAATAAAAACTAAAAAAAAATAAATGCATGAAATAGTAAGAAAAGAAATAAAAAAAAATAAGAAAAGGAAGGGGGGTGCAGAAAAGGATCAGGGGGGGTGGGAAGAGCCATCAGAGTGATGGAGAGGAAAAGGAAGCTGGGCCGTGGGTATGGGCCGTGCCAAAACTGGGCTTAAGGAACATAGTTAAAAAAACAGTTTTGCTATTTTCTTTCATTTACCACTTTCCTTCCTCTCTCTTCAATTTCCTCTCTCTAGCTCTCTCTCCTCTCACTGAAAATTGCCAAGCCAAGAACAGTTTTCCGGCGCGGTGGCCGGCCAGCTAGGTGGCGGCGCCGCCGCGCCGGAGGTCCAAGAAACTCTTTTTTTTTTTTTTAAAAAAATATTTTTCGAATCCTCTCTCCTCCCTCTCTTCAAAAATTAACTTGGTTTTTAGAGAAAAAAACGTACAAAGCCTAGATCTAAGTTAGAAATTTTCGAAATTAAAAAAAAGAAAACCACCTCTTCTCCTTCTTGTTTTTTGCTTCGGGTGTGTTGTGGGATTTGCGGGTTTTGTGTTTACGTTTTTTTTTTGTGCGTGAGTGGGTGGGATGGAGGCCGCGGTTTGCTGGTTGTGAAAGGAGTGGGTGCGTGGTCTTATGGGCGAGGGAGGCTGTGGCTGGCCGAGTGGTTAAAGGAGGGTCACGTGTGTGTGTGTTTGGTGAGGTGTGGAGGGCTGTGCGTTGGTATGTGGTACGGCCGTGTAGTGGTTGTTGTGGTGGAGGAGTAGCGATTAGGGTGGTTCTGTTTTATGAGTGTGTGTTGTGTGTGAGAGAGGTGCGCGTTTGTGGCTGTGAGGGGGGGGGGGAGATGGGAGGCCGTATGGTTTGCAAGCGGGTTTGGGTTTGGTGAAGGGCGTGTGAGGCTAGGTGTGTGGAGGGGCTGAGTTGTGACTATTTTTTGGTGTGAGGTGGTGGTGGATTTTGTAGGTGGTGGTGAATTTGAGTGTTGAGTTGTTGTTGCTGGTGTTGTGTTTTGGTTTTTTCTTTTGAATTCTCAAAATGCCGTGTTGACTCGCCTCCTTTCTCTGATGGTTTCTTTTCCTTTTTATGTGCGTGTTGCCTACTAAGCTGAATACACTAAACTGCCATCACTGACCATAAAGGTCAATGAATGGCGGTTTAAATGCCAAATTAAAACAGATTAACTCACTGCAAAAGTCTCCTCTTCACTCCTCAATGGTAATGACAAATTAAGGACCCATTAAATCTCAAATAAAGTCAGACTAAAAGAATAAATTATAAAAATTAACTAAAAAAAGAAATAAAGAAACATAAATAAAAATAACAATAAAAATACTTAAAAGAAAAAATAAAGATGGAAATAAAAATAAAAACAAAAAAGACGGACCCGGACGAAACTAAAAAAAAATGAGGTATTTAAAATATCTCTCTGTCGAAATTTCGTCTGAGACGACGAAAAATTCCGAACTAAAAAGACAAGTAAAAAAAAAATTTTAGGTCCAAAATTGGGGTATGACACCAATCATCTAACAACAAATAAGGAAGAGAGGGACATGATTCACAATTGTGTTACTTTTTATCCAAATATACATATCATCCTCATAAAATTGAATTTGAGATGTAAAAATGAAATTGTTCCAAACCTGCATAGCCATGAGGTAATGTCCAAGTGTATGTAAGATAGTTTCATTAGTTGCATCAATCTATAATAAGAGGCATCTGTTGAAATGTGATGAGTGACCCATGTGAAATTGGCAGGTAACTTACCATGCATAATGATCCAAGCAAAATGGTGAATATTTTCAGGTAACTTGAGGTTCCAAATCCAGGACCAAGTCATTGGTGGGATTTGAGGTGGGTTGGACATCAATGTTAACCAAGAATAAGTTGATTTGGTGGTATAAGCACCGAATACATAAGGCTCCCAAATAAGAATAACATGAGTCTTCCTTAGTAAAGACACTAGCCATCTCCATCTTGATCTCATGAGGAAGGTGAGCTGAAATGATGTCAAAATTCCAAGCGCCGTAACTGCGGTCATCCATAATTTGAAGGTGGGTATCATGTTCATTCACTGAAGAAATTATATCACAAATTCTTCCATTGAGGAGCCATTTATCATACCAAATGGAAATGTCCCCTTTTCCCACTCTAGTAATGAAACCCAGACTAAGAGCCTCAACTGCTTTAGCAATAGAACGCCACATATACGATGCCCCATGGTAATTATTCTCTTTGAGGATATGGGATTCAAGAATGTATCTAGCCTATAATAGTTGCACCCATAACTTGTCAGGATTGTGAATAAGCTCCCAAACATGTTTACCCAACATGGAAACATTAACAAGCCTAGCTCTTCTGATACCAAGACCACCTCTAATTGAAGGTTAAGTTATGGTGTCCCATTTAACCTAGTGGCAAGATTTGTCACCCCAAATGAATCTCCTTATACAAGAATCAATCTCGCTACAAATGCCTTATGGAAGCCACAAATTATGCATGGCATATATAAGCATAGAACTAAGAACAGACTTAGCAAAAGTCACCCTACCACGCCTGCTAAGAAGCCTAGTTTTCCATTCAGTTAAACGAGAATTAATTTTATCAATGATAAAAGAGAAATTTGCATTTGTAACCCTTCCAGAAAGCAAAGGAAAGCCAAGGTATTTACCAATATTGTAGGTATGTTAGAAGCTAATCATACCTTCAAATTCCATCACTTTTGGCCGAGGAAGGTTCTTAGAGGGGAGGAATTTAGATTTATGAACATTAATCTTCATACAAGAGGCTTTATAAAAAGCTTGAAGCACCTCATGAACTAGTCTGACCTGAGAAGTATTGGCTCTTGTAAAGAGTAAACAATCATCTGCAAAAAAGAGATGGGAAATAGTTGGTCCATTGTTAGATATACGAATGGGAAGCCAATGATTAGATTCTATCTTTTCCTAAATAAGAAGAGCAAATTTCTCCATGCAAAGCAAGAATAAGTAAGAAGACATATGATCTCCTTGTCTTATACCAGGAATAGGAGCAAAATTATCAAGCTTCTCATTGTTCCACTTAAGTGAAAAGGATGAAGATGTGATCAACTCATAATAAGATCGATTGTTTACGCTGGAAAACCAAATTCGGATAGAATGATTTTCAAAAAATTCCAATCCACACTATCATATGCCTTCTCAAAATCAATTTTATACATAAGAAACTTTGATTTACCTTTCTTAGTATGCATATGGTGGACAATCTCCTGAGTTATAAGGGCATTGTCTGCAGTGCCTTGATTAGGAATAAAGCTGCTTTGAAGAGGGCATAATGAAGGTTTCCAAATGCGGTCTAATACATGGAACCAAGACTTTAGAAACAAGCTTAAGGAGAACATTACATAGACTGATCGATTTGAAATCATCGAGACTTTGAGGTTCATCAATTTTAGAGTGTGTTTGGATGAGGTAATTGAGAAATTTTGAAGAATTTAAAATTCTAGGCAATTCAAATGATTCAATTAAATTGACTTCATTTCTAAATATTCTTGTTTGGATGGAGTAATAAAAAATTTCATTGTCATCATTTTTGGGCAACTTTTATAAATTTTATTTTTTTGGGCCAAATTTGAAAATTGAAATTAGGGGTCAATTTGTAAATTTTAAAAAAATCTGAGGGGTCAATTTATAATTTTGAATAAGTTGAGGGGTAAATTTGTAATTTCCAAAAAATATTAGGGTCAGATTGGAATTTTTTGTAATTTTATTGGGGTCAATTTGAAAATTTTGGAAAATTTGACGACCAAAATGCAAAATTTGAAAATTATAAGAATGAAGAAATTTGAAATTCTTAGTTTTTAGGTGTCATTTGAAATTTTTTAAATTTAACTTGAACAAAATACTTCATAAATTTCCATCGTTTTGAAAATTCTCCATATTATTATCCAAACAATGAAATTCATTTGAATTTCCTCAAAACATTACATTACCTCAAAACATTCCCTCATCCAAACACACTCTTAGAGTGTGTTTGGATGAGATAATTGAATTTTTTTGAAGAATTTAGAATTCTAGGCAATTCAAATGAATCAATTAAATTGACTTCATTTCTAAATATTCTTGTTTGGATGGAGTAATCAAAAATTTCATTGTCATCATTTTTGGACAACTTTTATAAATTTTATTTTTTTGGGCCAAATTTGAAAATTGAAATTAGGGGTCAATTTGTAAATTTCAAAAATTTTGAGGGGTCAATTTATAATTTTGAATAAGTTTAGGGGTAAATTTGTAATTTCCAAAAAATATTAGGGGTCAAATTGCAATTTTTTTAAAATTTATTGGGGTCAATTTGAAAATTTTGGAAAATTTGAGGACCAAAATGCAAAATTTGAAAATTATAAGAATGAAGAAATTTGAAATTCTTAGCTTTTAGGTGTCATTTGAAATTCTCTAAATTTAACTTGAACAAAATACTTCATAAATTTCCATCATTTTGAAAATTTCCCATATCATTATCCAAACAATGGAATTCATCTAAAAGTATTTGAATTCCCTCAAAACATTACATTACCTCAAAACATTCCCTCATCCAAACACACTCTTAGGGATCGGAATGATGAGGGTTTCAGCAAAATCGTTAGGGATACAACCAAAAGAAAAAACATCAGACACTAATCTTCAAACATCACCTCCTACGTATGCCTGTGTTGAAATCCATCAGGGCCTTGAGCTTTGTACAAAGACATGGAGTAGATAGAATCTTTAACTTTGCTCATGGATACCAGCTATAAGAGAGAATCATGAAGAGCCTGTGTGATTTGAGGAATGTTGTGAAGCAAGAGGCTATCTGAAGCACATTGAGCCTCAGACTGGAAAAGTTTCTTGAAAAAATTTGAGGCTTCCCTCTTTAAAGTCTCGTCATCTAAACACCAAATTCTATCAATTTTGAGACTAGTAATCTTGTTTCTTTTCTTGCGAATAACAATTTGAGTATGATAAAATTTGGTATTTTTATTTCCAAATTTGATCCAATTTTCTCTAGATTTTTTAAACCATAAAAGTTCTTCCTCTTCTAAAATAGAAGAGTATTGTCTTTGGAGCTCTCTTTCCAACTAAATAAGATTAAATGAAGAATAGATATCCAACTGGTGGTGAACACCTTTAATACGAGCTTCAACTTGTCTTTTCCTTTTAAAAATATTACCAAAGACTTCCTTGTTAAAAATGATGGAAGGTTCTTTGATGCTTGCCAATTTAGCAATTGTAGCAGGACCAGAAATATTTGAAGTATATCAACAAGTTTCTCATAATCAGGGGTGAGCAATCAGGTTGCTTGGAAATGGAAATTTTTGGAACGGTGACTTTTAAACTTGGTACAGCTGATCAAACAAAGGGTTATGATCTGAATCATATGTTTAGGGAGAATTTCAGTTAAGGCATCAGGAAATGCTAACTGCCAATCCACATCCACCGTGGCTCTATCCAACCTTTTTCTAACATGCCTACCCATATGAATATTTCTTGCGCCACGTAAAAATGCCTCCAATGTCTACCTCATATGAACAAGATTCTTGAGTGGCGTGTTTAGAAGTAGGATGAAAATTGGCTTCACTAACATGATGCCTCTATGACTATGAGGTATATTTGGATCATTAGGTTGGATAGATGGAATAGGTCCCACACCAAGTTTACGTGGCTTCCTCACTTTTATTTTATTTCTATCCAAATCAATAACATAAATTGATTCATTGTGTAGCAGGATATTCCTTCACTAAAATAGGAGATGACCCGAGTTAATAGCTTTTGGATTTGGACTATTTTTTCTCTTAACTACCAACGAATCACCATGATCCTCTCCCTTAGCTTGCGTAATATTTGTAACAGCTGCACCCTTAATTTCAGCAACAAACCCTCACCTGATTCAACTTGTCACTCTGGAAAAACCATGGACTTATATCCCACAAACGTGACATCAAAACACGTTACAACTGTTGATTTAATTTTTGTCTCCAAAGTATTTTTTTGTGCTTCTTTATTTAATAGTGAAGTCAATTAACTATTTTTGTTTTGCACCATTGCTCGTGCGCAACAAAAGTGTTCAATTTCATAATGATTCTCACACAATCTTGTTTTTTTTTTTTTTTTTACAGAATTAATAAATAACTCAATGGTTAAGGAGCCTGAAACTGCACAGTTGACAGTGATTTATAATGGAGAAGTTATTGTGTTGGATGATTTTCCTGCTGAGAAAGTTGAGGAGCTAAAGTCATTTGCAAGCACTCAAACTCGGCCTTCAGTTATTCCTGATATGATCCTTCAACCACCTCCCACACTAACTGGTAATTGCTCTTGATTCATCACTAATATTTTCAAACAAATAAAGGAAATATTTTTTGTATTAGGGATGAAGTTTTTCTCATTTACCTCATCATAAATTTTATTTCTTTAAAGATATGGTAATTGCTAGAAAAGCTTCACTTCTTCGATTCATGGAGAAAAGGAAAGTCAGGTATGCCTCTCAAACAAATTAGATTAAAGTTTTTATTCAAGGAAATATATCATGTTGCATCTGTCTATGTAATCTTAAATAACTCAAATTGACTCGCACAATAAATCCCTTCTCCATGTCTCTGTCTATCCTTGATTGAAATGTTGAAACAATCTCAATCAACTAATATTTTTTTGGGTGAATTCAACATCAACTATTTTGTGATGAGATTTGTTTTATGCATAAATATATTATTCTTTCGACGCAAGCAAAATCAAGGACTTTCATTAATCAAAATATTCGTAATACAAATGGGATCATAGTTAAGAACCATGAGAGGAACATAAGATAGTGATACCCTTGCAAGAGCATGAGCACAACTAGTTGCTATGCAACTTCTAATAATAATATATAATTCCCTTTTCAAAAAAATAATAATACAATATACAGAATTGTTGTGATTTTCCTTATGCACATTATCAACTACTTGTTTGCTATCCATCTCAAAAATCACATTTTACATACCAACTGATTCCATCCAATTCAAGGCTTGCTAAAGAGCCAAAGCCTCTTGTGTCACTAGAAATTGATGCATAATGTCATTTTCTTAGTAAAGAAAATCTTAATTTTAATTCTAGTCCATTGTGCAAATTGGTTTGCCTCTTGTTATTTACTTTGCAGTATTTCCTGAGTGATGTTGTTTGGCCTAATATATAGTTATTGTTATTTTCTTATGTTGTATTTGCAGAGTTTCTGCCAAATCACCATATCAAAGAAGCGATCCCGACTCTGCTCCAAAAAAACCTACTGAATCCACTCCATGACTTGTTTTAGGTGCTAAATCAACGTAAATATATCAGTAAATATGAGAGCAATTGCAGTTTTAAGTAGTTTAAACTTTTTTGGTTTATATTTTCATGGGTCTCACAGCTAGTTCTCTCTTATTGTCATTTTACAACTTGTGCAGTGCCAAGGCTATAGTATATCTAACTTACGTGTATTTGAAATATTTCATGTAATTAATTTTTCTTATTTTGTGAATTCAATTTTCTGGTTTCTTTTGTATATTTTCTTCTTCCATTTATTCCTTTCATGTGCTCCTCTTTTTTTTTCTTAGGAAGATAGTCAAGCAATCTTGATAGTCAAAACAACCCTCAACATAAAATAGGAATGCCAGTTAGAGTAAAAGGGAGCAAAACATAATTGAGAACTAACTAACTCTTTATTGCTTTCTACACTTCTTTATATAGTACAAGTGATCAAAGGCCCAAATACATTGTAGGTTCATTACAAGAATATTGAATTACTCTACTAACGTTAGAAAATGAAATACTTTCATAATTGCAACTGAAAATATCTAAAAGTGTATATATTTGAAATCATTAAAAATAAATCATCTTTTTATAAAATTTAAAAATATTTTTAAAAAAGTATATAAAAAAATGGAATTCTTAATGACCAGAATATTTTAGCATCTTGTACAAAAAAATCATCCTGTTTATCACTATCAGTATACAAATATATGGAGTATTCACAGGGCTATAATGGGTTGAATTATAGAAGAGTTTGAATATTGAAATATGTTGCTTGCAGGTATAAATAAAACAGTTACATATGAAGGACCCAACTTTTTAACTATATTTTAGACATTGTTTCATGGTGCATTTCATTCCTAAAACAATAAGTACATGACAGATCAGTAAATGATAGAATTGTATTGGAAAATGATAGATAGATAATATTTTTCATGTTGGAACATAAAGAGTATTTTGATATTTTTGATACTTTGTATTCTAGACAATAAATTGTCTCGCGGTTTAGTGAGAGACAAAAATTTATGTTTTTGTTCAATCTCTTGTTACTTGTTTTGTGACCAGTTTCTAAATCAAACTAAGTACCAAAAAATTTGTCCAATCTGATTCTCTATTTTTTTTTTGCAGATCAAATACATTCAAAAGCTTTGCTATGTAATACATATAAAATCAAAAACATCTTACTACAAAAATATTTGAACTGAATTTAAAAAATTAGACCATTTCTTTTCTTACCCTCCACATCTGGTTGGAATTATGAACTCTGAAAAAAAATTAGAGAGATAGATGGTATTTTTTAACATGTTTTTACCGATCAAATTATATAATCTAAAATGTTATAGCATGTAGAGCGCGCGAGAAGCTAATATTGGTGAGATATTATTACTTTTTCTATTCTATGAGTTTTTCATGCGTCTATATTTTTTTTACGAAAATGCTCAGGGAGATTTTAGGATATAGGATCCAAACTAAATTTAACTCTGTTTTTGGATAAAAAATGATTTTTTTTCACCTATTCAAATTATACAATCCAAAAGCTCTATTATAACATGACACATTTCTTGTTTTTTTCGTATTATAAAATGAAAGTTGATGTTTCCACTTCAATGTTTGCTAAGAAACACCATGATTTGACCAAAATAACCCCATAAGTAGTTAACTACCGTCAGCTTCTAATTCAACGGTAGTTAACTGTCGTGGCCGTTTTGTGCTTATAATTACTAGAACTTCACATTTTTTCATCTTAATGTGCTGCAAAATCAATAAATGAGTGCACAAAAACGATAAAATGATATGTGATTAAAGAGAAAAAACTAAAAACAATAAAAAAAACAATTAGATCTGGCACATAACTTATTTATGACATTTTTTTTAGTTTTTAAGTGGAGTGGTGATGTTGGAGAAGGTTGTCATACCATTGTATGTTTGAATATCTTCTCCAACATCACCACGCATCTTATAAACTGTTTACGCCTCTACATTCAAAACAAAAAAAATTGAGCAGAAGGGATTGTTTTGATTGGTGGTTTTTTGTTTAGTTTTTAAGAGGAGTGATGATGAAAGGGAAGGTGTTTGAACCATTGTTCGACCACCTTCGCTCCCATCACCACGCATCTTATAAACCGTAGATGTGTTGAGTGTGGATTGTGGAAACAATGAAAACAACATTGCCTATATATAGAACTTTATGTGGGTTTTGGACCACATAAAGTGTAGGTGGAACCCCATCCACACATAAAAAACTTTGCATCGGCAGCTAGTTGCTGCCGGTTTCTTTCCCATCTGCAGTTAGCTGCCGCTGGTTTCCTTTCCATCGGCAGTTAACTGTCGTTGCGCCCCTGAGCCTCTGCAGTAGCAGAACCTGTTGATACAACATGTTTATATGAATTATAAACATAATCTTTCAATACCAAATCATAAACTAACCAACATTTGAAGCCAAATAAACGGAAATTACCACTATACATTAGAAATGTACGTTAAATTCAAAATACGATAATATGTCATCATTGTACAAACAAACGAACAAATGTCATGAAAATACGAAAACTAAAAACAAGTCCTAAACATCAACTACTCCTACCCATGCTCCTGGTCCTGTTGCTGCCTCCTGGTCAACACGGGGGCCAACCTCTCCATAACATCGCACAAGGCCTGATACAACTGCTCAGTGCTCATCCCCTCCTGACCCAAATACTCATCAGTCTGGTAAACAACGACACTAACCATCTCAATGGTATCAGACGAGCCTCTCTCCTAGGGTTGTTGCTGTTGTGCAATGATCTGCTCCTCATTTGCTGGCCTCTGAAGAGATCCCTCAATAGGTGACAAAATCTTTGGGTGAGACACAAACTAACATTACCATTATCATTAAAAAAAATGATTAATACTAATTACTTGTGGTTTTATGAAGATGATTTGCTTGATTTTCGTTAAAATGAAATTGGAGAGGATTGGAGGAAATTTGGATAGTTTTTGTGTTTTTGCATAACTGGTGATGTTATGTTCTTGCTGTTTTGTTTAACTTTTGATCGTAGCGGTAGTTAACTGCCGATGAAACCGGCGGTAGTTAACTACCTATGAGACCGACTGTAGTTAACTATCGATTAAACTAACCGACGATAGTTAACTACCGATAAGATTAAATAGGTCATTTCGTGGTGTTTCTTAACATTATTTGAAGTCTAAACAATCTTATAAAATCTGAACACTCAATAGAGGAGTATCTTGGCCCGTTAGAATTGGAAGCCCAATATGTAGTTGGGCTGAAAATGTATTTGTGGTCCCGACAATAACATCGCTTTCCGTGTTTATCCTTCATTTTGATTGAATTAAGTTTGGAGGGTAGTAAGTACTAGTATTAAAGGGAAAGTCTGTCTGACTCTGAAACAGTTCCCCCCTAACAACAATTCTGTATCATCTTCTTCCTCTTTCTATTGTCTGTCTTTTCTTCCTCACCCTCTCTTCGAGGGTTTTTTCTTTTTTTTTTTCCTTTTTTCTTTTTTTCTTTTCCTTCTTATTTTCTTTTCTCTTTTTTATTCATTTCCCATTTCTATTACCTCTTCAAACCCTAACCCTAGAACTGAAGATGTTGCCACAGAAGTTTAGGCAGAATCCAATGATTCAGCAACACTCTCTCTACCAACACCCAGCTCTTATTACTCCTCCGCAGGTTCCACTTTTCACTTATTTTTTTCTCATTACTGTTTTAACTTCAATTACTTGATAATCGATCAATCTAAGTGTCCATCGCCTAAAAAATATAGATATGTAAATTATTCTGCAAGTTTTATGTATTGTCTACGTTGGGGAAAAATAAAATATTAACAGTACGAATTCATTTTTTTTTTTTGTCTTGGTGTTTACTTTTGAGTTTAAACCTTAGGTATTATGTAGCATCGGATAGAATAGAAGGTGCACCCGATGTCCGACACCACATAAGTGATTACATTCAATTCAATTTTGTAATTTTCACAAATTATTACCGGTGTAGTGTGTGTCAGGTGTCTAGGTGTTTCTGTAAATGCTTCATAACTTAGGTATTTCTGTTATGACCAATTCTTGTGTGGACACGAGGATTTAAACACTTCATCTGTTCACACACATGCTAAAAGGAAAAAGTAGAAAAAATAATAATTAAATAATCATAGTTTTTAAATGATTATATGATGTGTATTTTTTTTTTGGTGTGTGAAAAAATCAAGTGTCCATCCAAGAATTATTCAGCGTTATTGGGTATTTGAGTGTTGTTTGATTGGATTAGTAGAGAGGGGAGTATATAATTTTGCTTTGAGATTTTCTCCTTTTTATTTTTTGGTTTTTTACATTTTTATTTTGCAGATAGAGCCTATCTTGAGTGGAAATCTGCCTCCTGGCTTTGATTCGAGTACTTGCCGCAGTGTGTGAGTCTAAATAGACACTTCATTTTTTTATTGGTTTTTTAATAAATTTCTTCTACTGTTCTTTCTTTTTTGGCTAAATTACATGTTTGGTCCCTTGATCTTATTTTAGTTTTTAAGTTGGTCCCCTATGTTTTGAAAGTTTCCAGTTGGTCCCTTACGTTACTGGTGTCTGCATAAGTTCGTCTTTTTCGTCAAATTTTGAGTTAAATGTGTCTAAAACGTCCACATGGCACTCCCAAAGTTCTCCATGTGTTCGTCTCTGTTAGCCACATGCATGTTTTTGTTGTAATGTTAGTAACACAAGAGACCAACTTCAAACTTTTTAAACATAGGGGACCAACTTGAAACTTAAAATAAATGTAAGGGACCAAACATGCAATTTAACCTTAGTTTTTTGTTTATCTAGTGATTTTTCCTAGTTTAGCAGCCTTAAGTGACTTGTTGACTTCATTGCCTCTAAAATTGTAAATTTTCTACTCTTTTGCAGTTGGTGGATTTATTTTTTTTTGTCCGCAGCCTCCTTGAGTTTTTCTTTGTTTTTATATTTTGTGTTTTGTATATCTAATATTCACTTTTGGGGAAATGCAGTTATGTCGGCAACATTCATCCTCAGGTTTCAGAGCCCCTACTTCAAGAGCTGTTTTCAAGTGCTGGTGCCCTTGAAGGGTGCAAGCTTATTCGAAAAGAAAAGGTCAGCTTTGTCGATAATGATCTCATCAAAGAGAAAATAAAATGGAATACTGATAAAGTTACACAGTTCACACTTTCTGTTAGCTTTTTTAATAACAAGTTATTTATTAGCCAAAAAATAGTTTGCTAGACAATTGGCTATATATGGTTTTTCATGTGATGTTTTTTTCCTTTGTCTTTTCAACCATGATGATCTGCTCTATATTGTCAACTGCAGTCATCATATGGCTTCGTGGACTACTTTGATCGCAGTTCAGCTGCAATTGCTATTGTGACTCTCAATGGGAGGAATATGTATGTATTTTCTTAGTTAATGGTAGTTATTGGAACGGTTTTTGTTAGTTGTTATTTTAACCAACACATTGTCTGCAGTTTTGGGCAGTCTATCAAAGTTAACTGGGCTTATGCTCGTGGTCAGAGAGAAGACACATCAGGTTATATTTCTGCTGATTATGTACGTTTGGAGTTAATTTTGCCTGTCTTTTTGTGAACACAAATTTACTTTTACTATTCATTCGGATTTAGGACACTTTCATATTTTTGTTGGTGACCTTAGTCCCGAGGTTACAGATGCAACTCTGTATGCTTGCTTCTCCGCGTATTCTAGTTGCTCGTAAGTTTTATATGCCCTTAATATTTTCTTTTTTCTATTTGTTATCCCGGTTTATTAAGGGGGATGTTTTGTTAGAAATACTTACACTTGAATGTGTGTCTAAAATCAATTCAAATTCATTAATATCATGGCACTTGGTTTGTTGCAGAGATGCAAGGGTAATGTGGGATCAGAAGACAGGCCGATCTAGGGGGTTTGGATTTGTTTCTTTTCGAAATCAGCAGGCATGAAATCTTCACTTTTTACATTTGTTATCTTTCTTCTCTCTTTGGTTATTTTTTTGTGCTTGCCATGCTAATGGTTGGGTGACTTTGTTTTCTATGTAATTTAACAGGAAGCCCAAAGTGCCATAAACGATTTAACTGGTAAGATATTTTTATCATGTAAATACTAGTTTTTCATTTTTTGTTTTCAACATAGTTGAGGTGAAATGTGTATGTATGGTAATTGATTGTCACCATATCATTTATATTTTTTCAACTTTTAAGATGTAAATTGTTTAAAACATTGAAATCCATATCCTGCTGCAAGCTCCAACCAGCCTTCTTTTTTTACTTGGAATCTCGTTATATCAGAAAATTAATATTAATATACATGTGGTGCCTATTTCATGGTTAAACCATATTCTAGGGGGATCTGATGGTGGCCACCTAATTGTGCTGTTGTTTATGCGGAATGATCAAATAAACGAACATTTTGATTGGTTATATGGTCCGAAGCATTTGATATGCAAGTCCTAACCTCACTAATACCAGTAAATTAGCGATAATTCTGTTGGATGATTGGTTCATTGAATTACTGTATTCATAATTTTATTTTACAGTCAATGACGTTTAGTGCTTCAGTTGTGTCCAGATTTTTTAATGTTTTTCTGACACTTCAGGTAAATGGCTTGGAAGTAGACAGATCCGTTGTAATTGGGCCACAAAAGGAGCTAATATCAATGGTGAAAATCAGAGTTCAGAGTCCAAAAGTGTTGTGGAGTTAACTAGTGGAACATCTGGTGAGATCACAGGTTTATTATACAAAAATTCCTCTTAGAGTGTTTTCATTTTTTTCTGTTTTTTATCATGTGCGGTTGGCTTTAGAAGTGAGTTCAAGTGTTCATTGTCTGTTTTTTTTTATAACACCTATAAATTATACAATGATTTCTGATGAAAACGGTTACTGCTTCATTGTTTTTAAAATATTCCAATTGTTGGCTTCAAATGATTTTTTAACGGGATCATCCTAATATTAGCTTTAAAGCTGTTGAATGCTGTTGTAGTAGTTCGGTTTTTTCATTTATGTCATGGTTGACATTTTTGAAAAAAAAAAATATATTTTTTGTGCATCTATTAATAATTTTCCATATATCATAGTGGCCTGATTGTTGATTTTGGTTGGTGAATAATCCTTACTTCTTGGTTGGCTTTTATTTTCTGTAGAAGAAGTGCAGGAAATGACCAGTGATGACAGTCCTGAGAAGAATCCTCAATATACCACTGTTTATGTTGGCAATCTTGCTCCCGAGGCAAGGATTCATATTATTTTCTGACTTTTTTTTACCTAAATAATCATTCATATCTATCTGGGAGTACTTTCTCTGTCTATTTAAATGGGTTTAGACTATAGTTACTATAGTATGAACTACTCCGGCTGCTGTGTGCATAGATTTAGCAATTAGATTTTTAAGCTATATAAAATATGTATAGCAGAGTCTTGTAAATTCAGTTTGTTCTAAAATTGCCTTGTGCTCTCATGGTCTGTGAAATCGCAGGTTACTTCTGTTGATCTCCACCATCATTTTCATGCCCTCGGTGTTGGAACTATTGAAGATGTTAGGGTGCAACGAGACAAAGGTTTTGGGTTTGTGAGATACAGTACCCATGGTGAAGCAGCTCTTGCTATACAAATGGGCAATGCTCGGTTTCTGTTTGGGAAACCTATCAAGGTAAATGGCCAAATGGCAGGATATTTATAATTTATCTGTTGAGTATTCTTTTATTTAGTATATCCTGTATATCTGTCTATCGTTTTTGGCTTTTTTATCTAGAGGCATATTAATAAAAAATGTTGTATCAAGGTTTCATTAATATCTGTAATTTTTAAAGACAAATTTGAAGTCTCTAATTCACAAAGATCTTGCATCATATCCTCGACCATATATAATAAGCTTCATAATACTAAGTCTCTAGAAAAATGTTGTATCTGTTATCTAATCTTGTAAATTGATATTTTGCAGTGTTCATGGGGTAGCAAGCCTACTCCTCCAGGAACAGCCTCTACTCCTCTTCCACCACCAGCTTCTACGCATGTACCAGTGCCAGGGTTTTCACCTGCCGGTCTTGCATTGTATGAACGCCAGTTGGCTTTGAGCAAAATGAATGAGGCACATGCCGTAAAGCGGGCAACCATGGGAATGGGTGCTCTTGGGGCTGGGTATGGGGCAGGGTTCCCTAATGTTGCCACCACCCAGCACCTAATGTACTACCAGTAAAATATCCGATCCCCTATGACAAAGGAATGTTTATTACAAGTTTATTGAACCGCTAGAATGGTTTTACGATACTGCATGTTAATTTCTTCCATCCTCCCTTTGTTGTACTCTTTTCTACCTTTATCCTTATCAATTCCTTTTGGCACCTTTTGTAGTTTCTTTATGCTTTGTTTATTATGCCCAACACATTTGTATTACTACATTTAAATTAATGACGAGAAAAAACAAAATTCAACGAGCTGCTAGGGGCTAAACCAAATACAACACATCTCATTACATAGTTGTAAAACTCTATATTGCTGAGCCGGGATTTAGGTATTGGTTAGGTAAGTGAATAATGGATTTTAGTCGAAATTTGCATACATTAGACAGTAAAATATTGAAAGTTTAACAACCATGCACTCAAGTTTAAATTTGTAACTAATGATTAAGCACCTGAATTCCTCGCACTTTATTATATTTTGATTTCCCTTTATATACAGTACTAGTACAATAGTGGGAAATACCCACACGCTAACATTTTTATCTGAGAAAAGTTGAGTTAAGCAATGCTTAATTTATTCAATAATTGGACTCGTGCGTAAAATTAAAAAAATACTACTCTCGTTTTTCGATGAGATAATTTTTTTAAAAAATAACCCTACGAATGCGTGTAGCAAGTTCTTGCATTATATAATGCCCCTGATGACAATTAGGAGTAGGTTTTTTTCTTCAACAAAATGTTATTTGTTTTTATTCAAATATTATTTGCAAACGATGTCCAATAATAGTCTTGAAGCTCGTGAAATTATTTTATTCAGAAAAATGTTCATGAAAATAAATAAAATACTCGAATCTTAATTTTGTGAATTTTGTCAAAAAAAAAATATAGCTATTATTGTAAATCAACGCATGTAATATGTATTTCATCTATGACCGTGAGTTCTGCAAACCTAGCTTAACAAACTATACGTGTTTTAGTATGGAAGAATAATTCGTTTACCCGTTTTTCTCAAAAACTATGCAAATGAAATTATCATGCGACTGAATGATCACTCAAATAGAAATTACATAGATAGCTATGATAGCTTATGCGGAAAGCTATAGAGCTTGTAAAAGTAACATGTCGACTCATATCAAAGTAACACTTTCCTATCAGGGAGCACAATGATGTTCACTTTTTAGGGAAAAAATTGAGAGCTGAAAAAAATAGTGGGGCATATGCCATGGAATAATAAAAGGGGTTCCAAGTTCCGACACAAGATTTTCTTTTAAGACCATAGCTTGTTTGATGATTTTATTTCTTTTTCTTAGTGGGATGGGACGGCCACACTATAGTTGGATTCCCTTGTCATAATACTCATATTGGTGCTCCTTTCATTTTCAATGTGTTCCATCTTATGGTCCCCACTCAAATGGCATCCACTTAAACGACGAAATAACACATTTATGAGACAGCTTCTTCTTGTGTTCAAAATAAGGTCTTAATACAGGCTCCAATACCCTCAAGTCTTCTTCCCCTTACATGACTTATGCACTCATGTATGGGCTACAATGAAAGCAATGCACAAGCAAACAAAAGGAGAAGAGAAGCAATCAGAGAAAGTAATAATTTTTTTTAATTCTTACACTAATCTTTATAAATTTGAAAAAAAAATGATTTAATAGTTTGTTTGGAGATCACTCACATTGGATATTAAAATCAATTCTAACTCAAAAATTAAGTTGCTGAAGTAATTGGAGGTGTTTGTTTTCAAAAGTGTGTCAAATCAATTTGGTTTTGAAGGTTTTGTTTTTAGCATTTCGGATTTTAGCTGTAAAATACACCTTTATTTTTTTTTTGTTGGAATTGAATTCGGTATCTCAAGATTTACAACACTCACGGACAATGTAGGTAACTTACATTAGAGTCCTTGGTAGGTATGGTATACACTTCATTACCGGGCATAAATGATATTTTATGAAATCTTCAAAAATAAATCCTATTAAAATCTAAAACAATTAAATACAACAGTGTTAACATAATGACTGTATATATATATATATATATAGTCTAATTTTTTATTTTATTCTTGTATTTTGTTGTGAATTAAAATGATAGTAAAGATTTCTTGGAGGAGATAAAATAGAAGAGTTAACACGGTATGATTTTTTTTTTGTTTGAATAAAGTTAACACGGTATGATTGTGAGGTCTATATACAAGTAAGGACAAAAAATATAAAATTTTCAGTCGAGTCACTCATTTTTTAATTTCATATATTTTCTATGAAATTTAATATACTTTAGATTGTTATAATTCCAACTGAGGTATATGATGTAAGTCTGTAATAACCATAAAAAAAAATCGAAAAATATTATTTTCATTTAGAAACTAAATGAAAAACGATGACCAAGATGATATTTTTAATTTTTCGATTAGATTATGTTTGAGAATTGAGACAGAATTGAAAAAAAGAACAAATCGATCTATGCAATTGAGATTTGTGATATCATAATTCGTGATTCCTTCTTGAGCTTGGCATAAAGGAAAATTACATCAAAATACATCTTCTCTCTCATTATTTCTCATCAAAATTTTTGTTTTGGTTACGATCGAGCTATCTATCTTAATTCTCATATAAATAAATATAACATACAGTTAACCATAGTGTAGCCGTATATTATGTACTTAATAGTATCAATCTCTGGATTATTAATTTTCCACGGCCAGAGTTTGATACCAATCGATTGTTAAATTGCAAGAATTCCAGTTGAAAATATTTGATCCCTTGCATGAGGTGAACTTGATAATTCCACAGACCTTGAAGCTTCTGAACCACACCTCTCTTTGCGTTCATCCATCATTATTTGACTTGAACGACACTCTGTGCTACAAAATGCTTTCTCACCTCTACAAAACAATTAACAAAATTATTAAGCAAACAACAAAAAAATTATGTAAAACTATATTTAAAAAAAAAATTAAGCAAAAAAATAAAATTAGATTGATCAATACCTGTACATGTAAACATCTTTGCCAAGAAGATTCTTTCCGCACAAGTTACATGAATTAAGAAAATTTGATGTCGGAAATATTGGTTTAGGCTCTATGAAAATTTGTGGGGGTGATGATCTTTTTACAACACTAACGTTGTTGTTGTTGTTGTTGTTAATATAGCTATAACCTTGTTGTTTCCGAACATCACCTTCGCCACCATCATAATAAACCTTGGTAAAGGTTTTGTTAGGTACGTGGCATGTGACATATGTGTATTCTTCTTCCATGCTTTCCATGTCAATTTCATTCATACTTGAATAATCCATTTGAAACCCATTTGGGCTTTTCACAGATTGAATTTGGATAGGTCCTGATCGGTTCAAATTCGAGGTACAAACAGCATGTTTAGGCAAAACTTCGCATGTTTTATTGTTATCAAGAGCTGCCACAATTTTGAGACCAACACCACCAAGGTCATAGTTTTTTAGACCCCTTGGTGATTGCATCTTTGTGTCTAATGGTCCTCTTGGGCTTCCGGTGGTGTCCATCATACGGCCACCGGAGACCAATAGTTCCGACAATTTTCCAATCATTGGAGAGGGTCTCTTCCTCAACATGATCGGAGAGAAGATGAAGAGAAGAAAAGATAGGTTGTTGAGTTGTGTGTTGAAGAATGAAGAATATAAAAGTGAAGAGTAGTGGGTGTCTTTATAAGACCAACTATAAAGTTCTCTTAGGGGTCTTAATATTAATTTCATGGAGTAGTTGGGCTAAACCCTTGGTTTGTTTGGAATTTTGTTGTTGATCATTGCTAGAGAAATGCCCAACAATTAATATTTTATTTGATATATTAGTATTTAATTAAAACTAGTGGTTTGATAATAATATTTCGATTTGATTTGCTTACATTAAAGTGATTCCTTTCTTGTGATAACCTTTGCCTTAATATAATATTATAATAATATATATAAAGGTCGTTTGTCAGTGGGCCAGATTCTTGAGAAAAAATTTGGCATTTCCAATTATTGAGATACCCCTATATTAATAATAAATTTAGGCTATGTGATTTTGAGGTCAAAAATAGGTGGAAAATGTGGTTGTTCAGCATATTAATTATAACTAGATTAGATAATTAATTGTAGTAATAATTTGCTTTGAATAAACACTTAATTGTCCACAAATCTTAATTGAACTAACAAATACTCCCTCCATAACTTTTTATAAGCAAATTTGACCAATTCACATTTTTTAAGGAATGTGGTTTGTGTTATTTAATTTAAGTTAAATAACCTATTTTGCCCTCATTAATTGTGGTGTACAGTAGTATATTTTCAAGGTGTTGTTGTTAAACGTGTATGCATTTAAAAAATTAAAGTAAGGGTATTTCAGGTATATTATCCTTAAATATGACAAAAAAAGTCAATTTTGCTTATAATTAGTTACAACTGAAATGGTTGAATTTTGCTTATATTTTGTTATGGAGGGAGTACTATATCAAAATTATTACCCTTTTGTCTTAAAATAATGGTCGTTTAAGGTTTGTGCACAACTTTCAAAAAAATGATTAATTGTGTTGATTTCTATAATAAATTTGCTATCATTTACTAAAATACTCATATTAATTGTAGCTAGTGGAGTAATTAGGTTGAATGAAATTCAATAAATAGAGGTATAATAATGGAAAAAATAATAATAAATGTTGCATTAATATTTTAAAGTGACAATTATTTTGAGACAGAAAAAATGCTAAAAAACAATTATTTTGAAATGGAGGAAGTATGAGTTCTTGTAACCAGAATTCGAACCCTAAAATTTCGACTCTTTTGTTTGAGTGTGTAAGTTTTCAATGACCGTTGTTTGTCAAAAACTATAAAAAAAAATATTAAATTGTTTGTCTCAATTTGATAAAATAATTGTTTGTCTCAATATTTTTTATTTTATTTCAAAAACTGTTTGCGTGTTAGACTCATTCAAATTCATGTAGGTTAACATAAACAAAATGGAAGTTAACGTCAAATGTTATACCAATATACTCACTAATAGTACCATTAATATAGTTTATTACATGTTTGATTATTGTTGTTTTGACTCAATTACTCCCTTCGTCCCTATTTATAGAAGTAGTTTACAAAAAAGTTTTGTCCCTAAATATAAGATCATATACAAATTCCTAGATGCATTGATTACTCTTTTTCCAAATATACCCCTTATTAATACTATCAATTTGTCTTGGTATATGAAAAGTTAACATTAAATATATATTTAATTAAGGGTAATCTAGTAATAGTCACACACATTTGAGACAACTTTATTACTTCAACAACTTTTTTTAATACACGTGATTTTTGTAAACTATTCCTATAAAAAGGGACGGAGAGAGTATAAGTTTGATTTTTCATTTTTGTGGAAATTATGTTATTACATGTTTGATCTAAAATTTTGTAATTATATTTATGGGTTTGTCTAACATGTGCAATATTGCACATGTTAAAGTAGCTAAAAATGGAAACTTTTTATTGAAAAACAACAATTATTTAATAAAAAGATACATATTTAATATGTAATGCACAAGTTCCAATGCAAACATACTTTTTTAAACTTCTTAACATGTGCAAATTTGCACATGATAGAAAACACTATATTTATATGATTATTACTCGTATATTTATAAGGAATATCGACATGACACTTGAGGTCATTGTCTCTCATTAATAATAGTTCCATGACATTTGGACCGTTAGATGGAGGACTCGTGTACAGTGTATTGCTACATGATGACTGGAACCACATCACGGAGCCCACTGATTTTGAGAACTGAAAGTGACTTGGTCGGGCCCACTCGGAATATGATCCCTTCGACTATCAAATTACATTTATACCCATGAGATATTCTTTCGTTTTATCTATCGATAATATCTAAAAGTTACAGCAAAATTTTATAATCGTCCTTATTAAAACTCATGATCTCCTTAATTTTATATGCATCATGGTAATTGTGCAAAATTTAATTTATTTGTTTTTTAAAAATTAATTACGGAAAATGTTTATCACAAATGTAACCAATTTCCACGGATAATTATGAAACTAATTTTTTTTAATTAATTACGGATAATTGTCATATCTACTAACATCTACTAATATACTAACAATATATAAAAATCGAAATACAATAAAATTTCATAATCGTCCTTATTAAAACTCATGATCTCCTTAATTTTATGTGCATAATGGTCATTTTGCAAAATTTAATTTATTTGTTTTTTAAGAAATTAATTACGGATAATGTTCGTATCTACTAACATCTACTAGCAATATATAAAAATCAAAGTACAACAAAATATTATAATCGTCCTTATTAAAACTCATGATCTCTTTAATGTCGATATTTTGAAAATAGTCACGAGTTTTCAAAATTTTATCATATCGACTATCACATATCGGTACAAAAAAAATTCTTCTGCATACATAAGCATATAAAATTCTGAACGAGTGCGGTTTAAATATTTAACGGTTTTTAAATATAACATAAAAATATATTTAATAGACACACTACATTAATGTTGATTTTTTTAAAATAGTCATGAGTTTCCAAAATTTTATCAAATTGACTTTCTCATGTATCTATATAAAAATTTGATTTTGCATATATAAACATTTAAAATCTGCAACGTGAGCGGTGCAAACATTGAACATGTTTTGCATATAAAATAAAATTTATTTAATAGAGACACTACATTAATGTTGATATATTGAAAATAGTCATGAGTTTTCAAAATTTTATCATATCGACTTTCTCATATATGTATATAAAAATTTGTTTCTACATATATAAACATTTAAAATCTGCAACGGGAGCGGTGCAAACATTGAACAGCGTTTTGCATATAACATAAAATTTAATCAATAGAAACACCGCATTAATGTTGATATTTTGAAAATAGTCACAAGTTTTCAAAATTTTATCATATCGACTGTCACATATCGAAACATATAAATTTTCTTCTGCATATAAAAGCGTATACATTCTTCAACGAGTGCGGTTTAAATATTTAACGGTTTTTAAATATAACATAAAAATATATTTAATAGACACACTACATTAATGTTGATTTTTTGAAAATAGTCATGAGTTTCCAAAATTTTATCAAATTGATTTTCTCATGTATCTATATAAAAATTTGTTTTTGCATATATAAACATTTAAAATCTGCAACGTGAGCGGTGCAAACATTGAACATGTTTTGCATATAAAATAAAATTTATTTTATAGACACTACATTAATGTTGATATATTGAAAATAGTCATGAGTTTTCAAAATTTTATCATATCGACTTTCTCATATATGTATATAAAAATTTGTTTCTACATATATAAACATTTAAAATCTGCAACGGGAGCGGTGCAAACATTGAACAACGTTTTGCATATAAAATAAAATTTAATCAATAGAAACACCGCATTAATGTTGATATTTTGAAAATAGCACAAGTTTTCAAAATTTTATCATATCGACTGTCACATATCGAAACATACAAATTTTCTTCTGCGTATATAAGCGTATAAATTCTTCAACGAGTGTGGTTTAAATATTTAACGGTTTTTAAATATAACATAAAAATATATTTAATAGACACACTACATTAATGTTGATTTTTTGAAAATAGTCATGAGTTTCCAAAATTTTATCACATTGACTTTCTCATATATCTATATAAAAATTTGTTTCTGCAAATATAAACATTTAAAATCTGCAACGAGAGCGGTGCAAACATTGAACAGTGTTTTGCATATAAAATAAAAATTTTCCTTCAAAAAAAAGTTATTTAATAGAAACACTACATTAATTTTGATTTTGAAAATAATAATGAGTTTTTAAAATTTTATCATATCGACTTTCTCATATATGTATATAAAAATTTGTTTCTGCAGATATAAACATTTAAAATCTGCAACGGAAGCAGTGCAAACATTAAACATTCTTTTGCATATAAAATAAAATTTAATCAATAGAAACACTGCATTAATTATGATATTTTGAAAATAGTCACAAGTTTTCAAAATTTTATGTGCATAAAAATTTGTTTTTGCATATATAAGCAAATAAAATCCATAACTAGTGTGACTCGACTATTTAACAAATTTTTGTTTATTTAAGAGAGAAAAATTAATAGAAACATTACATTTTTACTCATAATTTTCATATAATATCTATAAACATTTTACAATATTAACAATATAATTATTTTTTTATATAATTATCGCAATGTTACGTGACCCGTGCGAAAGCACGGGTCTTTTACTAGTTTCAATTATACATCATACAATGACTTTTTTATTTGAGAGCTTCGATTTGATTATACTATTACGTGACCCGTGCGATGCACGGGTTTTGTATAGCTTCATATATAACTATCAAATTGTACGATGCACAGATTTTGTAGAGTTTAATATATAAGTATCAAACTGGTTGTATTATTAATTTTAGAGTTACATTCAAAGTCATAGAAACAATCAAACTAAGTGTTAACTGAGAGTGATCGACATGCAAAATCTCAAAAAAGCAAATTAGAAATATTCAGTATGCATCAACAAAAATGAATATGGAATGAAAGTCATAAATTAAGTTATGTGAAAGTAATCAAACATGGAAATAAACACAATAAAAATGATAAATCATAGAAAATACTTTAATGAAAAGAAAACAATATACAAAAGTTTGCAAGGGCTGCTAAATCTATAAAAAAAGAAAAGGAACTGATATGTGGTAACATAAAGAAAAAAGAATAATGAAAAGGAATTGCTAAAAAAATGAGAACTGATATGTAGTAACTAAAAGAAAACAAATAATGAAAAGGAACAGCTATCAAAAAAGGCTAACCGCAAGAGCTGCTAAATCTATAAAAATGAAAAATGAAAAGTAATTGCTATCAGAAAAGGAACCGCCAATAATGAAAAGAAACTGCTATCGAAAAAGGAACCGTCAAGGTGTTAGTGACTTAAAAAAAATTCCTTTAGGATTGCATATCCATTTTAGAAGCAATAATATTTCAATAAAAAACATCAGTACTTTGGTGGTAAGAGTTGTGAATTGGAAGCATGAGGTACCTGATTCGATCTCCACCAAGAGTTTTTTTCATAATTTTTTTTCAAAACTAATATGTACTAACTAAAAGAAAACAAATAATGAAAAAGAACAGCTATCAGAAAAGGTTAACCGCAAGAGCAAAGAAACCGTCAAGGTGTTAGTGGCTTAAAAAAAGGCCTTTAGGATTGCATATCCATTTTAGAAGCAATAATATTTCAATAAAAAACATCAGTACTTTGGTGGTAAGAGTTGTGAATTGGAAGCATGAGGTACTTAGTTCGATCACCACCAAGAGTTTTTTTCATAAATTTTTTTTAAAACAAAAAATTAGGGCTAATCATTAGGGTTAGGGCAACACTACTTAATATTTAGTATAACTAGACTCTAACCCGTGCGATACATGGGTTTTGTAGAGCTTCATATATAACTATCAAATTGACTATATTATTACTTTTATAGTTACATTCAGTATTATGTTATCAAACTACCTCAAAAACAACAAAAACAAAAGATGGACTGCAATAAAAATGACAAATCAAAAGAAAAAATATACACAAAAGCTTGTACCAAGAAATTGGTCATAACCGCAAAAGCTGTTAAATCTATAAAAATGAAAAGGAAAAGAAACTGATATGTGGTAATCGAAAGAAAAAAAATTAATGAAAAGGAACTGCTATGTGGTAACCGAAAGAAGAAAAAATAATAAAAAGGAACTTTTATGTGGTAATTGAAAGAAAAAATAATAATGAAAAGGAACTGCTATCAAAAAGGAATTGCAATGACGTTAGTGGCTTTAAAAAAATGACATTTTCATGTGTTACCTGATTCAATTTCTTGCAGACTTTTTTTTTTTCATAAAAATTAATTAGGTCTGTCAAAAAGAGTGGGGTTATAGTTATTAGGTTCAATCGGATGATGGTGAGAGAGATGAAAGTGAGTGAGAAATGATTTAGGGATTGTGAGATTGAAAGAAAGAGGACCCGAGATTTATGTTGAATACATAACATTGAAGCAATTGCATGTCATAAAAAACATCAGTACCTTGGTGGTAAGAGTTGTGAATTACATTGGTAGCTTATAAATAAATGACATTTTCATGTGCTACCTGATTCAATTCCTTGCAGACCTTTTTTTTCATAAAAATTGCAATCACATGTCATAAAAAAGATCAGTAGCCTGGTGTTAAGAGTTGTGAATTGGAAGCATGTGGTACCTGGTTCGATCCCCATCAAGAATTTTTTTCAGAACAACCGCCAATAATGAAAAGAAACTGTTATCGAAAAAGGAACCGTCAAGGTGTTAGTGGCTTAAAAAAGGCCTTTAGGATTGCATATCTATTTTAGAGGCAATAATATTTCAATAAAAAGCATTAGTACTTTGGTGGTAAGAGTTGTGAATTGGAAGTATGAAGTACCTGGTTCGATCCCCACCAAAAGTTTTTCATAAATTTTTTTCAAAACTAACAATTAGGGTTAATCATTAGGGTTAGGGCAACACTACTTAACATTTAGTATTATAAATATAAAGATAACCACGGGTCCTATCTAATGAATTAAAGATAATAGTTAGGAGGGAGGGGCAAGGTTTAAATATAGAATGAGAAATTGGAAGTTGTCACCTCATAACAATACTTGCACAAGAAAAACTCAAGCTTAGTTTGCAATATAGCAAAGACATATAGGTATGGTGGCGTTTACAATGGGAAAGCAGAAAGCTTTCCCACCATGGGAAAGCCTTTTCCAATGGTTAGATGTTTGAGGAACACAATTTTTATGGTGGACTGTCTACACCAAATTTTTTTCCTTTCTCTTTTACACTCTTATATTTTTGTTTAGATCTGGAATACACGATTTTTATCATAGACTGCCTACACCATATTTTTTTCTTTTCTCTTTTACACTCTTATATTTTTGTTTAGATCTGAATTTTTTTTTTCTTGATTTGAAAACAATTGGTCAGATTTTCTCACTCGCGCGCGCCTTTATTTTAAGAGTGACTTAGAAGTTGAATTTTTTTACGATTTTTTGCAGGCATGTTTAGGACATAAAAACAACATCGCCCACAAAAAACGAGAATTTTCCGACAAGGGACGGATTAAATATGAATTTTTTACGCGCCAAAAACTCAAGAACGCGAAACAACAAAACATGCACCTAGAAAACGAATTTTGAGCTGGTTTTTTGCAGACACCTCTATATGTTTATAGAGGTGTCTGCAAAAAACCAGCTCAAAATTCGTTTTCTAGGTGCATGTTTTGTTGTTTCGCGTTCTTGAGTTTTTGGCGCGTAAAAAATTCATATTTAATCCGTCCCTTGTCGGAAAATTCTCGTTTTTTGTGGGCGATGTTGTTTTTATGTCCTAAACATGCCTGCAAAAAATCGTGAAAAAATTCAACTTCTAAGTCACTCTTATAATACGGGCGAGCGTGCGCGGATGCGCGCGAGCGAGAAAATCCGACCAATTGTTTCCAGATCAAGAAAAGAAAAAAATTCCAAATCTAAACAAAAATATAAGAGTGTAAAAGAGAAAGGAAAAAAATTTGGTGTAGACTGTTTTGTTGTTTCGCGTTCTTGAGTTTTTGGCGCGTCAAAAATTCATATTTAATCTGTCCCTTGTCGGAAAATTCTTATTTTTTGTGGGCGATGTTGTTTTTATGTCCTAAACATGCCTGCAAAAAATCGTGAAAAAATTCAACTTCTAAGTCACTCTTATAATACGGGCGCGCGCGCGCGCGCGGATGCGCGCGAGCGAGAAAATCCGACCAATTGTTTCCAGATCAAGAAAAGAAAAAAATTCCAGATCTAAACAAAAATATAAGAGTGTAAAAGAGAAAAGAAAAAAATATGGTGTAGGCAGTCTATGATAAAAATCGTGTATTCCAGATCTAAACAAAAATATAAGAGTGTAAAAGAGAAATGAAAAAAATTTGGTGTAGACAGTCCACCATAAAAATTGTGTTCTTCAAGCATCTAACCATTGAAAAGGCTTTCCCATGGTGGGAAAGCTTTCTGCTTTCCCATTGTAAACGTCACCTATAGGTATATAATATAAATAGATTACAACAACCACATCACATGACTAACAACTTTCAATATTTCATTATGTGTGATTAATAACTACCACATCACATGACTAACAACTTCCAATAATTCATTTCTCACTTTGTTTTTTGTTTTCCTTTGATCAATTGCCTCCAACATAATTTTTCTGTCAATTCACAATGAAACATTAAGGTCCTACATATAACTTGAAATAAATAAGAGAAATTGTTAAATAAATAAATTTAAATTATGGATATACATATATATTTAAATAAATATATTTTAATTTTATATTTAAAAAACTTACTAAATTTATCTACATCCCTTTCGATATGAAAAAGTTTCCATACAAATTCAATAAATTTTACACAAAATACTACTTTCAACTTTTACACAAAATACTTCATTGTCTAAACCTTACATATTAATTAAAAAAACACTACAAATTACCACATAGTTTTTTTTTACAACTCTTTCATATTTTTTCCACCAACATAATGGAAATACTACATCTTTTTATGACCACACCAGCCAATACCAAAAGAGAGTTTCAACAACATAACAAAAGACACACACTCATCAAAAAGTCGCTCAAACACATTGTACCGTCCATAATTTCCACAAAACCCAGAAACAACTCAATGAATCAAAAACTAAAAAAGGACACTTGAAAAAGCCATGAAAATATGAATAAAAGATTTAAAAAAAACATGTTGCGAACAAAATTAGCTTTTAATACCTGTATGTATGGTTCTGAAACTGAAAAGATGCAAGAGAAGTGAAATAGATCAGAGATCAATGCAACACCATGAGAATAGAAGTGTATAAAAACAAATTGATTTTTTTTTTAAATTCCAATGGTGACTGCAGAATGCTTATAGTGGACAAAATTAGAAACATAAAATTGGAAACACAAATCTTTATAATACTAAATGTTAGGTAGTACTGCCCTAACTCTAATGATTAGCCCTAATTTTTAGTTCTGAAAAAAATTTATGAAAAAAACTCCTGATAGGGATCGAACTAGGTACCATATGCTTCCAATTCACAACTCTTACGACCAGGCTACTGATGTTTTTTATGAAATGTGATGGCTTCAACGTTGTATATTTATCACTAATCTCGGTTCCTTTTTCTTTCAATCTCACAATCTCTAATCATTTCTCACTCACTTTCATCTCTCTCATCATCATTCAATTGAACTTAATCACCATAACCCCGCCCTTTTTGACGGACCTAATTAATTTTTATGAAAAAAAAGTCTGCAAGGAATTGAATCAGGTAGCACATGAAAATGTCATTTTTTTATAAGCCACTAACGTCATTACAATTCTTTTTTTTATATAGCAGTTCATTTTCATTGTTAGCGGTTCCTTGCCAATTTAATAGTTATATATGAAGCTGTACAAAACCCGTGCATCACACGGGTTAGAGTCTAGTAAGAAATACAAAAAATAAACCCTGAACCCTAAACCCTAAACATGAAGAAAAATAAATAAAAAACCCTTATCCTATTGCACGTACCTTTGATTAGTTGAATAGTCCGTGTTTGTGCTTGAGCAGCTACCATCAAAATCATCCTTATATGTCAATATAAACGATGCTAAGAAGAATAATACACATAGAAGTGAGAAAGCACAAAACCATCCTTAGTTTATGATAACAATCAAGAAGATAAACTAAAGAAGCAATGACATGAGTGGAGATTGAATAGTCATTCACTACATGTGGTAAAAAGAAAACCGTTAATTCACTTGATTACATTGCATCGGTTTATACAAAAATTTTTTTTACAGTCTTTATACATTCTTAATAATACATTAATGTTATTTCAAGATTTACATATTTACTTTAATCATTCTTCCATAAGTTATTTTTTCCATAACAATACGTTAATATTATTTTCATAACATATGCTGGATTAAAATAAGAGGACAAAATGATAGTCAAAGAAAAAAAGAATAAGAGGATAAAATCGAAATGACATGACAAAAATTGAGGACAAAATAGTCATTTTAGATAAGTAGGGTTGAGAATAGAGTTTGCACGCTATTCTCCATTTTATGACAACAAAAAAAAAGACACAAATACGACACTGTAATTTACTATTCAATTATACCATCATTTTCCCCCTTTCTCACATTACATCTCTCTTCCCTGTTCTGCAAACAAACAACATTTCCTCTCCCTTCTCTTATTCTGCAACTCTCTTTTTCTCTCTCACCGGCGACCACGATCTCATCGACGTCGCTCTCCTGATCTCACTGGTGGCCACTCTCTCTCTCTCTCTCTCTCTCTCTCTCTCTCTCTAACGGTCACGACATCACCGGAAATTGACTTCCGACCGATAGTTGGTTTCAGTAGGCGGTTGTTGTAGAGGACAACGGTGGTTGACGAGATCTCAATGGCGGCGGAGAAGATGAGATCTGAACGCGTCGTTCTCCAAATCTAAAACGGATTTAAATCGACGATGGTGGTGGCGAGGAGGGTGGTGGCGATGGTGACTGATGAGGATGACGGTGGTTATGTGGGCGGATGGTCTGGTGGTGAGGGGCGATGGTGGGAGAGTGGTAGAAGGATGGAAGTTTGGTGCCTGTTTGATGTTCAGACACAGAGAGAACAAAAAAAAATCAATTAACAAAATTATCCCTCAAATTCAGTTGAAATTTCAAATATGCCACTGTACTTTGACGAAAATTACAAAACGGCCTCTGATGTCGTATCTACTTCTACTAACAATATATATCTACTAACAATATATAAAAGTCGAAGTACAACAAAATTTCATAATCGTCCTTATTAAAACTCATGATCTTCTTAATTTTATGTTCATAATGGTCATTGTGCAAAATTTAATTTATTTGTTTTTAAAATATTAATTACGGATAATGTTTATCACAAGTGTAACCAATTTTCAAGGATAACTTTGAAACTAATTTATTTGTTTTTTTTAAAATTAATTACTGATATTTGTCATATCCACTAACATCTACTAACAATATATAAAAATTGAAGTACAACAAAATTTCATAATCGTCCTTATTAAAACTCACGATCTCCTTAATTTTACGTGCATAATGATGATTTTGCAAAATTAAATTTATTTGTTTTTTTAAAAATTAATTACGGATAATGCTCATCACAAGTGTAAGCAATTTTCACGAATAACTATGAAACTAATTTATTTGTTTTTTAAAAAGTTAATTACGGATAATGTTCATATCTACTAACATCTACTAACAATATATAAAAATCAAAGTACAACAAAATTTCATAATCGTCCTTATTAAAACTCATGATCTCTTTGATATCGATATTTTGAAAATAGTCACGAGTTTTCAAAATTTTATTATATCGACTGTCGCATATCGGTACATAAAAATTTTCTTCTGCATATATAAGCATATAAAATCTTCAACGAGTGCGGTTTAAATATTTAACGGTGTTTTAAATATATCATAAAAATTTATTTAATAGACACACTACATTAATGTTGATATTTTGAAAATAGTCATGAGTTTCCAAAATTTTATCATATCGACTTTCTCATATATGTATATAAAAATTTGTTTCTGCAAATATAAACATTTAAAATCTGCAACGGGAGCGGTTAAACATTGAACAATGTTTTGCATGTAAAATAAAAGGAAAATTCTTGTTTACCCATCAATAAAAGGTGGGTAATACTACCCATGTTGAGTTGGCCCAATCAAAACAATGTATTTATATAACATTAAAAATAATAGAAAACAAACAAATAACTTTGATTGGTGCCAACTCAGCATGGGTTGTGTTACCCGCCTTTTATTGATGGGTACCCAAGTTGTCACCAAAATAAAATTCATTTAATAAACACGCTACATTAATGTTGATATTTTAAAAATAGTCACGGGTTTCCAAAATTTTATCATATCGATTTTCTCACATATGTATATAAAAATTTGTTTATGCAGATATAAACATTTAAAATCTGCAACGAGAGTGGTGCAAACATTAAACAATGTTTTGCATATAAAATAAAATTTAATCAACATAAACACTGCATTAATGTTGATATTTTGAAAATAGGCACAGGTTTTCAAAATTTTATCATATCGACTATCACATATCGATACATACAAATTTTCTTCTGCATATATAAGCATATAAATTCATCAACGAGTGCGATTTAAATATTTAACAGTGTTTTAAATATAAAATAAAAATTTATTTAAACACTGCATTAATGTTGATATTTTGAAAATAGTCACGTGTTTCCAAAATTTTATCATATCGACTTTTTCATACATGTATATAAAAATTTGTTTATTTAGATATTAGTACATAAAATCTGCAGTAGGTGCGGTGCAAACATTGAACAATGATTTGCATATAAAATAAAAAGTTATTTAATAGAAACACTACATTAATTTTGATTTTAAAAATAGTCATGAGTTTTTAAAATTTTATCATATCGACTTTCTCATATATGTATATAAAAATTTGTTTATGCAGATATAAGTACATAAAATCTGCAATGGGTGCGGTGCAAACATTGAACAATCTTTTGCATATAAAATAAAAAGTTATTAATACAAACACTACATTAATTTTGATTTTGAAAATAGTCACGAGTTTTCAAAATTTTATGTATATAAAAATTTGTTTTCGCATATATAAGCAAATAAAATTCATAATTGGTGTGACTCAACTGTTTAACAAATTTTTGTTTATAAAAGAGAAAAAAATTAATAGAAACATTACATTAATATTCATAATTTTCATTTAATATCTATAAACATTCTATAATATTAACAATCTAATTATTTTTTGTATAATTATCGCAAATTTAGGTGACTCGTGCGAAAAGAACGGTCTTTTACTAGTTTGTGTCAATATTTTTGTGTTTATTTAATTATCATTTCTCAATTTTTTTTATCCTAGAAAAATAGTGGTAGTAGTAACCAAGTAGCAAGTGAGAAGTGGGAGGCCAACAAAAAAGATAAAGAAATGGAGGAAGCGAAAGGAGTAGTGAAGCACATAGTGATCGGAAAGTTCAAAGATGAAATCTCTCAAGAGAAGATTGAGGAACTCATCAAGGGTTATGCAAATCTCGTCAATCTCATCCCACCCATGAAGTCATTCCACTGGTATGGAACCTACCTCGTTCATTCATTATAGTATTTCTTTTCGTTGCAATTCAACAACCCCACTTAGTTCAGCGCTAATATCATCAATTTCTTTGCAAATTACAAATCGAGGCTGTAAAAAACTTGACCCATTTCACAAAAGATTGATTTTTTTAGTAAATTCATTTAATAATTGCGGTTTCCCAAGTGAACATTATTTGGGGTTATTTCACAATTTTATTATTTTCAAGTCTTTGAGTGAAATTGAAGGGTTAGAAGATCAATATCTATTATATTTCTGCATTTTGGCCTCTTTTGCCATCTGTTATTTACATAAGTGATTATGGTAATTGACAATTTGACATTAGTCTCAAAAAGACTAGGGAAATGGATGACCAAGTGATATTTACAATAGCTAAAGCCTAATGTAATAGATTAGTTTTAGTTATAATATAATTAAGACTATATGTTGTCATGTTTGGATAAACAATTTATTTTTAAGCTTATACCGCATATGTTTAAGCTACTTTAATAAGAAAAGATAAAATTAAGTCATACAGTTTTGGTACAAGTCATAAGCTGTTTTGATAAGCTATCCTGGAGAGCTTATAGAAATAAGTTGAAAACAACTTATGAAAATGTCAAAAGCTGTTTTCACAAGTTCTCCCAAAGAGTCTCACAACTCACAAGTGCTTAGTAGTAGATAAGTTCAAATAAGTCAATCCAAACTGACCATTAGTGACTATGATTAAAACATTTCGAAGCTTAGCAATGTAATATCCATATATTTATGTTATCTTTTATTGTGTATTATAGGGGGACGGATGTAAGTGCTGAAAACCTGCATCAAGGTTTTACTCATGTATTTGAATCAACCTTTGAGAGTGTGGAAGCCATTGCAGAGTATGTAGCTCATCCCGCCCATGTTGAGTATGCAACTTTGTTCCTTTCCAACTTGGAGAAAGTGATTGTAATTGATTATAAGCCCATCGTCGTTAATCTTTGATTTATTTAGTTGACTTATGGAAGTCGTTGACTGCTAGCTAGTATTCTGTTAAAAATAAACCCTTGTTGAACTGATTTCCTCTATAAATAAATGGCTTTTGTTTGCATTACAATGATCCTTGTCACATGTTGAGTACGTAATTGCTTATTTTAATTTGATGACCGTAGAAAACTGATTGATAGGACAATGCATTGTTGAATTAATCCAAAATTTAGAATTAATAATGTATTACCTCTACCCATATAAAATGAATTTTTAGTTGGGTCGCAGGAAGAAGTTGAATAAGGGAAATTACCAATCTGATTGTTGTGTTTGTTGACTTTTATAAAAAACAAAATTGAAGTCAAAGTTTTTGAAAGAAGTTGGACTGGGGATTTTTTTTTCTCTCTATTATTATTATTATTATCAATCTGGATTGTTGGCTTGTTATATTAAAAAGAATGAAAAATATTCACTTAAAATAAAATAATGAAAAATGGTTGTTCCAAACATGGCTTTCCTTCGAAATATAGATCTATGAAGGCATCAAGTTAGTTATAACATATCGAAATTCCAACATAGTAGTATATATATTATGCCTAGATTAAGACACATAAAAATTTTAGTTTTGTAATACAGTATTTAACCTGAGCTTGTCGACAGAGAGAGTATATTTTATTATGGTTTTAATTGATATTCACAGTCAGTGTAAAAATGTTTTAAAAAGTTTTACACTTGTATTCAATTGCATTATCATTTAGGATGGATGGCCGAGGACAGATAGGTATGCGTTGCTCAAATATTTGGTACTGATGAAGGAAGAAGAGAAATTCAATAGGGGTGGTGGAGCATATTATTTCAAAGGGGTGGTTGAGGTATAGTGCACTTGTATCTGGAGATAAATATTCTATTGGAATTCAGGATAATTTGGAATGGGGTTGGAAGTGGTCGGGTTTACTCAGTAAAGGTCTACGAAGTTCGTAGTAGTGTTAAGGAGTAGTAATGAGTCGTTCAAGGTGGATATTTGGGGTCCTTGCTTAGAGTAGTGCAAAATAGGCTCCCACCTACGGATAGCCTTAATGTTAGGGAACTCGACTAGGATTCATCGTTGCTTTGTGTGGGAGGGTGTGGTGAAATTGAATCAGCAAGTGCCTCACTTTCTCCATGATATGAGGTGAGATTTTTAAATGGCTTGTAATATCTTCAGCTGTGGTCGAAGCAGTCGTGGACTTTTGACACAGATTGTAGGTTTGAGTTGCGTAGGAGGGGGGCCAAATTCTATCGTGGAAAATTCTTCAATCATAAGTAAGAAGTTTTGTTATACCACCGACTAAATGGCTCTCGAATCCATTGTTTTGTTTAGGAGCTATCCGCTCGAATTGAAAGGAAAATCGGTTCTCAGATTGGTTTTGTGGCAGTATAAGGAATCTGTTAATCTCTTGTTAATTTAGCCACATAGCCATCTGATTTTGCGGTGAAATGGCTCCAATCATCAATGGAACTTAGAAAGTACATCTTATAAATTGTTGCTGCTTTATATCTCGAGCAAGCCTGGGTTGGGGCGCTGCTGCAGGTTTTCAGCATAGTGCCAGGCTCTGCCTTTTAATGGTCTTGTTGGATCTTACCTCGTATATTCTTTTGTTATTTCAATTAAGATTTAAGGTAGTGGTGAATGTTGATAGGTGATTTGTATTGGTGATATCTAGTGATATGTATGTGGAATGCTTTGGGAAGCGGATTTCCTACCGTGACAACAAGATGTTGTAAGGTATGTAAACTATCCGATCAAATGAGTGGCTGAGATCATACTTTGTGAAAAGTAGCAGAACAAATCTAAAATGTTGGATCATTTTTCTACGTCTGAGATCGACCACTGCGTGAAGCAGTTACAGCAGGGGATCCAGGTCCAATGCTTTGGGGGCAAGCGTCTCTCACCATAACACGTGCAATGAAAGCTTCATAATTTAAGATAAATATAGAGATCAATGAATCAAATAGAAATACTCCATCCATCTCATAATAATAACTAAGCATTTTGTTCTTTTCACACATATTAAAAAATGGGAAATGTTAACGAATGTCTCTGGGAAACTCTTAGTAACTCTTTATGAAAATATGAGTAATTAATGCATTGTAAATCAAAATATTTGACTTAAAAAATATACTATATAAGTGAAAGAGAGAGAAAAATGATTTTGAGTGTCTTGTCAAAGTATTGCTGCATTCTCAATTATCATAAATGCAAAATAGAATATATTGAATTGAGAGTGATGAAAGTAGTACTACCTCCGTTCCTTTTTAATTGTCACATTTTGACATTTTACACAAACCAAGACAAACTATAAATGTCACTACTTTTGATACAATAATTTATATTTTTACTATAATAACCTTATTCATTTAATATATCATCTCATATATTTCTCTCTCCGTAATAAATAACTAAGGATAATATTGGTAAAACAATATTTAAAGTTGCATTGAACTTTGAAAGTGACAGTTAAAAAGGAACAAAAAATTTCTTCAAAAGTGACAATTAAAAAGGAACGGAGGGAGTATTAATTAGAGTTATAATTGAAAATAGTAATTAATATTGCATTGAAAAGTGAAATTACTCAATTATTTTGGGACAAATTTTCTTTGCAAATGACTCAGTTATTGTAGGACGGAGGGAGTATGTAATATCACAAAAATTATATCTCTAAAAAATTACAAGCTTTCAAGTTTAATTCTTACAAAATTTGTATTCACTTTTAGTCCCTATTTGTATTTTATAGGAACTATTTTGGAGGACTAAAAATATCTATTTTTTGTAAAATGTTTTCAAAATAGAGACTATTCTTACAAATTACTAGTACAATATTATGGTGGACTAAAATTACCATTAAAATTTTATATGGACTAAACTTGAAAATTTGTGATTTTGTAGGGACTAAAAACATATTTAACCCAATAATGTATGGTCTTTGTTATTATGTTGCATGTGAAAAAAAGTATATTATCAATATGTCACTTTATCGTGTTAATTCTTAAAATATCTTCACAATTATTCATGTTATAAAAAAATAATATTTAATATCATTATGTCACCCTTTTTTGTTGAGAGGAATATGTCACTTGGTTGTCTTTTGTTTTTTAATTAAATAAAAGAGATATTTATTTATTCAAATCGTTAGAATATAACAAAAAACACCACAAATTTAATGTTGCTAACAACATAAAATGATAATTTTGTGATCAAACTCATATCACCAAAGTTAATAGTATAAAACGACAACATATCTACAAATGTGATAAAATAAAATGATCGGAATAATCAAGCCTTTGAATATGTAGCATTGACATTCAAATAATTGATTGAATATGTAATTGATCATAGTTGATATGTTCAATCTAAACTAAACGAACACCACAACCAGAGAGAAAATCAAACAACGTCACACTAGGATGACAAACAAACAATGCTACACACATACACCTAAATCAAAGAAAACGCGAAATCAAAATAAGATATTTGTGAAAGCCACTTATTTATATTAATGAAGATAAAAAGAAACCGTGATCCCATACAAAAAAAACTCAAAAATCATCTCCCTTTTGTTATTGGAAATTTTAAATATTAAAATATTTAATTCACCCATGCAATGCACGATGTAACCATATATGTAAGGCACGAGGTAACCATCTTGTAGTATACAGCTATTTTAGAGAGTCAACTGTGGGAGGGGCCAATTAACAAAAACAAAGTGAAAGAGGAGGAAATGGAGGAAGCAAAAGGAGTAGTGAAGCACATAGTGATTAAAAAGTTCAAGGATGAAATCTCCCAAGAGAAGATTGAGGAACTCATCAAGGCCTTTGCCAACTTCGTCAATCTCATCCCACCCATGAAGTCATTCCATTGGTAAGATGAAACTTAAACAAGTTACTGACAAAAGCAGTCTAGACTGTGATTTTAAGTTTAAATTTTTTATCGAAACAAAAACTTAATTTAGTTATAATACTCCCTCGTCCACTTATTATAGAAACCTCTGGCGAAAATGAAGGATATTAAAACAAACTATTTGAGGAATAAATTTGTTTGAAACGTGTTTCAATTTTATTTATGGTTAAATAAAATTTTGGTCTCATTAAATGTATCGAATTTTGTTTTTAGTCCTCATAAAAAGTATGACATGTTTATGTCCTTATAACAAATTTCATTACAAAGTATTAGTTCCTATTAAATTTAAATTTGTTTAACTATCCTTAAAGTTTTATATTTTTTAATGATTTTTTGCAGTCATGTTTAGAACCTTATAAAAAGTTCTTTAAAAAAATATTAGAATTTTTTAACATGAAATAAATTCAATATGAATTTTTTAAACTTCCAAAAGTTCAAGATAAAAGTAATGAAAACAATGACTTATAAATCATATTTTGAGTTTTTTTTTACAAAGGAATGTTTTATAATAATGTTCTAAATGTGTCGGAAGAAACTTATTCAAAAATTTAAAATTTTAAGGATAATTAAAAAAAATTGAATTTAGTAGGGACTAAAATTCCATGTTGAATTTGTTTATAGGGACTCAATCATGATACTATTTTTATGAGAACTAAAAACGAAATTTGAAATTTACAGAGACTAAAAATGATTTTTTTTTTTAAATAACTTTTTATAACGTACTAAATCAGTCTGCAAAAAATCAATCAAAAATTTAAAAGTTTAAAGATAATAAATAAATTTAAATTTAAGAGGGACTAAAATTTTATGCTGAAATTTTTTATAAGGACTAAATGTGCCACCTTTTTACGATGATTGAAAACAAATTTAATATATTTATAAGAAACAAAAACTTTTTTAACCCTTATTTTTATAGGTCCTGTATTATTTTTTATTTATTTTGAAATTCTGGCCAGGCAATACTTAAGAGAAAAACGCAGGTTCTGAACCAACAGGTTCTGAACAGAACTTAGCACAATATAAAAGCAGATAAACAGCAGAAAAGTAAAGTGCAGGAAAGCTAAAAACACACAAGGTTTGTTAACCCAGTTCGGAGTAAACACCTCCTACTCTGGGGGATACCAATCCAGGAAGGAAATCCACTATAGGATTTAACCCAAAGACTCAAGACACTGACTCCCAGTTCCCAGCCTTAGCAATTAAACTCCTCCTAGTCAGACTTCTACCCAACTCTGAGTATTAGAATCCTCTAACTTCCTATTCAAGCAACTAAACCCAGCTACTTGAACAACCCTTAACAATCCCCTGTTTTTGAACACAATTTCAATGACAACACTTCATTCGTACCTAAAGGCTTAGAATGAATTATAACTTAATGAAAACACTAAACCAACTCAAAACATATGAGTGGTGCACAAAACAAAGCTAACAGCTTAAAAACAAACACAGACTCAATTTCTGATTTCTAAACTCTAAAACTCGTGTCTTGAATAGCAGCAACACTCCTCCTTATATAGCCTTCAATCTTGCAGCATAAATAACAAACTAATCTTCTGCACATGATTTGTTTCTGAAATAAGATTGGTCCAATAAGGAAACAAATAAAACCACTTTGTATCTTTAAAAGATTGTATCAGGAAAATACATGTTTCCATAACAATAAACCAAATCTTCAATAAATCTTTTCCAAAACAATCCAGCATTCTAGAACAATATGCGTGGATAATTCCTTGTTAAATCTTGCAAAGATTCGCACAGAAATAACATGAAAATAACCAGCTTCTGATGAAGTCAACATAAGTCAACGCTGGCATCAGAACCTGAATTCAGCTTCTGAACAGCTACAATGCTTCTGATGAGGCATTCAGCTTCTGATGTGATTTTGAGCTTCTGAATGACTTCAAATGAGAAAACTTGTAACTGAAGAAATGTTCTACATATGGAGATGCTTCTATTCAATACCTTGGTTTTGCCAAAACATGCAACCAACACCAAAAGACTCAACAATCTCCCCCTTTGGCAAATTTTTGGCTAAAACCATCCAAGTTCTTCAATCTCCCTTATAATCAACTCAGCAATGAAGAACTCCACAATAATATATTATAGCATAAACATAAGCAGCGGACAAAACACTTTTCTGAGCTATGTTAAACAACAGCTTCAGCTTCTGATCATCACAACCATGGTATCAGAGCTACTGATCAACTCCTGATCATCACAAATACTCCCCCTGAAGCTTCTCAACCACATAAACAAACCCTCCAGCTTCACAACACTCCCCCTGCAACTCAGCTTCTCATACAAACTCCCCCTTACTACTGAACTGCAGTGATAAATGGTATCAGAGCACAAACCAAAGTACAACCACACTTCAGGAGCTGAACACTAATGTTCTTCAGGACCACTACACTACTTCAGGACCACATCATCACTCAGGTATATAACAATCTTGTACTCCCACTGAGACACATATTCCCCCTTGATCATATCTGGACATATACTATTTGGTATCAGAGCAAAACTAGTCACCTTCTGAATCAATGACACACTCTCTGAATAACACTGACAGCTGAACATCTGAAATGCAGCAATACATCTTCTAATTTTTGGTATCAGAGCCATCAGAGCCAACACATTGCATAGGATTTTCTCCCCCTTTTTAGCCACAAAATTCTGACAAATCTCAGATTTCAAATAGGGAAGAAAAACCGCACAAACATCTTCAACTACTGTCCCAGTTTGAACTTCAGACTTAGTATCAAAAGCAGCATCACACTTAGCACTAACAAAGCTGGCAGGTACTCTATCTTCCTCACATCCAGTTTGCTTTAATTGCTAGAATTCTTCATATAAGCATACACCTAACTTGCTTCTCAGATTCTCAAACTGTTTAGCATCCAAGGCTTTTGTGAATATGTCAGCAATTTGATTCTCAGTGTCCACATGTTCCAGCTGAATAATCTTGTCCTCCACAAGGTTTCTGATAAAATGGTGTCTGATGTCTATGTGTTTAGTTCTGCTGTGCTGTATTGGGTTCTTAGAGATGTTGATAGCACTCAAATTGTCACAAAATAAGGTCATAGTGCCTTGTTTCATATTGTACTCCTCCAGCATCTGTTTCATCCAAACCAGTTGTGAGCAACTACTCCCAGCAGCAATGTACTCAGCTTCAGCAGTTGACAATGACACACAATTTTGCTTCTTGCTAAACCATGAAATTAAGTTATTTCCCAAAAAGAAACAACCTCCTGAGGTGCTCTTCCTGTCATCAGCACTTCCAGCCCAGTCAGCATCACAATATCCCATCAGTTCAGAACTTGAACTATGAGAATACATGATTCCATAGTCACTTGTGCTATTCACATACTTCAGGATCCTTTTAACTTGTGTCAGATGACTCATCTTAGGATCAGCTTGATATCTTGCACAAACTCCAACAGCATAAGTGATATCAGGTCTGCTTGCAGTTAAATACAATAAGCTTCCTATCATGCTTCTGTACTGACTTTGATCAACTGATACTCCTTGTTCATCTTTGGTTAGCTTCAGATGAGTAGCAGCTGGTGTCTTCTTATGAGCAGCTGATTCCATTCCAAACTTCTTCACTATGTTCTTGGCATATTTACTCTGAGAGATGAAGATTGTATCTTCCATTTGCTTGACTTGTAATCCAAGAAAATAAGTCAGTTCACCAACTAAGCTCATTTCAAATTCTGACTGCATCTGCTGAACAAACAATTTGACCATCTTCTGAGACATCCCTCCAAACACTATATCATCCACATAAATCTGAGCTATCATCAGACTCCCATTTTCATCTTTCACAAACAAAGTCTTATCAGAACCACCTTTTCTGTACCCTTGAGCAACAAGAAACTGAGTTAGTCTTTCATACCATGCTCTTGGTGCTTGCTTCAATCCATATAAAGCCTTCTTTAACTTGTACACATGTTCTGGAAACTTAGGATCCACAAAACCCTTAGGCTGTTCAACATACACTTCTTCTTGCAAATATCCATTCAGAAATGCACTCTTCACATCCATCTGAAATAGCTTGAACTTGAGAATGCAGGATACACCCAACAATAGTCTTATGGACTCTAGTCTGGCCACAGGAGCAAAGGTCTCATCAAAATCAAGTCCCTCAACTTGAGTATAGCCCTGAGCAACCAACCTTGCCTTGTTTCTGACTACAGTACCACTTTCATCTGTTTTATTCTTGAATATCCACTTAGTGCCAATCACATTCAACCCTTCAGGTCTTGGAACTAGATCCCACACTTCACTCCTTTTGAATTGATTCAACTCATCTTGCATTGCTTCAATCCAAAATTCATCAGTTAGGGCTTCTTTCACATTTTTAGGCTCAACCTTTGACACAAAACATGAATCAGTAGCAGCAGCATCTGATCTCCTGGTTCTGACACCTTGATCTAAGCTTCCAATGATTAAGTCTTTAGGATGATCCTTCTGAACTCTAATTGATGGCCCTTTACCATTTGGAACTTGATCTGGTTGATCTTCTGCTTCTTCAGACTCTGAATGCTTTTCTGCTTCTGAAGTTTGTTCTTCTGAGGCTTCAGACTCTGGAACAACTTCAGGCTCATTCTTTTCATTCTCAGCAGACAAATCATCAATAATCACATTTATGGACTCCATCACAACCTTGGTTCTGGAATTAAACACCCTGTAAGCTCTGCTGTTCACTGAATAACCCAGGAATATGCCCTCATCAGACTTAGGATCCAGTTTTCTTCTATTCTCTCTGTCAGCCAAGATATAACATCTGCTCCCAAAAACATGGAAGTATTTCACAGTTGGCTTCCTCCCTTTCCACAATTCATACAGAGTAGATGTTGTTCCCTTTTTTCAAAGTGACTCTATTGTGTATGTAACATGCTGTGTTCATTGCTTCAGCCCAAAACATATATGGCAGCTTCTTAGCATGCAACATAACCCTTGCACATTCTGCTGAAGTCCTGTTCTTCCTCTCAACTACATCATTTTGCTGAGGTGTGATAGGTGCAGAAAACTCATGCTTTATACCTTCAGAAGCATAGAATTCTGAAAAGCTCTTGTGTTTCAAATTCTTTGCCATGATCACTTCTGATTCTGATAATCCCACTGTCCTTCTCTCTTTGTAGTTGAATGCACATCTCTTTGAAAACTTCAAAAGTGTCAGACTTTTCTCTAACAAAGCTGACCCATGTATATCTAGAGTAGTCATCTACCATTACAAATGCATATCTTTTTCCTCCAATACTCTCAACTTGCATAGTCCCCATTAAATCCATATGAACAAGTTCTAGTACTTTAGTAGTTACCTGGTGAACTAATCTGGGATGAGACTTTCTTGTTTGTTTTCCAATTTGACAATCACCACAAACATTGTCCTCATTGATCTTCAGATTAGGTACACCTCTGATAGCTTCAGTACTTAGGATTTTTTTCATGCCTTTCAGATGCAGATGTCCCAGTTTCTGGTGCCAGAGTTTGACTTCCTCTTCTGAGCTCATAAGACAAGAAGTCAGGCTTCTTTCTTCTTCAGAAACCCACAAATAACAATTGTCTTTAGATCTGCAGCCCCTCATCTGAGTTTTACCATCCTGATCAGTAACAATACACTCCTGCTTGTTAAAATTCACTTTTAAATCCTGATCACATAGCTGGCTAATACTAATCAGATTAGAGGTTAATCCTTCCACCAGTAGCACATCATTAAGTCTGGGCAAACCTTCTCTGATCAAATCTCCAATACCCAGAATTTGACCTTTTACACCATCTCCAAATGTCACATAACTTCTGGAGTATGATCTGATATTGCTCAGCAGCTTCTTCACACCAGTCATGTGCCTTGAACACCCACTATCAAAATACCAGTCTTCTTTTGAAGTGGCTCTCAGTGAAGTATGAGCAATCAGGCCTACATTCTGAACTTTGGGCTTCCACACCTTCTGAACATTGTGTCTGATAGTAGCTGGTTCCACTTTTCTATACTGAAAATGTTCAGGATAGCCATAAAGTTTGAAGCAGAATGGTTTGATATGCCCTTTCTTTCCACAATGATGACAGATCCATGGATGATTTCTCCTCCTTCTGTTTCTGGAAAAAATCTGGGGTTGCTTCTGAGGTAGCATCTGAACATGCTTCTGACCATGCATCTGAGCTTGCTTCTGAGGTCTCTTCTTTGATGTTCCAGCCATAGAATCATAAGTTTGAGTAGCAGGGACAAAACTCATCTGTTTAGGAATCTGAGTCTGATCAACAAAACCTAAACCAGTTTTTCCTTGTTGCTGATTCCCCAAAATATCCTCCAACTTATCAGTAGCAGAGTTCAACATCTTCACTTGCTTCTTCATTTGATCAAGTTGGGATTTTAGCTGGCTTACTTCTTCTTTTAGATCTGAATTCTGCACTAACAGTTCACCTTTTTCAGCCTCCAGTTGAAGAATAGTCTCCTTCTGATCCAAAACTTGTTTGCAAACCTCAGCACTTCTGGTATACAGCTTCTTGTAGTTATCAACTAGTTCATCATATGAGGTTTTAGCAGCTTCAGACACAGAAGAAGCTTCAGACTCTGAGTCAGACTCTGAAAAAGTCTCAGACTCTAAAACAGCTTCCTTCTTCAAGATAGCTCCTGACCTTACTACCAGACCAGTATCACACATACCAGATTCACTATCATCATCTTCTTCAGAACCATCATCAGACCATGCAACAGCAAGACTCTTCTTCTTCTGCTTCTTAAGAAAAGTAGGACATTCAGTTTTGATATGTCCATAACCCTCACACTCATAGCACTGCACACCTTTGGCTTGGTTACTTTTCTCCTCAGACTTGGTCTTCTTCTCATCAGTTTGTTGCTTTTTGTTATTGAATCTGAAATTCTGACCTTTGGCTTTGGCTTTTCTGTTAACATTCTTCAGAATCTTGTTGAATTGTTTTCCCAGCAACACTAGAGCTTCTGATAAGTCATCCTCATCAGACTCTTGTTGATCATCAGCTTCAGCATTCACAGTAAAAGCTATACCTTTCCCTTTCTTATCAGGCTGTTTGCAGAATGCAGTCTCAAAATTTAACAAAGACCCAATCAGCTCCTCAACCTTCATAGCAGAAATATCATGAGCCTCTTCAATTGCTGTCACCTTCATGTCAAATCTCCTGGGCAGGGACCTGAGGATTTTCCTTACTATCTTTTCATCAGTCATCTTTTCTCCAAGTGAATTAAAAGAATTTTCCATGTCCAGCACATTCATGTAAAAATCCTGAATAGATTCATCTTCCTTCATCTTCAGGTTCTCAAATTTGGTGGTCAGCAGCTGCAATCTGGACATCTTCACTTTAGAAGTTCCTTCATGAGTTGTCTTTAAAATTTCCCAGGCCTCCTTTGCAACAGTACATTGTTTGATAAGTCTGAACATGTTCTGGTCCACACCATTAAAGATTGCATTCAAGGCTTTTGAATTTCCCAGAGACAAGTCATCTTCAGCTCTGGTCCACTCCTCTTCAGGCTTCAAAACTCCAGTTTTGTTACCATCTTTGTCCAAAACCTCAGGATGTTCCCAGCCTTTTATCACAGCTTTCCAAGTCCTGCTGTCAATAGACTTTAGAAAAGCACACATCCTTGACTTCCAATACTCATAGTTTGTGCCATCTAGTAGGGGTGGTCTATTGACATAGCCTCCTTCTCTATCCATGCTTGCCAGAAATAAACTCCTCTGGATCTCACCCAAATTACAGGCAGGGTGCCTGCTCTGATGCCAATTGAAATTCTGGCCAGGCAATACTTAAGAGAAAAACGCAGGTTCTGAACCAACAGGTTCTGAACAGAACTTAGCACAATATAAAAGCAGATAAACAGCAGAAAAGTAAAGTGCAGGAAAGCTAAAAACACACAAGGTTTGTTAACCCAGTTCGGAGTAAACACCTCCTACTCTGGGGGATACCAATCCAGGAAGGAAATCCACTATAGGATTTAACCCAAAGACTCAAGACACTGACTCCCAGTTCCCAGCCTTAGCAATTAAACTCCTCCTAGTCAGACTTCTACCCAACTCTGAGTATTAGAATCCTCTAACTTCCTATTCAAGCAACTAAACCCAGCTACTTGAACAACCATTAACAATCCCCTGTTTTTGAACACAATTTCAATGACAACACTTCATTCGTACCTAAAGGCTTAGAATGAATTATAACTTAATGAAAACACTAAACCAACTCAAAACATATGAGTGGTGCACAAAACAAAGCTAACAGCTTAAAAACAAACACAGACTCAATTTCTGATTTCTAAACTCTAAAACTCGTGTCTTGAATAGCAGCAGCACTCCTCCTTATATAGCCTTCAATCTTGCAGCATAAATAACAAACTAATCTTCTGCACATGATTTGTTTCTGAAATAAGATTGGTCCAATAAGGAAACAAATAAAACCACTTTGTATCTTTAAAAGATTGTATCAGGAAAATACGTGTTTCCATAACAATAAACCAAATCTTCAATAAATCTTTTCCAAAACAATCCAGCATTCTAGAACAATATGCGTGGATAATTCCTTGTTAAATCTTGCAAAGATTCGCACAGAAATAACATGAAAATAACCAGCTTCTGATGAAGTCAACATAAGTCAACGCTGGCATCAGAACCTGAATTCAGCTTCTGAACAGCTACAGTGCTTCTGATGAGGCATTCAGCTTCTGATGTGATTTTGAGCTTCTGAATGACTTCAAATGAGAAAACTTGTAACTGAAGAAATGTTCTACATATGGAGATGCTTCTATTCAATACCTTGGTTTTGCCAAAACATGCAGCCAACACAAAAAGACTCAACATATTTTAATTGTCTCACTTTAAAATTTGGCTTAGACTATTAAATATGTTGGGTTGACTCTAACTTTGATTAAAACATTTCTTTGTATCGTTTCAATTTTATTGGATGTTCCTGAAGGGATAACTTTGATTAAAACATTTGAAAACAAAACATCTGTAATAATGTAATATATAAGTCTTTTTTTAAGGAGTTGTTATACTTTCCTTATTGTGTATTTGTTATAGGAAAATTGTTCTTTTCCCATTGATTTTTGCTCATTCCCATGTGAACTGGCCAAAATACCCTCAACGTGAATTAACTAACGCCGAACCCCAGCGTGAGTTAACTCACGTTGGGTTACAACTTGTGCTTTTATTTGCCTTTACACATATATGTTGTGAGCCTAAGTGTATATGCCTTTTGTATGACCTCCTAATCGATTCCATAATCATGCATGGTGACTTCTACATGGCATGCTCAAGATGGGACAAACCAGCTTATATGTGTTTTTTTTTAGGGAAGCTTATATGTGTTAGTGCTTCGTTCTTTTGACTCATTTTAGTGCTTAGTAGATTTGGGTATCTATGATGTTTTTCATGGAATAACAGTATTTCCTCTAAGTCTTTATGAGCTTGTAGTGACATATCAAACTTAATTTGTTGAAGTTCGATGTACGATATGACATATGGGTTCCTATTAGGTGTTATATATATATATATATATATATATATATATATATGACAAAAATGAAAAAGTAAGACTTAAATGAATTATAGTTAAACTTTAATTTTAACTTATTAACTCCAAGTCCTCTAAAAATATCATTAACTCTAAGTAAAAATTTGGAATTTAATTTTCACCAAAGCTTATCACATTTGTTATCTTTCACCAAAGCTTATCTTAATATATACAAATAATTAAATACACATTACAAACTCATTCAAAGAAACACCGACACATAAAACAGGCACTGAAAAAGACATTCACACATAAACACTGCATAAATGCATAAACATTGCTAATAGTTTAAGAAAATTGAAATGATTGAATGTAACCATGTACGATGGTTTGAACAATGACATGTGTCAGACACCAGATACACTTTCAATATGAAGTACATGCCTTCCATATCTTTTGCATTAAGAACAAGAATTAGCTCAATGAAATTTCTCTATTATACAGGAGCTATAAAAAATACTTAAAAAAATTGTAATTATATTGAAAATATAGTGACATGAGTTAAAATTATGTTACTAAAAGATTGGTGATGTCTGAAACAACATGGTAGAGGAAGAGAAGAGAAGAGGTAGTTATTGTTGTTACTTACTTGGTTGTGATTTGGTTTTGGTGAAAGAAGGTAGAGGAAGAGAAGAGAAGCATGATGAAGTGGACATCATGGTTCCCACGTGTTCACCTCTTCTTTTTCTTTTGCCTTTCTTTGGCTTTAGCAACACTTTCTTTGGACATCATGATAAGCTTTGGTGAAAGATAACAAGTTGTAACCCAACGTAAGTTAACTCACGTTTGAGGTATTTTAGTCAGTTTATGTGGGAATGAGCAAAAATCAATGGGAAAAGAGCAATTTTCTTGTTATAGGGGCAAGGATGTAAGTGCGGAAAACCTAAACCAAGGATTTACTCATTTCTTTGAATCAACATTTGATAAAGTAAAGGTTTAGCAATTTTCTTTGAATCAACATTTGATCAACCCTTGATGAGTATGCAAAGTTGCTCGTTCCTTGCTTGGAGAAAGTGGTAGCAATTGATTATAAGCCCACCATCGTTAACCTTTGATTGGTTGAGTAATGCAAATCCGTGACTACTAGTTATTAGCACGGTTAGGTTAAAAAATAAAGATTGTTTTCAAACCCATATAATTTCATGGATGATGCTCTTATTGTATTGGCTCTGCATCCTTCTTTTTTTTTTTTTTTGTGTTAAAAAATTAATACTTGATTCTCCCTCTAAATAACTTTTGTATGCACTATGATGCTCTTTCTCGTCATTGATTAAGATTCAGTAACTTTAGGACGGAAAAGTCAATGTGACTTTACTTATCACGATGGTTTTTTCGTCTTAAAGTTACTAAATCTCAATCTTTCTCGTCACATGTTGAGTGTTTTTCTCAATTTATAAGCGTAGAAATTTCATTGGTAGGACAAGTTATCGTTATTGTGTTTTTCACGGTGACTTTATGAGTGTAGAAATTTCATTGGTAGGACAAGTTATCGTTAAATCACTCGAAGAATTTTAAAATTAATAATGATTTACCTTTACCCACATAAGTTTAATTTTGATTTGGGTCGCATGAAGAAGTTGGACGGGGAATTACCAATCTGATTGTTTTTCAAATAAATATTTATTTTATAGGTTCCATTATAATTGTCACATTTGAAAAAAAAAATGTACTAAAAATTGTTATTTTAATTTTCAATATTTGATTATTTATTTTCAATTACAATACATCTAGTTAATACTATGTATGTATCACCCCTTCAACAACAAAAAAAATTATGTATGTATCACTCACAAATTGTTACTTTTCACTTTGCCTTTATGATAATGAGAATCATTGGATGATTAATAAGGTTAATTTGTTAAAATTGTTTTTCTATTTTCTTCATTTTTAACTTTGCGTTTTAAAATCACTCACAATTTGCGTTTTATAATAATAAAGTCAAAAACACAAAGTGCTTTCATCTTCATAAACATTAAAATCAATATCAATTTTTGTTTTCCTTCGGATAAAGTTGTGTATAGTCATTGTTGCGACTACTATTTGAACTTGTGTTTCAAATTTGAACTTAGGTATATGATGTAGAGTTGCAAATTTGTTCTTCCATACCCCAAAAGTTCTTTCTATTGGAACATTGGGTATGTAGAATTGATGAAGGGCAGCACAAGGGAAGGAGAATTGATGAAGAGTAGCGAAGGAAAATAATGAGCTATAACAACCAAAAACAACATTGAATGTTGAACTGATTCTATCAAACCCAAAAACTATGACTTCTAGTTTCAAAGATAATTGCTTTTGGAGACGAGAATTGTTTTTAAAATGTTGAGCCAAACATGTGTGAATTGCTGGTATTCACTTTTGAGACTGCTAGAAACACTTTTAAACCAAGAAGAAGCTGAATCAAACAAACGTTCATAATACTTAGCATTGTGCCGAATGTAACAACTATTGTTTTTTTAATTAATTAAAAGGAACTTACAAAACTATCTTTCTATTTAAAATTAGTTTAAATAACGACAAAAAGATATTTTGATAAAAAAAAACTAGTGGGTATAGGTTGTTAATTTATTTATTAGACAACGTGTGTTTCACGGACTCAATTATTTCTGGGAACAACATACTCGGAAATATAAAGAGAGAAGTTTCATTCGTGGGTATTTATTAAAAAATTTGTGTTGGCACACTCTTGAATATTCCTAAGAAAATTGGAAGTTATTTTTAAAAAAAAAAACATACAAAATTTTATAGGAACCCACTTTCTTATCCTTTAACTAGGGAATAATTTCATAGGAATGTTGGGAGTTATGAGAAGTTTTTTTTTTTTAAGGCAAAAAAATTGATACCCAAAAATAATAATTTATCAATCTTGTAATAAACATGTGTATAATAGTTATCTATTCATATATTTTGAGAAATGTAAATCTTAAACTTAAAACAAACATGCAATGTCTTTAGGTTGAAGTAAGTTAATAGCCCTTTAAAAAAATAATTTAAAACCTGATGATAATAATTTTGATGGTGTTTGAATAAGATTTTATTTATTTACTCGTTCGGATTGGATTCGGTAAAAAAGGAAACGAAACCAAGGACAGTATCGTAAAATTCGTTGATAGGGTGAGTTTGTATTACATACGAAATCGGCGCGTCTAGAAGAATTCTAGAAGCCTCCAGTCCAAATAAAACCCAAATCTATCTTAGGGTTTATCTTTTCACGTTTCTTTTCTTCCCATTTTGTAAGCTTTGTTGATAAGGTACATTCTTCTATACTTATTTATTATGCACACTTAACATTGTAGAAATGATTCTCGTAGATTTATTTCATTTTCAATTTTTTAGCAGTATTTCAATGGCGACTACTCAGCTTACTGCTTCATCCATTTCTACGAGGAACCTCTCTTCCTTTGAAGGGTTTCGAACTTCACCAATTCAATTTCCTCGTAACAATGCTAGAATTCCCATTCTTACACAAACCTCGTTTCCGTCTATGCTTGTTAAAGCTGCCACTGCTGTTGCCCCCAAGGTATTATTTATATTTATTTTTTTTGTTGATTATCTGACCCAAAATTATTATATTATGATAAGCACTTCCTTCTAAGCTTACATAAGCTATTTCTATAGTAGAAGATTAAATTAAGTTATTTTTGTAAGTTGTGTTTATAAGCTATCTTGGAGAACTTACGAAATTAAGTTGAAAAAAGCTTATGAAAAGTTTCATAACTTGTTTTCGTAAAAAAAAACTTATGCCCTTGTTATGGATGTATGATAAGCTACAAGCTCTTTCAAACACTCACGCAAATGCATTATCTTATGAGCCCCTTACTATAAGAGAAAATGTACAATTTGTGAGTAGATTGAGAAAGCGGAAACTACAGGGAGAGATCAAAGTAGGAGTTAGAAAAAGTGAAAAATTCATTTGCAACTAAATTTTAGACCAATAGTTATGAATATTTTCCGTACCAAAGAACATTACCTTTTTTATTTATCAAAACAATTTCCTACCACATTTTCATTTTTTCTTTGAAGAGCCTAAACTGACCCATTCAAATTGGCACTAGAGAGAATCAAACATGAAACCTTGAGGAGGAGCACATCTCAAGGTCCGAGACCAACACCACCAGGTCAACCCAAGTGGGTTCTACATTTTCATTTTTTCTTATCTGTTATAGCTTTGCGATACTAGTTATTTCCATTTCACAGTGGGAGCTTTGAACATCCCCCATGATGTTCAGCATTTTATCTATATTTTGCAAGTAAAATAGTAGACTATTAAATAAAAAATTGTGGGTGGGCTCTAATTGAATTAACATGTTCATTGATATACATAAGCCCTGACCAATGGGATTGTTTCTAGTGTTTTCACTTCTATATTTTACAATTCAATGCTACGTGTGCCTGATTGGTAATTTCATCTTGCAGCATACCACTGTCAAGCCACTAGGTGATAGAGTACTAGTAAAAATTAAGGAAGCAGAAGAGAAAACTCAGGGTGGAATTTTGCTGCCATCAACTGCTCAATCAAAGCCTCAAGGGGGTGAGGTAGTTGCCGTTGGAGAAGGGAAGACAGTTGGGAAGAACAAAGTGGACATTAGTGTGAAGGTGACTGATGCCACTAGCTTATGGAATCCTTTAAGACTTGGTCTTTCTTTTATTTTGAATTTATGTGATGTATTTCTCTTTACAGGCAGGTGCACAAGTTGTTTACTCAAAGTATGCAGGGACTGAGGTGGAGTTCAATGGTTCAAAACATCTTATACTGAAGGATGATGACATCGTCGGTATTCTTGAAACCGAAGAGGTCAAGGATCTTAAACCCTTGAATGACAGAGTCTTAATAAAGGTGCGAAACTTTTCAGAGATTTGATTATTTTGATGCTCAAGTGTTGTTGATGATCTGCCCATTTTATTATTTGTTTTAACCATATTTGCATTAAGGTGTTGCATTTACAGCTAATATGATATCTGATTATCTTACATGCCTTTAATTATGATGCTGCAGGTTGCAGAAGCTGAGGAAAAAACTGCTGGTGGTTTGTTGCTCACGGAAGCAACCAAGGAGAAACCATCCATTGGCACGGTGAGCTTTCCTATTCTCCTTTTTTTGAAACAACAGTATACTTAAAAAGTAACACCACTCTTCTAAAAGAGGGCACGAAGGGAAGGCCACAAGAATTGCAAGAATGTGATTTGAGTTGTTTTCAAAAAATTAAAACAATGGATGGTCTGTGGTGAAAATGAACGGATTAAATACTGTCGTGCGTCTAATTTTTGTGTTCCTGTAACAACTAGCATTATCCCTTAAAAAATTGCCTGCTTAGAGGGTAGTATGTGTTGATGACAGTTTAACTGATGCTTATTTTTATTTATTGCTTTAGCTCAGGTCATTGGTTTGGTTCTTACATACTTAGCTGTAACATTGTTTTGCTCGAGTAGTTTTGGTCTGAGATATGTTAATAATCATTCTACTCCATTTTGATGTAACAGGTGGTAGCAGTTGGTCCGGGGCCTGTGGATGATGAAGGCAACAGAAAACCATTGTCCGTTTTACCTGGGAATACAGTTCTGTACTCCAAATATGCAGGGAATGACTTCAAAGGCCAAGATGGTTCTGACTATATTGCTTTAAGAGTCTCAGATGTCATGGCTATCCTCTCCTAGCAATTTGGGTTATTTTTTGTTGTAGAACCTAAATTTTTGTGTTGTTGAGGAAAATTGTCATTTTTTTTTTTGCAACGAGGCTTGAAATATACTAGTTGATTGCAGCTCTATCTATTCCTTGCACAATCTCTGTTGTATCTGCGGTTTGTATTATTGTCAACGGCTTTTCACCTTCTCATGGCTTTCAATGCATACACTCAGCAGCTGATTTCCAACGAGAACAGTTTTTTACATATATCCAGATGGATGATTTAGTAAATTATTGTGCTTGAAATCGATTCCTATGCATGTTTGATCAGGAAAATTATATTGATACAATCGAGCATAAGCAAAGACGTTAATAAATTTAATTAGAAAGCTTTGAAGTAAAAACAATAGTCTACTGATAGTATAAAATTAAGGGTTCCCTGTAAATATCCAGAATTTTATTTAGTCCCTATAAATAAAAACCGCACTTTTTAGTCTTTATAAACTTATCCATCAATAGTTTTAGTCTATGTGAAAATTTTCATCAGCATTTTTAGTCCTTGTACAAATTTTCCGCCACCAGTTTTAGTCCTTAAAAAGCTAAAGGAAAATATTACATGGACTAAAACGTGTGATTTTATTTTGCAGGGATTAAAAACAAAACTCTAGATATTTTATAGGGACCATTTACTTAATTAACTCAAAATAAAGAGTAATTATATTTTCAAACTCTCTAAAATAACAGTTGATTTTAATTCTTGGAAAAAAAAATGAGTTTAATCTTTAATTATATAAGATAAGATTGTGCTGTTTGAATCCTTGATTGAGTGGCTAAAAATAAGTTTTTATTGAGATAAAAAATGTGCAGACACCAAAGTCAAATGACGTAAAAGCTGCCTTTCTATCACTTGGATAGAGCTAACCAGAAATTGAAGTGCAATATGCCCAACATTAGGAAGGTTGAAAAAACTAAGCTTTTCTACGTTCATATTGAACTTTTTCGATAACTGCTGCCATGGAAACAGTGTAGACACTAAACACTTTGCACAAGAGCAAGAATTGGCATGCATACCAATTGTTTAAGTAATCATTAGATACCTCATTTCTGTATATAACTTTAACCATCACTTTACATAGAGGTAAATAAAAATCAATCTCACACAAGAACCATCATATAATACAGCAGCTACCTATACTGTTGTAATGCGAAAATAAAAAATGAAATAAAATCCTAATCCAGGATCCAAAAGAAAAGCTGACTCCAGGGTAGGATCTGTAACTGTAACATTAGTAATAGATCTAAACTAAACTTCTCACCGTGTAATGATAGAAACAAAGGTGACACAGTTCGTGTCAACTGCATCATTTGCAATGCATATGTCTCCTTTCCATTGGAGATGTATAATAGAAGAATCAACCAGATGTTTTAAGGGTTTAAGTTGGCTCTCTACCACTCAATGAATCAGTTGACTGCTACAAAATGTCGGTATTTGACATCCTCACCTATTGAATGAGGCCGCAGAGTTATCATCATACTGTCCCCTCCATGCATTGCCACTATCTGTCCCACTGGATGCTTGATTTGGGATTGTAACATTACCTAAATCCCCATCCAAACTCATTTGCTGCACCTCAGCAGATGACAATATCTTTATACTCTGAACACAACTTACAAATTCCCTGCAAGAGGTTATAAGTTGATGGTCAAGAAAACAAACTAAATTTGCAGAAACAGTAGCCTACAAACAGTTGAGGAAATAACTACTTACTCCCAAGGATCATCACCAACAAGAAGAATGTCATTTTCATGATCCACATATACTAACTTCCAGTCAGTCCTTTGAGGATCTTCTAGTTGCCCTTCAATCCCAAACATTCGTGCTAAATCATACCGGAGTTCATCATATCCCTTGTAACGGGTGACGTCAATACATCTTCCAACAGAGCCACGCTTTTGAACCTACAAAATTTGAATAGCATTTGAATACCTGATCTAAAGAATAAATTAAAAATAACAGGCAATGCCAAAGCATTAGATCTGTAGTCGTCGTAGAATGACAAACCTTAGTATATGTTCGCATTCGTTGATTTTGGTTTGCCCGCAAGCCATTGTTCAAAACCCTAGAAGTATCATTAATGCCAACATCATTTGAGCAGCCAGGCTTAAAAGACATGTCTGCCAATCCAAATGACTGTGAGCTGATGTCAGCAGTGGACAGCTCGGTTTCAATGTCTCTTGGAGCAGCACCATAGTTAGACAACAAATTTTGAAGATCTTTTTGAGAGTCAAAACCCCTTGAAAGCATAGTATCAGACATTAGACCATCAAGATTAGAGTCAAACAGCAGATTGTTTCGAGGGTTCGATTGGACATCCCCTTCCATGCAGAAGTTGGATAGTGGCAAACTTTGTTGAACGTTGCCAGGTTCCAGACAGTATGATGTTCCAGAAGAAGCTTCCAGTTGATCAGTAGTTGTGCCTTTATATTTTAGCTGGTCAGATCCTTTTACATTTGAGAACTCGCGTTTGATATGCATGTCAGACTTACTCTGAAGGTCCTGTATCAGATTACTGGTGGGCTCCACTGCCAAGATCCCGCCTATTGTAGTTGGTACTTGTTGATTTCTTTTCAGGAGGTTTGGTTGAGTTATCTGGCAGTTATTAGTAGATGGCGATGTTGAGCATGATGGAGCCTCTCCATCTGTAAGTGTAGAGGGAACTCTAGTAATTGTGAGTGGCTTCTGTGTATTTCGGGTTTGATTCACAGAAAGCTGTTGTGATTGCATAAGAGATGAAGACGACAAATTGTTGCTGTTGAGAAGCTTCTCCGTTGAAAAAGCATTATTGCCAAACTGTTGATTGTGATGTTGGGATATAGGAAGCTGTGGTAATTGCTGGTTTTGTTGGTTAGTATTTTGTTGCTGTAGAAGATGAGATTGCAAAAGTGGGCTAGACGTCGAAAGAAGTTGTTGTTGTTGTTGCTGCTGCTGCAATTTTTGCAAAAACTGTAGCTGCAGTTGTTGCTCCGAGGTGTTTTGTTGAGACATTTGAGTCGCTGGAAGATTTGGTTGCACCCTCTGTGGCTGGCTTTGTTGCAGCACCTGGAGTGAAGATTGTTGTGATTGTGTCTGTTGCTGCTGCCTCTGCAAGAGACTCGCTTGCTGGTCTATCTGTTGATGAAATTGTGAGTCATGTGGTAGGGATGTCAGTGGGAATGCATTCTTACTGGCTGATTGGATACTTTGCTGGAGTGGGATACTTCCCTGGAGCAACTGTTGTTGTTGAAGTTGAGCGTAAGCTAGTGGTTGCTGCTGTTGAAACTGATTTGTAATCTGGTTAGAAGCAATTATACCATTATTCATAATAGCCTGTTGAGATGACTGTGGCTGTTTCTGTAGCTGCTGAGTCATTTGTTGTTGTAGCAGTGTCAGGTTTTGTGATTCAGGCAGGTGCTGTTGCCTTTGCTGCTGGAACTGGTTCATTGGTATTTGTGACGATGACTGCAGCTGCAGCTGCTGTTGCTGTTGTGGTTGCTGCTGCTGCTGCTGCTGTTGTTGCTGCTGCTGCTGCTGTTGTTGCTGCTGCTGCTGAGGCCATGATGTTGGGGACTGTTGCAATTGGTTGATTTGATTTGGTAAATTAGGTTTGTTAAATTGAAGATTTGGCGCAGAGAGGACTGGAGCTTGGAAACTTAATAATTTGGATGGGTCATCCGTGCTAAGATTACCATGCAGAGTATTAGACGAGAGCATGGATGGGAAACATCCTGATTGAGCACCTGAAAACTGATTTTTCTGCTGCATGCTCATCCACTGCACTAAACTCAAACCAGGGAAGACAGAACTTGAGGCATCCTTCATGCCAAAGTCATCTCCAAGCCAGGGCATAGCTCTCTTGAAAGAATTTTCTACATCAGACCCGTCATCTGTAAAACAAGACTAAACATTTAACACAAGCAACTTGATTTCACTTTCTTAATGCCAGGTTGTTGATTCTAAGAACAGTGAAATTATTGGAGAACCAATGACATGATAGCAAGAACTTTTCAATGAAAGCTTAACTAATTAAGACTGTAACTCTTACTAGCTGGCATTCCAGGGTGACCAGGGAAGTTTTGCCTGAAAAATGGAGGTGGACAAATATAGAAAGGAGTCACTACTGGTTCAATATCCCAAATCGAAACTCTGCTTGGGCGTTCACCAGCTGTCGATTCATCCCATCCAACCTGTAAATAGTCCGAAAATAATCGCTCCAATAAGCTCATAAAGAAGTTTGGTATTAGTACATCAAAACAAGTACTATAATACACCTTTTAATAATACCTGAAGATTGCGCCATTGTGAATTTTTCCATCGGACAGGATCCAAGTCACTAATTCCTGTAACTGTACCCATATATCTACGTACTCCAGACTCCTCTGTTTCAAACATCATTCTAAATCTCATTCCAAGAGACACTTGAGTGTACATGGTTTTGTTATACTTGGCCAATGGAATAACAAATTCGGAGGGGCTGGCCCTGTTAAATTGACCGTTTTCTGTAAGAGACTGTCACAAATATTTCAATGGATGCCACTCCATGTTATGTATGATAACACACATACATGCCAAATAGTACCTTGGATTGTAATATATAGTAAATGGACTGTTATTTGCAGCAGCATGAGCCGCAGCAGCTAAAATGCCAATATGCATACTGTCACTGGATATTACAGATGAAGAAAGCGCTGGCTGCTGTCTATTAGCGCGCCTCAAGCCTAAAAGAAGTTGCTGTTTTTCATCTCTAAAAGTAATCAACAAAAATTTGCTCAGAAATTGTGGTTAAAAAATCTCTGAAATTCCAACACAAAAGATATATATATCTTACCTGATAAAAAGAACAGAATCTCCGGCAAAAAGTCTCTTTGTGCTGATAAATACACTCCAACCAGTAGTCAACAGATGTCTCTTTGGTTGCCCTGTAGCCAATGTTTTATCAATTTCACCATTCAAACTTCATAACACATAAATTACACAGCTTTTATATTCGTATATTGGTCAAATCATTTACAAGATGGGTCTAAGATTATTTTAAAAAATTCTTCTGTATACAGTCTCAATTTTTAGCACGTGCTTCATTTTTACAAGTGATGTCATTGTCACTCCAATAACAAGACATTATATGCCTCGAGGGTTTAGAAAGATAGAATGTAGAGGTGCATCAATAAATCATACACTATATATGAATGAAAGATGGCAATGAATGAAGAATATCTAAAATAAAAGTGGAAATACCTCTATAAATATGTCTAAATGCCCATGTATTGTCATGCAGATCTTTAGCAACAAGCTCCTGAGCGGGAGGTTGCATTGAAAAATCCTACCAAAACACTTATGGTCAGCATAGACAAGAAAAACCAAAAGGGATTAGATAAACATCTACCAAATTTTGCGAAAATGAATCAAGTGATATGAGAATATTGTATACACACCAAAGGTGGGAATATTTTCTCAGCTGCTCTACGAGGAACAGAAAATCCACCATGAGTGCTTGTGTCACTGGCAGTTAGAGTTTTGCAAAAGAATTCGGTAGGTTGACGGTTTTGTTTGAGACCAAAATCTGATGCCAGTATTGCGTCCTTGTCATACTGCAGAAGAGACAAATGAGACAATCTTTGGTATAGTTACTCATCATTTGCTTGGAAGAGGATGTCAAAGAAATGTAAGGAACTAAACACGCAACGCAATAACAAATTCTCAAATTGAACAGGTAACCTACTTTGTTTACAGGTTGAAGTGTCATCTGAGCGTAGACCTCGTCAGTTTCAGGATCAGCCTGCTCCAAAATAAACAAAAACACCAATAAATCACAAGTTGATGGAATATACATCATAAAATGCATATAAGCAATTCTTCTTCACAAGTTTTCATTATTGCATAACAGCCACATCACAAGTGGAAAATGCACCTACATGCAGGGCAACATTGTGAAGCATGCAAATCAACTTGGATGGAAGATTGGGGTAACTGGGTATGAAGTCGGTCTGTTTTTGCATGGAAGCCGCAACCTGAAAGTTAAAGTAGTCAAAGGAGAATTCATCAGCAACCAAAATACAGAAATATGAATCACACGACGCTCATAGAATTCATCGCTTAAGAAACATACTTGCTCGCTGTGTCCTTGAGGGAAGTAAACCACAAGACTTCCAACGGGTGGCAAAGAAACCAAAGGTCCAGCACAAGCATGCCATAATTCTGAATTGATCGTCTTCCTTTCCCCTATTGTCAAAATAAACATAATGTTACTCCTTTGAGCAGACACATACAGATATTGCTTTCTCTTTATTTTTACGATTAGACAGAAAGAATAAAGACTTAACTATAGAAGCCATGTTTTATAAAACACAAAAAAATACAGTTTCAAGAACTCAAAGAAACAGAACATCATGGAGAAATATAAAAAATACAGAGAAATGAAGTTCTTTAGTGCCAAAAAGAGAAACAGATCTAGCATTTTTTAGTAGCATAATAACGGTAGATCCATAAAGAATATGCTGAGAAGGTCATCAAATTCAGGTGAAAATCCTTTTCTTTTTCAAATTCTGACTACATACAAATCAGAATCAGATTCTCACAGAAAACTACCACACAAACATATGAATGCTTTTCCTTCTTCCAATGAAACTAAGACAGCAACAATTGACCATTTTTCACAATTTGCTGTTACTACACTCTATTGCAAACCAAACTAATATGCTGCTTTTTCAAAATACGTAAACAAGTCACACACGGACATTAATCAAAAGCAAATTAGACTTTTACTTCAATTCAGAAGAGAATAAAATGTGACATAAAGAACAATGAAAGGAAAAAATATACAACGATTAAAGACTAATGACTAGACCATGAACCAAGATTACTCAAATCATGGTGAATTAAGAAAAATTAAAGTAAAGATCAGTAACAAGAGAATTGAGATGGAAAAAAATTCCCTTCATCAATTTTCAGAAGAAAAATTAGTCAATTATTGCCTTCATCACATCAAAGAAAACCATATGCATATTTTTTTCTCCATAAAAAAGCTATTAAATCAATTCAACAACATATAATTAGCATCTTCCTTGAAAGTAATCAAGTAACTGAGCAGGATCATGTTTGATTGGAAAAATAAATAAATAGAAAACAAAAGCTCAAATAGATAGAAAGAGAGAACACACCTTCTCCTGAATTGGGCATGTAACCATTGTTTGGAACCTTCATTATGACCTAAGAAAACAAAGAAGACTCCAAACAAATTCAACACCTGGTTTTTTCTAGTTACAGGATTTGAACTAGTTGCTCAAGTTTTCCACAGAACAAGACAATATAGTATTAACTGCAATTCATGGAGTTGAAAAAACTCCAAACAAACACTGCCTACAACAAAGTCATCCACTAATATCCAATAGAATCAACAAAAAGATGACCCTTTACCCTTTTCTCTGAAATGCATCCAATTACTAACTTCACTTTCCTTCACACAGCACAAAAGGGTATCCAATAATCCAATAAATAATCCTAAAAATGGAATTTTTTATAGTTGGAGAAACCCAAACGCCAAAAAAAATCAACTTTTTCAGCTTAAAACATCTGCATCAGCAAAATCTGTGCAGAAGAATAACTGTTTCAATAATAGCAAACACCAAACAGTAATAAAAAAAAGAAGACCACTTTGCAAAAACTTACCCTCCGAGATCAAAACAACCCAAAAAACATAATCACAGTATTTTTGTGTGGACACATGAAGAGAGAAAAGTGTCCCAAAATGGGTAGGTAGGTAGGTAAGTAAATAGTGTTTTTGAGGGGATTGAGAAAACAAAGGATGAAGAAGGTTGGGATCAAAGAAGAGAGAAAAGAACTAACTTGTTTGTGACAGAACAAAACAAAAGCAAAACAGCTTTTTATTTTTCTTCTGTATGTAAACTGAGCAAAGCCGACACGAAATATGGTTAAAATAACAAACAATGAAGGTTACAATACAAGCATAAACACATACTAGTATATGGTATATTAACTGCTTAATCCCTTTTTCTTTTTGACATGCATAGTTACGTGTTAATGGAAGTCTCTTTTAGTTTCACTAAAGTTCTCATTTTACCGCCGATCTGAGTTTTAGAGAGTTTGAGAAATTAATCTTTATAATTGGTTTTGTACACGGAAAATATCTAATTTAAGCCAAAAAAACTTTTATGTTCCACGCAAAATTCGCATTATATCTTGTCTTTTGTTTTTTTGCTTGTACACACTATAGACTGTGTCATGTCATGGTTCTAAGTGAAAAATGCTTCGTGAGGATAACTATTTAAATTAAAGTGGTCATTTTTATCCTTTGTGATGGGATGTTAAATTGTGTAAATGAATTAATATTACACGAATAAAAAATTGTCTGAACGAAGAGAAGTGAAAACCCAAAGGGAGCTTGGGTTCATGGGATCTCATATGCGAGTAGATCCTCTTTATTTCTCAAATAGGAGTTTAATTTATAGGATGTATCGGTTTGATTCTCCTAATATTAATTAGGTGAGTTAGTTTATCATCTTAAAAAAAGTTTATGTATCTCATTTTTAGTGAGAGGGATCATATTTTTTTTAATGTATCTGCCTCTTATAAATGAAGCCCACCATTTATTTGAGAAATTGTGAAGATCTTTAATTCATGGATTACATTGACATCAAGAGGTTTTGGTGATTACATTTTAATCCTTGTTATAATAAGGGTAGATCAATTTAATCCTCAAATTTATCAAATACTCCCTAGTCTTATTTATAAGCAAAAATAAATATTTACACATAAAAAAAGTAGTTAATCTCATATAATGTTGTATAAAAAACATTATTTTTTAAATGCTAAATTACACCAGGAGTTCTTTAAGTTATTTAATTGTAACAAATTGGTCCTTTAAGTTTTTTTCGTACGACTTACGTTTTAAGTTATTTAATTGTAACAAGTTGATCCTTTAAGTATTTTTTATAACGCTGAGGTCATTTAAGTTATATTATAATTTTAACTTTTAGGCTCCGAATAACTTACATTTTTAAGATCTAAAATACATCAAATTGTTACAGTTAAATAACTTAAAAGACTTAATTGGTACGGAAAAAACTTAAATGACCAACTTGTTACAATTAATTAACATAAAAGATGTAAGTGGTACGAAAGATACTTAATGGAGAAAAATTGTACAAGCTCGTCTCTTGATTCTAATATTTTATGTGATAGCAAAACTAAGAAAACGAATTTTGAGAGGAATCATCGTTGAACGGCCGTAGTTGAGCAATTGCCCACCTTCCTTCACCATGAACAAACGTTGTCATTTTGCATTGTCTTCTTCTTTCTTCTCATTTCCTTCTTCCCATTATATACTTTTCACAACTCAATACCCCTATTTCGTTACCCTACTTTCAAAATAACAAACAATTAAATATTAATTTCTATAAAATATATGTCACAATGCACTTTTAATAAAAATTAAACAATTTTTGTCTTTCAAATGTGATCAACTAGAATCAAACATTTGCAAATGAAATGACACATCTATGTTTTTCTGTCAAAATCTCAATGGGGGACTTGCAAATACAAAAGGGATTAACTTGAGAGGCTAAAATTGAGCAATTGAATCTTGGGGGATAAGATCGAACAATTGTGAAACTTTGGGGTCAAAATCGAGTAATTGAAATTTGAGAGGCCAAAATCGAAAAATTGTAAAACTTAGGCGGCAAAAATTTAAGTCTATTTTAAACTATCACACATAATAGAACATAATGAATTGGAGTGGAACATAGCAAAATGGAACACAAATTTTCTTCTATTATTTGAGTACTTTATGATATAATGGAATAAAGTTCTCATTCCATTGTTTAAAAAATATACAAAATGAAATGAGTTATAATTTTTTTTATTCTATCACGTATCATTCTATTCAATTTCATAAACGAAACTAAACATAGCCTTGAAGAAGATAACAAAGGTGCAAATCAGTTAACTTATTTAGAGGTTTTCTTCATATGACTCGCTAAAGACATCGAACATTTGTAGTGCATCGCTCTCTCATCGATCGTGTTCTTGATGATGCTTAAGGATGCATATATCATACTTAGACCTTAGGTTTTTCTTTTTTTCCTTTCTTTCCACTTGTTAAAAAAAAATCGTATTAACAAGATAAGTGTATGTCATTACTAAAATCACCCTACACTATTCCCGCACATATGCTATCATCAATACATATGAATTATATGTGACCATTAACAAGTACAAGATCCTTAAATACATGCATACCGTGGTAGCTTATAGCTAAATATTTACTAAATTACTAATGCTTATAATTAGCCATACTACCTAAAAATAAAACCCTAAACAATTACATCAAGGTTATCAGTTTTAGATGTTAGCAAATAAAAAGAAATCATTCCATTCTCTTAAATTCCATTGCCTCTGCCACTCGACACGCCAATGCAATGATCAATATGCCTGAGCATATGATAGGTGTACATGCACATGGGTGTGTCCATATTGGCCCACCAAAATAGTCATAAGTAACGACAAATTAAATTAAATTTATTTGAGTTGGGTTTAGTTAATTCTTCTTTAATCTTGTATGTCTTTAAAATTACATGAATTATAGATTATACGCATACCTTTGATCAAATTAATATATATAGTGGCCATTCACCCGTAAACAACTCTGATCACCTAGTGCATTTTTTTGTAACACTAGTGAAACATTATATGCATGATGTGGTGTTAGTATTCGTGTAGACAATGACTGACACATGCAAATCTTTGGATGGATCCACTCACTAAATTAACCACCGTTAACACTTAGCCCGTGAACTTATCGTCCATATATATATATATATATATAACAAAGAGCAGGAGAACAATTATCAAATCTTTATTGTCCAACTATGTCAGATTATAGATGGTATAAAGATATGTTTCTCTCAAAATTATGTCTTAGGCAAGATGGTTATGCTGCCTACTGGAAGGAAAGATTTCTTAGTGGATTATTCGCTGAGAAAGTTAAGACTAATATTAGGAGTGCTTTTAATGGTGACATTCCTTATAATAATCTAACTATAGGAGAATTATCAAATTATGTCATAGAAATAGGTCTACAAGTTTGTACATATTACAAGCTACAAAATAAAATAAAAAATGAAAAATTAAGCAATAAGCGCGAATTAGGATCGTTCTGTGAACAATATGGAGGTGCTCCTTTAAGAGCTCCCAGTAACCCTAAGAATAGAAAGAAAAATGTTAGTAAAGGAAGAAAAAATTATAAACCGTATAAGAAAGCTTATAAAGAAAATCAAGAATTTTATAAGCAACCTAATAAGGAAAAACCTTATAAAAATAAGGAAAAATTTTACAATAATACAAATAAAAAAGATATTAAATGTTATAAGTGTGGTCGTAACGGTCATTACGCTAATAAATGTAAAGTTAAAGAGAAAATTAATCAATTACAAAACCTAGATTTATCTAAAGAATTGAAGGATACTTTAATTTCAACTTTAGAAAATATTATGTTATATACAGATAGTGAAGAGAGTTCATCTTCGGAAGAATCTTCATATCAAGAAATTAATTATATTAGTAATTCAGAAGAATCTTCAGATTATGATGAAGAATGTTTAGAATTAGATTTTTGTAATTGCAATAAGTGTAGTAAACATATTAATATGTTAAAAAGAGCTCTGACTAATAGTCAAGCAGATACTTTAATTACAATTCTTAATAATATGGAAGAATCCGAAAGCAAGAAAGCTTTTATGGAACATTTAAAAACCAGTATAGAAGATAATGATCTTCTCAAGAAACCTATAAAAGCTGTTGAATTTAAAGATGTTATGGAAATGTTTAAAAAAGATAAGATTAAACCTGTATCAGTTAATGATTTACAAGAAGAAGTTAAAACTTTGAAAAGAGAAGTTCAAAGTTTAAAAGCACGAGAAGATGAATTAGAATTAAGATTATTAGAATTAGAAGGCAATATGATAGTGCAAAATCAACGGTTAGAAAAACAATTTAATAAAAATAATAGAGGAAAAGAAATACAATATGAAACCAGTGAACCCAGCAAGACAGAAAATGATACAAAATACTTCAATAGTATTGAAAGAATTATTTCTCATAAGTGGTTTAGTAGAATAGATCTGGTTCTTCCAGATAGAACTTATGAAATGATAGCATTAATAGATTCTGGTGCAGATTTAAACTGCATAAGAGAAGGGTTAATCCCTACTCAATATTATGAAAAAACTACTGAATCCTTAAGAGGCGCTAATGGCGCTAGATTACAAGTTAATTTTAAATTATCTTCTGCTAAAATTTGTAAAGGTAAGGTATGCTATAATACTTCGTTTTTATTAGTTAAAAATATTAATGAAGACATTATTTTAGGAACTCCTTTCCTAGCATTACTTTATCCTATAACTGTTAATGAAGAATCTATTACTACTCAAGCGTTAGGACATACTATCAAGTTTAATTTTTTAGATCCTCCTAAAATAAGAGATTTAAATAATTTAAGAGATAGAAAAATATCTTATATTAATCTTATTAATAATAAGAAAAGACAAATTAATTTTTTAAATAAAGAAATACGTTTTAAAAGAATAGAAGAACAATTATTATCTTCTAATATCATTAAACAAATTAATGAAATAAAAACTAAATTCATTAACAATCTTTGTTCTGAACAGCCTAATGCTTTCTGGAAAAAGAAAACTCATGTTATATCTTTACCTTACGAACCTACTTTTAATGAAATAAATATTCCTACTAAAGCTAGGCCTATTCAGATGAATAAGCAACATTTAGATTACTGTAAGAAAGAAATTAATGAATATTTAGAAAAAGGTTTAATTAGACAGAGCAAGTCTCCTTGGAGTTGCTCAGCTTTTTATGTTGTTAATGCAGCAGAATTAGAAAGGGGAAGACCTAGATTAGTTATTAACTATAAACCTTTAAATCAGGCATTACAATGGATTAGGTACCCAATACCTAATAAAAAATATTTAATAAATAGATTACATAATAAAGCTGTATACTCTAAATTTGATCTTAAATCAGGATATTATCAAATACAATTAGAAGAAAAGGATAAGTACAAAACTGCTTTTGTAGTTCCTTTTGGACATTACGAATGGAATGTTTTACCATTAGGTCTGAAGAACGCACCCTCAGAATTTCAGAATATTATGAATTCAATATTTAATAATTACTCAAACTTTACTATAGTATATCTTGATGATATATTAGTATTTTCAGATTCCATTAATCAACATATTCAACATTTAAATCAATTCTATGAATTAATTAAAAATAATGGATTAGTATTATCTGAAAGAAAGATGAACTTATTTCAATCTAAAATTAGATTTTTGGGTTTTGACATTAGTCAAGGGATGTATACTCCTATTAGCAGGTCTTTAGAGTTTGTTAGTAAATTTCCTGATGAGATTAAGGATAAAACCCAATTACAAAGATTTTTAGGATGTCTAAATTATGTGTCAGACTTTATTCCTAACCTTAGAATTATGTGTGCTCCGTTATTTAAAAGACTTAGAAAGAATCCTCCTGTATGGGATGAGTCTATGACCCATAGTGTCAAACAATTAAAACAACTAGTTAAGAAACTACCTTGCTTAGGAATCCCAGATCCTCAAGCAAACCTTATTGTCGAAACTGATGCGTCAGACATTGGTTTTGGTGGCATATTAAAACAAGTTTTACCGGGAACGGAAAAGGAACAAGTAGTCAAATTTTATTCTGGTACTTGGTCTCCGGCCCAATTAAATTATAGTACTATTAAAAAAGAAATTTTAGCTATTGTTATGTGTATTACAAAATTTCAAGATGACTTATTTTCTAAACATTTTATTTTAAAAACAGATTGCAAAGCTGCTAAAAGTGTTTTACAAAAAGATGTTAAAAACCTAGTTTCTAAACATATTTTTGCCAGATGGCAATCTTTATTATCTTGTTTTGATTTTAATATAGAATATATTGAAGGAATTAAAAACTCATTACCAGATTTTTTAACAAGAGAATTTTTACAGGGCAAAGATGGATCCTAGAGATAACTACGGACCACCATTACCTCCTAAAAAGGAGAACCCAGAAAAGGCCTTAGTATTAGGATCACCATCGTACCTTACTAAAATTACCTCTCCAAAACCTTCACAAAATAAATTTACTTTATTATCTCCTTCAGATATTACAAAAGGTATTACTTCATCATCATCCTCCATTAAATCTTCAAAATTAGCCTACTATACTCCTCCCTCTACAGCAAGGAGTACTTTTGTTACTAAGGAATTTTGAACCAATTATTCCATTAGAAACAGCTTACTGTCCGGATAATACTTCTCTATTACAAAAAGTAAGAAGAATCCTTCCTCAAGGATTCATGTTTGTGCCAAAAAGCTTATTAAAAACCAGAAAATTTTATGAGTTTATATTAGTTGACACTGGTTCTATTGTGCTAACTCATCAATATGATGCAGCAGATAAAACCAAAATTACTTTCTCAAAATTTAAAATTGTTAAAGTTTTATCAGCCACAGATTGGACATTACCTCCTTCCATGGAGAAATCTTTCACCCGAAGTTTCAATCCTCAACATTATAATTATTTTGACTACATGGACGCTTGGAATTACTTTCTAGCCATTGAACCTTTCAACCATACTTGGTTTATTTGGTTCGCAAAAGATATATCATTAAAGTTTCCTTACTGGTTTATTAAATGGTTTGAATTAGTTGGACCAACATTAGAGATCTTTCCAGATTATGCTAAAGAAACCTTTACAAAATTCTACAATATTACAGATTGCCCAACACATCTTGCTATTATAGCTTTTTGCGCGGCATTTAGTGTTAATTGGATTACCTCTTGGACCTTTGCTACAAATACTATTTGGGATAATTATTCAGCCACTGAATTAATTAAAAGATACTCTGTTAAGTGGTGGATTAAGTTTAATCCCGAATTACTCAGTGAGACCAAATTAAATGCCTGTGTACAAGCTAACCCCGACCGTTGTAAGAAAGCTGGAAATACTTCAGACTCTAAATTTTTGTCCAGTAGATCAAAGATTTTAGCCTCATTATCAGCAATTACGGATCCTAAAGAGTTTATAAACAGATTACAAGAAGTTTCTTCCTCCATGTCTAATGCCGGAAGTACTTCAGGAAATGATAATGTAGATGACTGCTATGGTGTGGATCTAGAAGACTGTTAAAAGCATTATTGGATAACTACTACTACGGAATTATTGATGCCTTGAATTATTGCCACTTTGGAATTATCACCCCGCAATTATGCTACTTTTGGCCAGTCTGGCCCCTCCACTTTCTTTTAGGTTTTGTTTTTAGTGGAGTATTATTAAGTTTACTTTTGCTTTTCTTTAGTGGTCATTATTGTATGTCTGCCACTTGTTTGTATAGTAGTAAATTATGTTGTAATTTTATTTGAAGTCCGCTTGTGTAATCCCTCTATAAAAGGGAATGTAAATTAAGGTGTTAGGCATTCGATTCATAAGCCTCTTATCCTCTGAGCAGATCGAAGCCTTGTAAAAATATTGTAAGTTTTAAGAAATAAATTTGTTTTATCAATCATGTCTTTAAATACAACTTATGTTTTTATTGATTATAATTTTGATTATCTATTAGTATGTTCTGAATGTAAAAAACATATAGTTTTTCAAATTACTCCACCTTTAGAAGAACTTACTATTTTTACTTGTTCCGCAGTTTATGAAATCACTCTGAATACAAAATATACACCCTTATGTGCTAAGTTTTCTCATATTATTCCCGATATCCTAGTTCCGATCCTCCCCGAGTCTGGTATCATATATATATATATATATATGGATTGCTGAATTTGGCATCAGCAGAGAGAGGTTTGGTGGGGTTAAAGGTCTTTATGGTTTTTTGTAGTATTCCTTGGATGATTTGGGTGACAACACATAAGTATGCTTTAGGGTTACTCTGGACGCGCACCAGCCAAAAATATTAGTCATAAGATAAGACTCGTACATCATGCATATTTAATTGCTTGATTCATTAGGATTTTGTAGGTATATATGCTTTTAGAAAAATATAAATATTTTTTTTGACAAAAGAACGATAAAATTATTAAGGAGAACTTGTTGATACATGCAGTTTTTTTTATGACTAATTGATACTTGCAGTTCTGTTAACACGACATTAAATATAAAAATTAACATGCCATTGAATTATTATATACTATTAGTCTATTAGATATCATATATATATCAATTCTGGTAAACATAGCATAGTCGACAAAGACAATGCATTGTAATATGCATGAGTCAAAGTTCGAATGTCGGATACCCAATTTATTCACCTTAAATGTGAATTTTGTCCATTAAACTACTTGACAAAAAAATCATATATATCATTCCCAACAAAAGTGTTAATGTACATAATAATTCACCACAAATTAGATGATCAAAGGGGGGTTAAAATATTCCCTATTTTCTAGTTCAAACATCAAATGAATCAATTAATTGATTGAACTCAAAAGGCTCCATCAAAAAATGATTATTTAGAAGAATTTGAATTTAACTCATGAAGGAACAATTATTGTTCCAACTTTGTTTAGCTTCCGACCAACCAAACTCCAAAATAAAAAAGAATAAATTTATTTATGTGTCGTGGTTACATTGAAAATAAGTGGGAGTTTCCTTTAAAAAAAAAACGTGAGTTAGCTACTCATACAAACGTTTGTTAGAATACACCTGTTTATTTTTTAGGTGTATTTTAACAAGTGATAACTAAAAAGTGATTAAATGTGTCCTAAGATGCGTGTCATTAAAATATTCGTTCATCAAAAATAGCAGGTTTACAATGGATTTAATGACCTTTAAGAGAGACATGAATTTAATTAGTACTTTTAAGGAAAGAGAAAATGGCGACATCCCTTTAAAAACATATATGAACTTTTATCTCATTTTCTATTCGCGTCCCAAACAAACCGATTTACAAGGGAGGAAGGAAAGAATTGAGAAGGCCGCGAAGGAGTTGAAGGCAGAAGATTGAACCACTAATCACTAATTAGATCACTACCACCACCCAGGTGATTCAATTATATCTTCATTTCCATATCAAGTCCAAGTGTTTTGTATTATCCACTTAGGGAAGGGAAGATTAGCCACAATATATTTCCTCTCATGGGTCCAATTTGAGCAAACACTTTAATGGCACCATTTAAAGGTCGGGTTCAATCAATCAATTTCAGATTCCTCCCTCCAACAACTTGAAGATAAAGACTAGCTTTGGATGGGATGAATCTTAGGCAAATGATTCATTTGGATTTGTATTTGAGAGAGCCAGAAGGTTTTGAAATTTGACACCCTACCTGTCAATTAATACCTCTGTCTCTTATTATATGACCCTTTTTGACAAAACACATGTATTAAAAAAGTTGATTATTGTATTAAATTTGTTGACAAATGATATTTTTTTTCTTGTTTACCCTTATAATAATTGAAATCACAACTCATTATTTTCCTATATTAATTACCCACTACTACTTGAATAATGCACCAAATTAATTTATCATTGTACCGAAAAAACAAAATGAACGTGAATGAATATTAGATGGCAAAGTTTGGATTGAATGTAGACTAGTATTGGAAAAGGCCATGGCACAAGAATTTGGAACCGGAATGAACATTCACCTTATTTTTTCACAAAAATTTGAAATCACTTTTTTTTTCTTCTAAAATTTAAGGCTCCAAAATTTAAACTTTTTAGGAATTATTTTGCAAATTTCTGCCGCCATTTTTTTAGGAACAAGGAGCATGAAACAGGAGTATATATACATATAGAGATTATGAGGCACCATTTTGCAAGCTCTTTGATAGACATTACGAGTAAAACAAAATTATTTTAGAGTCTGTTTGGTAAGACACAAAATCAAGCTTATGTCTTATAGTTTATAGCATATAAGCTTGTCTGGCAAAAAAAGACTTGTTTGGTAACAGTCTTTTCGTCAGGAGCTTATAACTTATTTCAGGAGATTATAGTTTATTTTTCAGACGCTGTTTCAAGTAGCGTTTAAGCCTATAGCTTATAGCTTATTGTTTTTTCTTCCTCTTTTACCCTTACTATTTTATTTAAATATCAGTTTTACCACTTATGTTTTATTATAATTTAAAATAAAGACAAAGGAAATTCGTAACAATATTGTTGCTTTATTATGGAATATTAGGCGATAGACTTATTTTTATTATTATTTTGGATTAATATAATTGTAGTTAAAATTATCTTAATTCGTACTTAAATGACAATGATATTGTTGTTATTAATTATTATTATTATTATTATTAATGTATGTTGTTCTTGTCTTCATAAAAAATTGAATGATATAAAAATGTCCTTTTATGTCATTTTACATCTATCAGCTAGTTGAACCGCTAATTTTACCAAACACTTCAATTAGCTTATCAGTCATAAGTCATCGGTCATAAGCTATAAACTATCAGCCATCAGTCATCAGCCATAAGCTATAAGCTATTTTTGCCAAACAAACCCTTAAACCAAAGAGGTGCATGAATGGGAGTTACCAAAGAGGGACATGAGATATCTTTATAAAGGCAGCTTCAAAGAACGATGAAGAATGGTGCATGAGTGAGAGTTAATATACTACTCTTTTTTCTCATGAATGAAAGTTTCCACGTTACAATTTATTGATGTTCTTTTATCAAAGGAAAAAAAAATTATTGCTTTCAAAAAAATATGCAGAGTAAATAGGGGTAATTTTGTAAAGAAATTATTAATGTAGTTGACAATTGTAAAAAAGTCTTATAAAAAGAGACAATTTTTTTTCTTTAAAAGGGTCCTATAACAAGGAAGTAGTATAAAAAACATAAATGACCAATGAAATTTCTTTTTTTCAATTGAGTTGACTCATAACTCACGATTGATAACTTATTTCTTTTGTGTTGCGTATTTGCAAACCGGATATTTCTTCGACTCTGGAATTGAAGATGCAACAAAAGTTTATCAATTCCTTTAGTGTATAAATGGGCATCTCATTAATATAGTTTTGATGCATAACATTTATGCTCCATTATTCTTTAAAAAAAAACATTTATACCCCAATTATATACACCAACATTTATACCGTTCTATCCATTTACGCTAATGCTTAATATAGCGAAGGATAAATCAACGAATTGCCAACGAATAACATGTACATAACAAGCAAATAGAGACAAGTTTTTTGAGTTGGAATGCTGCGTTTTGGTTTAGTTAATCATCACACAAGTGCCAAAGCGGTTAATTACTCCATGACCTTTTTTTTTAGAGGATACTCCATGACTTTTATTATTTTAATAAAAAAAATAGTTATAAAAGAGAAAACAAATTAACTTTTGGTAAATTCTTAGATACTTTAAAGTTTGGTTAAGTATCGGTATTCCGTGGGCAAAATTCATTCAAAATTTATTTTATTTTTAAATAAATAAATACAAAAATATAATATGACATCGAATAATTAGATGATGTACATATCAAACTAGACTTCAAGATACCATCGTGTTCACCTTAATTTTTATGTATTGATGGTGTAATTTTTTTATTCATACATTCTATTAAATCACTCCAAATAAATATATTTATGTTAGATATTCAATTTCATAAACAGGTTCAATTTGATTTAAATTATCAATCATCATCGGAAGCAAGTATTGAACACACGTTTATGATCAGATACAACATGTTTGATTTATTGAAATTCAAAGTTCAAGGTCATAGGAATACCTGGATCCATGACAAAGGAGTTTTCCGGCAGCACCAATCTGAAACAACGGCTGGTTTGGTTCTTCCTCAACCTGTACCCTTATGCCCTAATGCGCTTCAGATGGGGAGAAGAGCGGTTTTGCTATGTACGGTATATTGGGGACCATAGCCTCTTTTATATTGGATGACCATTAGGGTTTCTCATTATTCCGTTAATGGACCATCCAGACATCCACCCGTATCCAAGCCCATATCACTTAAATAATTAATTATTATTTTAATAGAAACCTAATAAGCCTTTTTCATTATTTGATCACTAGTCAATTAAGGCCCTTAAATGATAAATAGCTAATATAATTAAAATAGATATATATGCCCACATAATAATCATTGGAATATAATAATTAAGTAAATTATAATTAAATATTCCAACAATCTCCCACTTGGGCAATATATCTAAACAATAATTATATCAAGGTTCTTTAGGTGCACATCTGAATGCTATCTACCGTTAGATTTCAACTTTACAATCTGGTCCATCTCATACATTAATAATGGGACCACCGCGGTTGTCGTCACCGACATATAACGTGACGGAACCCCGACGACCACCATATCAATGAACTCAATGACATAGATCGATATGGGTGAGTGGCATGGAAATTTCATGCAATGTGATCTCTAAATCATGCCTATTTCCAACTGGTCCAACATAAGTCTTTATTGAGATCATAATGTAGCTCAATAGGTGCAATTAAAACTACCGCAGTTGCACATAATAAAATTAAACTTGATATTGTTATAACAATAACACCACATAAGTTTTATTTCTGCAGAAAATCAAACATAACTGAAAGTTTGTACCAAAGTTACATCAATAATATAGAACATTAAACAAAAATTAGGAATTGACTCCCACTAATCTAAGGCAACCGAAAAACCAAGGCCCATGTTTGTAACATGTCCATGAAAAGCCTTAGGTACCAAACCTTTAGTTAGTGGATCAGCTAGCATCAAGTCTGTTCCTATTTGTTCTATCAAAATTTGTTTCTCCTGAACTCTCTCTTTCACAACAAGGTACTTGATGTCGATAAATTTCGATTTCGTAGCACTCATATTGTTGTTGGAGTAAAGCACAGCTGCACTATTGTCACAATAAATCTTCAAGGGCCTCTGGATGCTCCCAATGATGCGCAGGCCAGTGACAAGGTTTCGCAGCCAAGTTCCATGATTTGATGCCTCAAAGCAAGCCACAAACTCCGCTGCCATGGTAGAGGGAGCCACTAAAGTCTGCTTAGCAGACTTCCAGGAGACGGCTCCTCCAGCCAAGAGGAAGATGTAACCAGATGTGGAACGTCTGCTATCCGGGCATCCTGCAAAATCAGAGTCAGAATATCCGACGATCTCCAAGTTGTCTGACTTCTGATAAGTGAGCACAAAGTCTCTTGTTCTCTTCAGGTAACGCATAACACGTTTTACTGCCGTCCAATGCTGCATATCAGGGTTGCTTAAATATCTGCCAAGAACTCCTACAATGAAAGCTAAGTCGGGACGAGTGCATACTTGAGCATACATGAGACTCCCCACAGCCGAAGCGTAGGGAATCTTTTGCATCTCTTCCTTTTCAAGACCCGTAACGGGGCACTGTTTGAGACAAAATTTGTCTCCTTTAGCAACGGGTGTGTCTCCTGGTTTACTATCTTTCATGGAGAATCTATCCAAAACTATATCGATATAGCTCCTTTGTGACAATCCCAAAATACCTCGAGGGCGATCTCTAAGTATTTGGATTCCTAAGACAAAAGAGGCGTCCCCAAGATCTTTCATCTCAAAATTCTTTGTGAGAAATTTCTTGGTTTCGTGCAATAAGCCTATATTGTTGCTTGCCAAAAGGATATCATCTACATATAATACCAAGAAAATATATTTACTCCCACTGAACTTTTGGTATAAACAATCATCAACTTGATTAGCCTCAAAACCAAACGAGGATATAACTTGATGAAATTCAAAATACCATTGACGGGAAGCCTGTTTAAGGCCATAGATGGATTTCTTAAGTTTACAAACCATAGATTTTGGGTCACCTGACACAAAATTCTCTGGCTGCACCATGTATATTGTTTCTTCAATGTTTCCATTTAAGAAAGCAGTCTTTACATCCATCTGATGCAGCTCTAAATCAAAATGAGCTACTAATGCCATTATGATCCTAAGAGAATCTTTCGAAGAAACCGGAGAGAAAGTCTCTTTATAATCAATGCCTTCCTTTTGAGTATAACCTTTGGCGACAAGACGAGCTTTATATCTCTCAACATTACCCTTTGAATCCCGTTTAGTTTTAAATATCCATTTACAACCAATGGGTTTTTTTCCTTCAGGTAATTCAACGAGATCCCATACATTGTTGTCAGCCATCGATTTCATCTCATCCTTCATGGCATCGACCCACTTAAGAGAGTTAGAACTTTGGATAGCTTGACTAAAGTTGATTGGGTCTTCCGTAGTCAAACCAATGCCATCCTCATGTATCTGAAGAAATACAACATAATCATCTGAAATTGCACTTCTCCTCTCTCTAGTGGATCTTCTTAATGGCGGTTCTTGAGGTTGTTGAATTTGAACTTCAGGTGGTGCTTGAGGAAGAAACTCAGCGTTGTCTTGTTCTTGAGGGATGTTATGAATAACATCATTGTTTGTTTCTGGATCTGTTTCTGGAACAAAAGCAGGCACAATAACTTGCTCATTGTCAGTAACAGTTTCTTCATCAAAGACAACACTCCTTATGTTTCCTTCCCCTCCAAATTCTACATCCTCAAGAAACCTTGCATTTCCCGTTTCAAAAATTGTTCTACTAATGGGGTTATAAAACTTGTACCCGCGAGAGTGTTCAGCGTACCCAACAAAATAGCAACTAATTGTCTTTGCATCCAACTTGCTTTCATGAGGCCTATAAGGTCGTGCTTCAGCTGGACATCCCCAAATGTGCAAGTGTTTAATGCTGGGCTTTTTCCCAGTCCACAACTCATAAGGGGTTTTAGCTACTGCTTTACTAGGTACTCTATTAAGGATATAAACTGCGGTCTTTAATGCCTCTCCCCAAAATGACTCTGGAAGAGAAGAATGACTAATCATACTCCTCACCATATCTTTAAGAGTCATGTTTCGTCGTTCTGCAACTCCATTCATGCTGGGTTTTCCCGGCATTGTATATTGCGGAACAATTCCACATTCTTTGAGGAAAAGCGCAAAGGGTCCTGGACGTTGTTCTCCTGATCCATCATATCGACCATAGTATTCACCACCACGGTCAGATTTGACAGCCTTAATTTTCTTTCCAAGTTTAAGTTCAACTTCAACTTTGAATGATTTGAACGTGTCCAGGGATTGAGATTTCTCATGAATTAAATACAGATAGCCGTACCTCGAGTAATCATCTATGAACGTAATAAAATACCTTTGTCCATTCCAAGAACTTGACGGAGAAGGACCACAAATATCAGTATGTATTAGTTCTAAGACGTCCTTAGCTCTTTCGGCATTGAAATTCCTTTTGTTTGTTTGCTTACCCTTGATACACTCAATGCAAACTTCAAAGTCTGACATATCTAAAGGTTCTAAAATTTCCTCCGACACAAGCCTCTGAATTCTCTGTTTAGAGATATGACCTAATCGCTTGTGCCATAAAATGGCAGAATTGCATTTTAATTTACGTTTTGTACCTCGCGACTCTATTTGCAACATTTCGTTAAAGGAATGCTCAATATCAAGCATATATAGATTATCAATTAAAGAACCGTAACCAACAACATTTGAATTATTTGAGAGGCTAACTTTATTATCTCTGTTGTTGCAGTATTTCAAACAACAAAAGTAAGTATTTTCAATTATCGTCTCCTCAAGGATTAGGTGCGTTACTTCGAACCGTTCAACAATCGGTATTGTTTTGAGTTAAGGGTTTGTACGATTGGTTGCATAAACTAATGGAATTTAATTGCGGAAATAAAACGACAAATAATAGGGTATCAAAGCGTTGGAATTAGAGTTCATCAATCTTGCAAAGAATATAATCTATAAATCATGCATATGAATTTAGCGTTTTAGCAAAAATATCACGTATCGCTCGACAACGTCATTGATTTCCCAAATGACATCGTGAAATCGATCGTATCGTTTAATCGACGATTTCCCAATCAATCAAACGATCCGAAAGCATTACGATCCGAAACTTTGTGCGATTATCAAAACCCAAATCCATTTCTAGATTTTCTTATTTTGATAGAAGATTATTCTTAAACATAGATTCAAAAGTATTTGTCAATATCAATTGAATCAAGCATGAGATTGAAAAGCAAGAATAACTTCATAAACACTTGAATTGCTAAAATCATATATTCACATAATCATGTATTACATCAAAGCTAGAAAGAATACCTCCAATCCCAACAAAGGGAAGTTAGTTGTTCATTTTCATGACAACTATACAAAAGAGTAGAGAAAAGATGAAGATCATAACCCAAGTCTTGATTTCCCAAAGCCTTTGGTTGATTTCACAATTCAATCCTTTTGCTCCTTGAAGATCATAGCTTCTAGCCCTAAAACTAAGTCCTAAACTGAATTAAAAAGCAATCCCTAAATGGAAGTAGTCAATGATCCAGTTCTTTTTGAAAATAGAGCTAAAAATGCTTTTATAAAACTGAAATTTTGCACGCTCGCTACAAGCGATGAGCTGGTCGCTTGTAGCGATGAAGTTTGTTGGCCAATGGGAGAGCTCCACGTCAGCATGGAACATTAAACCGCCCTTGGTCGCTTGAAGCGACCGGTCCATCGCTTGTAGCGATGGACTCTCCAATTTCCCTGCCTAAGCTCGCTAGTAGCGTGGCATATGGCGCTTGAAGCGATGAAGTCTCCAAATTCCCTGCCTATCCTCGCTTGTAGCGAGGAAGCGTGCGCTTCTAGCGATGGCTTTGATCAAAACTTCATAATCATTTGCTCAGCATGTTCAAGCATAAATTTCCTGCATAATAACATGGGGTAAGACTTAGGATCACAAATATAGCATTTTAACCATAAATATGAGCTTATCCTAAGGTAACTTGTAAAATAAGTAACATAAGTGCCTTAATTAAATGAGTATTTTAACCACTTTCTGGCACTTAACACACTCCCCAACTTAAATCTTTGTTTGTCCTCAAACAAAGGACACAACAAATAAGGAAACAAGCTTTAACCAAAGTTTTGAGCAAGAATGCAAAAGAATCAAAAGTTTGAAGCAAATAAGTGTCAGATGAATGATTCAAACGTGATTGCGCAAGCTAAAGTTAAGTTTCTCATTAAACGAGATACATACTATAAATGTGAACTAGTTCTAAACACAAAGAATCAAATCACACAATCCTAAACAAGCAACATGTTTAAATTTGAACCAAACCTAACACACTTCTATATAAAGTATATGAACACATTGAAATCTATTGTGAGGGTATGAACACTCATCCAACAAACATGATAACATTCCAATCAAATTATGTGTCCATCTAATTATCATTTCTAAAAGCATAAAAGGCATTGATCATAAGGTCTTTAAGGGTTGTAATTGGGCTAGGTTACAAAAGAATTGTCATATGTGGGATATTGAATTCAAATGGCCAAGCAAGAGGAACATTCAATCTATTTACAAACTTCCTCCTTTTTCCAATACAACTCTTGGTGAATTACATATTTTCTTTTCTTGATTGATCTTGACAACTTTTTCTTTGAATAATTGCAAACCTTTTCATTTTTCTCTTTTCTTTTTCTTGGTTTGCTTTTCTTTTTTTTTTCTTTTCTTTTTCTTTTCTTTTTCTTTTTGTCAAGATCAATTATCATCATTCACCACTACTTGACATAAACACAACCTCCCTTTCTCCCCAACTTAGTTCAATGACACCCTAATCGAATGTTCCTTTATCATTATGGCAAAGGTCAATAAACACGATGGATAAGGGTTCACAAGAAAGCAAATATCAGAATTCAATAAAGAGTTGACTATGAACTGAATTTTTTTACAAACTCCGGCAATTTAAATAAGCAATTGAGCTTATTAAAATTGACAGTTCACAGTTAACAATTCTGATTCAATAGGCTCAGAGGGGTTAACAGATACTCACTTCTCACAGGGTAGGTTTATTTGGTCAAGTGTTTCACTCAATTTCAAAAAATTGCCTTGATCATTTCAATGCTTTTATACAATTTAAAACAACAATAGATTTAACATAAAATAACTGAGTTAAACATGAAATGTTGGTCTCCTGCATATATATACAATGGTTGAGGATTCCTCACATTTTGGCTAGTTCTAATTGGTTCAAAACTAAACAAGTGCTTGCGTAAAACTGAATAGATTAAATTTGTGTGTAAAGAACTTATTCACATTCAAGAACATACCTAGAAAAACAAGAAAACGAGTACCTTAGCTGCGCGCTTTTATCACTCATTCTATCATTAGCACTCAACTGATTCTAAGCTCAAGCACTGGCTTTTGAATCTTTGTCATCTTTCTTTCCAAATTGTTGGGATAATTCAAAAAATTTTAACCAAAAATAAATAACAAAGCATAAATAAAGCATAATATACACTAAACATATAATAACCAAAATAAATAACATAATAACCAAAATAAATTATCCATGGTACATAAGCATAACCATAAACAAAGTACATAACATGAACAAAGTTATAGAGTACAAAGCATAATAAATAAAACGAAAGAAATGATAGAACAAAAATCTGCAGCTTGCATCAAGATCTCAATCTGAATCCATGTCTATGTCTGAATCCATCAAGTCTGCAGCCTCATGGTCAATGCTCCGAGTGGCCTCCGAGGAGTCATCGCCATGGTCATCATCAGCATCACCAACATCATCATCACCATCATCTGCAGCATCATCATCACCAGCATCTGCACCTGCCCCTCCAGAATAGAAAGGCCTGTCCCCAGGCCAAGCAATATGCTCGTGGAAAAAGGCTGGAGTCCAAGTACTGTAGCCGCTCTCGTGCAAATGACTCTGAATCGTCGTGAGAGCGCGATGATTAGACGCATTTTGCGCCATGATGAATGAGCCAACTAGAGAAGGGTCCCAACTAGAGAAGTCCAATGGTGGATAGGTTGGGGCCTGAGGTTGGCTAGGATCCTGTGGTGCTGTGGGTGGTACTGTAGAAGGTCCAGCTGAAGTGGAAGGTCCGGCAGAGGAAGAAGGGGGAGCAGTAGGGGAGGTTATAGTGGCTTGGGAACTTGAAATAGCCGTTTTCTGCTATGGTCGCTACAAGCGCGCGACCTGTCGCTACAGCGACAGGCTGTAAGCCCATCGCTACAAGCCTTAACTGGCGCTACAGCGCAAAGTCAGAAAGTCATCGCTACAAGCGACCGTACGTCGCTACAGCGACGTAGTGTAAAGTTCATCGCTACAGCGATGGAATCTGTCGCTGTAGCGACCATGACAGAAAACAGAAAAATTAATTTTTCAGTCTTTGCCACTATCCCTATATGCATGAATGGATGTTAAAAACTAAAATACTAATTAAAAACAACAAACCTACAAAGATTTGGGTTGCCTCCCAAAAAGCGCTTGGTTAACGTCTTTAGCTCGACGCCTGATTCGTTAGGGTGGCCAAAACGAGACGGAAAGCACATCAGCTTTAGTACTCCTTTGTTGTGGGAGGAATTCCATGAACTTGCGATATAGCTGATGTGGAGTCCATAACCTCCCTATCCAGAGTAAGCTGAGCAAGGAACAAATACAATCTTGTACACGTTCAAGTTCCGCCTTGCTCACTTTCATCCCCTCCTTTTTACGCGTTTCTTCCTTGTTAAGAAACTGTCCCATCTTCTCAATATCCATCACTTCTTCACTATCAACAACACTGGCCTCTTCAGAATTTGACCTTTCTTGAGGAAGTTCATCCTTGTGTGGTATCTCTAATTCTTCCATTAATGTCCTTATACCACATCCTTCAAACATCGTCTCTTCCTCACTCTCATCAACATCGTCTTCAACAATCTCTCCGAATTCCAAAACGGATTGATTGTTGGTCTGAACATCCATGATTCTTGGTAGAAAATTGAATTGAACTTGCAAAATCTCCAATTGGCATGATAAGGCTCTCAATCTGTGGTTGGTATTTTGCATGTTGATCATGGATTGTTGCATGAACAAATTCAAAGTGTTTTCCGTTCTTGCCATTTGTTCATCTTCAGACGGATATTGTTGATGTTGTTGATATGATTCATATTCGTATGGATTATAGTAGTTGAAATAATCATGATGATCAGCCATGATTTGTTCCAATGTTGAGAATCTGAAATAAGTGTAACTAACAAGAAAATTTTCTTTGCTTTGCAAAGAGGGTTAATGCACAAACAGTTTAATGTACAAAAATATTAACAAGATATATACAAAAGCTCAAAACACTATCAATTATTGCGATGCTCAAAATAACTTAACACTAATCCCCGGCAACGGCGCCATTTTGTTGTTGCAGTATTTCAAACAACAAAAGTAAGTATTTTCAATTATCGTCTCCTCAGGGATTAGGTGCGTTACTTCGAACCGTTCAACAATCGGTATTGTTTTGAGTTAAGGGTTTGTACGATTGGTTGCATAAACTAATGGAATTTAATTGCGGAAATAAAACGACAAATAATAGGGTATCAAAGCGTTGGAATTAGAGATTCAAAAGATTATTCTTAAACATAGATTCAAAAGTATTTGTCAATATCAATTGAATCAAGCATGAGATTGAAAAGCAAGAATAACTTCATAAACACTTAAATTGCTAAAATCATATATTCACATAATCATGTATTACATCAAAGCTAGAAAGAATACCTCCAATCCCAACAAAGGGAAGTTAGTTGTTCATTTTCATGACAACTATACAAAAGAGTAGAGAAAAGATGAAGATCATAACCCAAGTCTTGATTTCCCAAAGCCTTTGGTTGATTTCACAATTCAATCCTTTTGCTCCTTGAAGATCATAGCTTCTAGCCCTAAAACTAAGTCCTAAACTATTACTAAACTGAATTAAAAAGCAATCCCTAAATGGAAGTAGTCAATGATCCAGTTCTTTTTGAAAATAGAGCTAAAAATGCTTTTATAAAACTGAAATTTTGCACGCTCGCTACAAGCGATGAGCTGGTCGCTTGTAGCGATGAAGTTTGTTGGCCAATGGGAGAGCTCCACGTCAGCATGGAACATTAAACCGCCCTTGGTCGCTTGAAGCGACCGGTCCATCGCTTGTAGCGATGGACTCTCCAATTTCCCTGCCTAAGCTCGCTAGTAGCGTGGCATCTGGCGCTTGAAGCGATGAAGTCTCCAAATTCCCTACCTATCCTCGCTTGTAGCAAGGAAGCGTGCGCTTCTAGCGATGGCTTTGATCAAAACTTCATAATCCTTTGCTCAGCATGTTCAAGCATAAATTTCCTGCATAATAACATGGGGTAAGACTTAGGATCACAAATATAGCATTTTAACCATAAATATGAGCTTATCCTAAGGTAACTTGTAAAATAAGTAACATAAGTGCCTTAATTAAATGAGTATTTTAACCACTTTCTGGCACTTAACAATCTCCAAATGACAAGTAAAACCAAATTTGTCCAAAACAGAAATAGAAATTAAATTCCGTCTAATAGACGGTGCAACAAAAGTCTCAAATAAATCCAAATAACAACCAGTCTTTAATAATAATCTAAATGTTCCTATAGCCTCAACTGCAACCTTAGTGCCATCGCCCACATAGATGAATCTTTCAGCATCATTTGGCGGACGGCTCCACAGGCAGCCCTGCATAGACATACTAATGTGAGTAGTAGCACCAGAATCTACCCACCAAGGATCTATAGGTACAGAAACTAAATTAATTTCATAACAAACAAAAGTGAGAAAATTACCCTTCTTTTCATGCCATGCGGCATACTTGGAACAATCCTTCTTTATGTGACCATTTTTCTTGCAGAAGAAACATTTGATCTCAGTTGGTTGTTCCTTTGTTTTCTTATTCTGTGATGAATTTTCAGCAGCCCTTTTCCTTTTATTCTGAGAGTTGGTTGCCAAGTGAGCACTTTCAGTCTTCTCCCTCTTCAGCCTCTCCTCCTCTTGCACACAGTGAGATATCAACTCATTCAGAGTCCATTTGTCCTTCTGAGTGTTATAACTCACCTTAAATTGCCCAAAGTGTGGCGGGAGAGAAATCAAAACCAAGTGCACAATTAAATCTTCAGGAAGTTCTAATTTCAGTGCCTTGAGTTTGGAGGCGAGATTAGACATTTCCAAGATGTACTCCCTTATGTTCCCTTTACCTTTGTAGCTCATTGAGATGAGTTTGGATAAAACATTACTAGTTTCAACCTTATCATTCTTAGCAAAGAACTTCTCCACGGTTTCAAGGAACCCTTTAGCACTCTCACTCTCAGTAATCGAGCCCCTAATCATCTCTGGTATGGATCTTTTGATGATCATAAGACACATACGGTTTGATCGGTCCCATTTTTCTATTTTCGCTTCATTTGGATTCTCGGCAGTAGCAACGGGGCGTTCCTCCCTCAAGGATAAATCCAAGTCCATGCATCCAAGAACGATCTCGGCAGATTCCTTCCATGACTTGAAGTTCATCCCACTCAGCATAGGAATAGTGTTAATTTGAGCAGCAAAATTGGGAGCGGTGGTAGCAGCAACTAAAAAACGAAAGAGAACAACAAACATACAATAACTTTAGCAGGCATGTCATAATAACCATAGAGACGTGCACAATTTCATTATATGCAAATTAAATAAGACTTAAACAAGATATCAAGCACATCATTAATTTTCCAATCTTCGGATTGTAAAAAATTAACTGCAAGCGATACTCTCAGCGCAACGATCAAATATTGACGATAAGTCCGGTCAAATAATGGTCACCTTGGGGCATCCCATTATTCACATGGATATAACTTTATAATCGACACATATTTATCATCACAAGTGCACAATTATCCGGCCAAGTTGCGCCTTCCTTGGGGCCGACAACAACTCGCATGAATAATTTTACACTACGTCCTTTTGTAAGCTTAATTGAAATCAATTTACGCAACAGAGGTTACTTGGGCAACATTATTGTTTCAATCGAGTCAACTAATTTTACTAGACAATTCAATAGAATTAAATGGGAAAGTCTTAAAAATTCACAAAAGAAACATTACTCACAAATGTAATGCAGATTGTATGTTTATATTCATCTTTTAATAATCTTATGATTATTAAAGTATCCTAGTTGCGGGGAGGAATTCGCAAATTGAATTGAACAAAGGACAGTGCACATACATGCACTGTAGTATGCGGGAAAGTGAACATAATCGCATATATCTAATCTATAGCATGGATTTAATTATACGCACAGATATATACACCTTATAATACTTATTTGTTTCTTAAAAAAAATGAAACAATTAGATCGAATGAGAAAAGAAACTGATAAAGTCATGGATATGAATCCAAAAGGAAATAAAAGGAAAAGAAAACTTTTGGAAACTACTACTGCACTACACGTATAACAAAGGAACAAAGGGAATTTCTAAATGCATAACTTAGAGCTATAAACAAGGACACTTTGATTTATTTTAAACCCAAAAAAAAAAAATAACCAAAGTACTGGATTTATAAACATGGTATCATTTCTGTTGAGTATTTTGGTGTTGGCTGCATTGTTTGGCAAAAACCAAGGTATTGAATAGAAGCATCTCCATATGGTAGAACATTTCTTCAGTTGCAAGTTTTGTGTTTTGAAGCCCATTCAGAAGCGAAAATGTCATCAGAAGCTGAATGCACTGTAGCAGTTCAGAAGCTGATTTCAGGTTCTGAAGCCAGCGTTGGACTTTTGTGACCACATCAGAAGCTGGGTTTTCAGATTAGTTTTTGCGCGTATCTGGGAGATTTAGCAAGGAATTATCTTTGATAAGTGCTTTAGAATGACTGAATTTTGGAGAAGATTTATTGAAGTTTGGTTCAAAGATATGAAATTCATATTTTTCCTGTATAATCTTAAAAGATCAGTACAGTTTTATTGTTACATTATGGACCAATCTTATTTTCAGTAACAAATCCAAATCAGAAGATTAGTTTGTTATTTTATTCTGCAAGACTGGAAGGCTATAAATAGAGGAGGGCTGATGCTATTCAAGACACGAGTTATAGAGTTAAGATCAGAAAATGAGTCTTAGTATTTTAAGCTTTTAGCTTTATTGTGCACCACTTCATATGCTTTGAGTTGGGTTTTAGGATGTTATTAAGTTGTAATTCATTCTAGCCTCTAGGTACGAATGAAGTTGTGTTTTTTGAAGTTTTTGAAAAACAGAGTGTTTTGATTAAGGGTTTCAGTAACAGGTTTGTTACTTGAATAGGAAGTTAGTGGTCTCTAATATCAACGTGTTGGGTAGAATTCAAGACTAGGAGGAAGTTAATTGCTTTAGGCTGGGAACTGGGAGTCAGTGTCTTGAGTCATAAGGATTAATTCTATAGTGGAATTCCTTCCTGGATTGGTATCCCCCCAGAGTAGGAGGTGTTTACTCCGAATGGGTTAACAAACCTCTGTGGCCTTTTTACTTTCCTGCACTTTAATTTGCTGCTTGTGTGTGTTTGTGTTTGTGCTCTGTTTTTGCAACTTATTGTCTGTCCCTGTGTGTTGTTCAGAACCTGGTTGGTTCAGAACCTGATTTCTCTTTAGTATTGCCTGGCCAGAATTTCAATTTCAATCCTACTAAAACAAACCAAAGTGTGCTCAATATTCAACCATAATTGAAAGAAAAGATACATGTCTTATATCAACCATATTAAAGTTTATATGCTGCACAAGGAATGAGAAACATGAATTTTCAATATATACACACACGTAAACCGAAAACAACATATATGATTATCAAATCAAATTGATTCTCGGACCCATGATAGAAGAAAAGTACATGAATTCAGGATCGAGTAATTCCATTCCAAAAAAAAATACAACCGTAATTGATATTTCAAAATTCATGAAAGTAGGGTTCATAAAATTGAAAAACAAAACAGAGAACTCAATTAATCCCAATAATCAAACATGAAGGTGTCTCTGATACCACTTGTTAGATATTCATTTTCATAAACATGTTCAATTTAATTTAAATTATCAATCATTCAGCGGAAGCAAGTATTGAACACACGTTTATGATCAGATACAACATGTTTGATTTATTGAAATTCAAAGTTCAAGGTCATAGGAATACCTGGATACATGACAAAGGAGTTTTCAGGCAGCAGCAATCTGAAACAACAGCAAGGTCAGCGGCGGCTGGTTTGGTTCTTCCTCAATCTGTACCCTTATGCCCTAATGCGCTTCAGATGGGGAGAAGAGCGGTTTTGCTATGTACGGTATATTGGGGACCATAGCCTCTTTTATATTGGATGACCATTAGGGTTTCCCATTATTCCGTTAATGGACCATCCAGACATCCACCCGTATCCAAGCTCATATCACTTAAATAATTAATTATTATTTTAATAGAAACCTAATAAGCCTTTTTCTTTATTATTAGATCACTAGTCAATTAAGGCCCTTAAATGATAAATAGCTAATATAATTAAAATAGATATATATGCCCACATAATAATCATTGGAATATAATAATTAAGTAAATTATAATTAAATATTCCAACAATTTAGACATATCGTAGGAACTTATATAACAATGTGGCATCATATAATGATTTGATAGCATGCATGCGTAAAAAAATTACACTTTAAATTATACAAATTAAATCCAAACTAAAAAATAACTTAAAAAACTTGTAAAAATTGAATGTTAGTGATATATATTGGCGAGGTTATTTTCATCAGATATAACACTGCCCTTATTTTAATGTCCACCTCACCCATGATCTCCACTAAACATGAAATCCAATGGACATGCATGATTTGCAATGCCTTCGGGATAATCTTTTTCGCTGGAAATAGCAATACTCGTCCATTTATACTTCACTATGGGTGTAAAACATTTATAAACTAACATTACTACCGTTATATCCATCAAAACTATAGTTTTGATATATAAATGGACATCTCATATAAACGTCTACCAAGGGCTGTAACATTATGGGTTTAATTTCTATATACACCAATACCGCAGAATGTTTTACATGTACATTCAATAATGTGTATTAAATGATGTGGTAATATGTTGTTTAATATATATATAAAATAATTTTACATTAACAATACATACTAATTAAATCCATATTATATAGTATGTCGTCTGTTTTTGTCCCCTGTATTTGAAACACCCCACGCTTCTTTTCTTTAAAATTATCTAACCACGTACTCAAATGCATACTTGTTTTTCATCTAAAATAATACTAAAAGGTTGAATATGAAATGAATAATGCATCTGTCAACTCCTAAAAAAAATGCATCTGTCAAAAAAATGAAAAGAATATAATGCAACATAAAAGAAGAGAATTCCTAATTAACTCCAGATTGCAGTAAATCATCGCCACGCTAAGTATTATTGACCTTCACGTGGATTTGTGATGATTAATGATTCGTTTTTCTAAGGTCATGTTCATCTCTTAACAGGTTGGTGCGGAACATCATTAGATTAGATTTTTATTCTGAAGGGTCCATCGTTAGAATATATTAGATTTTTTTCCATGATAATATGTTAAGGAGGGAGTTAGAATCCTCTCCGATTATAACTTTCTTTCTTCATTTCATTTTTAGAGATAAAGACACACAAAAAGTAAAACATAATCAATGGTGGTGTAACTCATTTAGTGGTAGGACCCACTGCTGGAACATTGATGTGAAATTTGAAGGAAATTAAAAGGTTAAACACAAGTAATAAAACTTTGAGCTAATATTTAAATTGAAAAAATAGTGAACGAGGGTCCCACATAAAATAGAACACGCAGATTAGTAGTGTTTAAATTGTGGTATTTAATTTTAAAGACTTGATAATGATAAAAATAATAGTAATTATTATTTTTATTTATGGATATCACTTTCCACAATTTTAGCTCATGTTGATTGTGATAAGGTTTGAGAATCCAACTGAATGTTTTATTTTCCCTTCATTCATATCCAATGAGTTTGTTTCCTCCACTTTTGTGGGTTTGTTTCTTTTTGATCTTATCCACAAGAGTTGTTGAATTGATTAGTGGCTAAATTTCATTTTGATCTTATCCACTAGAGTAACTGATGCCACAATTGTAGCTAAAACATTCACAAAATCTCTATATAAATAGAAGACTCCACTCAGTTCAAAAATCACACTAAAGAACTCTATTGAGTTGTCGAGAACTCTTTCTCTCTTCTCCCTCCAACTTGTGTTAACAAGCTATTCTTCTCCTTATCTCATTTTTATGTCCCTTCAGATTTAAGAGTGGTCTTAATTGAATAGTCTCTTCAATAATATATGTCCCTTCAGAATAAAGATTATTCGCTAAGATCAGAGTCCTTTTTTAGGAATAACGTCCGTTCAAAATTAAGAATGATCTTAAAAGTATAGTATATACCGTTTCGATATTTTCTTCCCTTGAAGAAACTAAAGGATAGAATGATGGTAAAATCATATTTGAGTGGTCGTAGTACCATAATTGAAGAAGTTTAAAGTTAGAATGGTGGTAACACCATATTTCAGTGGTCTCAACACCATAATAGAGTGGTCACATGACCATATCAAAATGGTTTCAGTATTAAAAAGAGTGGTCCTTGGAGGTGTAATTCTCGAACGGTTTTCTACAGTGCAGTAGTTAACCGCACAGTTGTAGATGGGCTTGTTTTATCCTAGAGGCGGCGTGGTTGATAGTCTGTCTTGCACAATTCTGGGCAGTGCCACGAAACGTCTTAAAGAGAGCGATCTGGTCGTGACTCAACCTAGTAACAACTTCAGTAGATATTCTCTTTCAAAATAAAATTTAGAAATACAAATACAACGGTTTGGAAATCCAAAAACAACACCCACAACCTATTTTTTGTGTGTATCTCTTTCTAAATGGCATCCTTCATTTATTTTTATAAATGGTGAGGATCATTACCCGTTAAGGAGGATGTTAAAGAATGCTCTTAGAGCATTTGTTAAGGTAACAACTAACAAATCTAGAAATTTTGAGTTTGAAACTAAAGAAAAGCGGTGTTTTCAACCTTTTTAAAGTTTAAAGTTTGTCATTTTCAATGCAAAACTTCTAACTACTTCCTCTGGTCACTATTATAAGCAAAACTTCATTTTTTTAGATACATTGAATAATAAATGTATCTAGTCTACAATAAAGACTAGATACATTAATTATTTAATGTATCTAAAAAGTGAAGTTTTGTTTATAATAGTGACCGAAATGAGTATTAGTTAACACGACTTTAATATTAAATATGTTAAACTCTTCACTATGTAAAAATCTACTCATAAAACATTTGGTTAACAAAACATAAACAAAAATTAGTCAAAAAAAAGTTGATGTATTTGAACCAAATAGATAAATTTTGTTTGATTCACTTTTGTTTATATTTTAAAACAAAGAGAATACTCAATAACGGCCCTATAATCTAGTAATATTGATGTCTTCTTGATTTCACACTTGTTTACACATGTAAAAATTAGTTCTAAATTATTGAGATGTGACTAATATAATACACTTTGATTGTTTGTCAAGTAAGTATGCGAAAATGCCACCAATCGCATGGTAAAAAAATTAAGATTTATTTCTTGGGAGAATAAATTTGAGAGCATTATAGAAAGAAAAAAGTAATTCTTAGAATTCATATTAAATCATTGATTCAAGGATATTAAACGAGTATATGGTAAAATTTTGGGTTAAATAAGTGTTTGATCCTTGTAAACATTTAAAATTTTATTTGTAATTCCTGTAAACAAATAAAATGGGGACAAACTTAAAGATATTTTTTAGGGAGAAATCATGTGATCAAAGACATGTAGATTCATCTCATATAAGAAATAAGTTTGTTTGAGAGCTTTATAGAAAGGAAAAATCCTCAAAATTCATATTAAATTATCGATTAAAAGATAGTAAATGGGTATATAAGAATCTTATATATCAAATTCGTGAAAAATTGTCATGTGAGTGCAACTTATTTTAGTAACTGCAATGACATTAATATGTAGCGGTTGAAGTTTGAACAACGGATTCTTCACTTCGATCTAGACTAATAGTGTGTTAGTCTAACCACTAAACTATTTGACAAAAAAAAAGAACTCGTGAGAAATTAACAAACTCTAACTAACTAAATTTAACTAACTAGACTTTATATTTCCAATAAGAAAAAAACAACAATCACAAATTGAAAAAACAATATGAGGAAGATGTAATTGTCAGACTTATTTTTGTTCTAAAGAGTGTAACAATTTCCAAAATTAAAAAAAAAAAAAAAGCCTGATAACAAAACTGACAAACATTAAATCTTAGCGTATCAATTATCCCTGCATTTTTTTTTTTACCATTTGAAGTGTAGTTATGCGACAAAAAATAATTGTCATATTTAAAACATTCAATATTAATCCTTAAAAAAAAAAATTCAATATTAAGATTATGTTGTTATAGCTGCCAAAACCACAATAATGTGAAAACGGTTATCGTTACAGACAATATTCATCCTATGGAGAACTTCTATTTTCTAAAGAGCATTGGTTCTTACTGCACTTTGTATTGAAGTTAAAATATAAATAATTGGTGATTAAAGCTGTGGCTGCGATTATGAAAAACCAACCCCTTGATGCCAATAAATAAGAGACTACCCTTTCAGAAAAAAAGCACGCATCATTTCATACCTCATTCAGACAAAACATTGGAATGCTTGCATTGTCGTAGATTGTTGTGGTGAATGTATCTTTCACTCACTCCAGCAATCCACCACTCTAATACATTTTCAGACCAATGAAATTGTCTGTTGTGATATAATGTCTTTAATATGTATAATTTTTTCTCATCATAATGGATTTTGAATACTCATTATACTCGTATATATTAATAAACTTTTCTTATCAAAGAAAGATAGTAAAATTGATAATACTATCTTTTTGGAATCAATTTTGATAATACTTTAGTAAAAATAAAATTGCTAAAACTACTTGATTTTTCATTTTAGCAAAAGTAAGCTAACCATGGATTTTTTTTTTACCAAAAAAAGAACTATGGCAAGAACCAGAAGAGCTTCTGTAGTAGGAGAGGTACTATTAGAAGAACTTTGTATCACATGATAAACTAAAAAACGTTTCAACTATGTTGACCCTTTTTGCCAGTCATATTATTTGCAACATTCTAGAAAAATTATTAAAAAATAAAATGAAAATACATAACATTTGGAGAACTAAACCAAAACCCAAATCAAGATACTTAAAGAAATTGAACATCTACCTCATTAAAAACTTTGTTAGGAAAATTTAGTGGGATAAAACCTCAACAAGAAAACAAGAGTATAAAACAAACAACACAATCACAAGGAGAAGAGAACACTCGAAAGTGAACAACATCAACAAAATCTGAATTCGGTAAATTCTAATCCATTTCTATATTAAAAGAATCTTGAACATAAGGTGGAATAGAACCATCCAAATCATCCAATTTTGTTTAAGGCATAACCCAAGTGTGGGGGATTATTTCACCATAGTCTATGTTCTAAATTACAGTATAATATATATTACTAAAAAGTAAAAATTTGTAGCATCCAATACAAGTTTCTAATTGATAATTAATTGAGAAATGATATTTGAACATTCATTTTGTGACAACTTTTCTGACAATTTTCTCTCTCTCATAATCACATTATTTTTTACTTTATCTCTCTATTGTTTTGGTTTTCGTGCAATACCTATTTTTTCTTTGTAAATTATGGTTGCTTCATAAGTTGTCAACTAAATAATTATTTAAATAACACTCATCTAATTTATTTATGTTTACACTTGACAATTCAGCCTTTAAACTAGTGTTCCATGTTTTTAACTCCTCTAACATAAACATCTATTGGGAAGAATGATCACAAGAAAGGGACACGTGGATAACCGAGAATGCTACAAAATGGAGGGGAAGCAAGGTCAAACATGGTGTGCCACACACACCCAACAGATGACAAGAAAACACACACTATCCACGAGTTTAGCCAAATAAAAATAGTGAAAGCTAGATTTCACCATTTTTTAAGTACAAAAATTTGATGGAGAAATCAAAACTTTGATGATTTTAAAATGGAAGGACCAATTTAGTAAATGAGTAAAAATGTGATGCCAAAACTGTAATTAAGCAAAAAAAAATGAAAGGATCTTTCTCAAGCTGAGACATGAAGTGGGCCCTTTGATGGGCCCAAAGGTTGGTTCGAGAATGGGCCTACTTGAGGACATAGCGAGAGATGACACCTTAGGTGAATGAAAATTGCTCTTCTGTCATACAGTTTTGCTCACTCCCACGTGATCTTCCTAAAATGCCCCCCACGTGACTTAAGTCACGTTCGGTAGCTTCAGCGTGACTTAAGTCACGTAGGTTATATCCCAACGTGGTTTAACTCATGTTCTGTTTGTGTCTGCAAAGAGAACAACAGAAATGAGTGTTTTCCCTATTTCCATTCATCCATTCATACTTCCATACATCCAAGCATTCATTTTCATCCTTGTATTCATCCATTCATGCAATAATTTATTCATACATACATTCATTCATTCATTCATTCAAGATTTGAATCATTCATTCATTCAAAATTAAAATACGCAAAATTAAACCGAAAAACAAATGAAAATGTCATAAAAATGTGCAAAGGCGCGAGTGTGAATATATTACATCAAAATCCCCCGAAATGTCATAAAAATAGCTAAAAATATACAAATGGATGAAAAACACTAGAATAAGACTCTACTCTTGTGGACTATGGCTCCTAGTCCTCCTCTGGGGAACCGGCTCCTCCTGAAGAATGTGATACTCCGACTGGATGCCCTGCAACACACCGGTAAAGTATGCATGTTGCTCAAGATACTCCAATGCTGACTCGACTCTGGCTCTGGTGTTGGCAATAATCTGAAGTGGGTTGGGAACCTGTCTGGCCCACTGTTGTTGAACAATAACCTCCTCGTAAGGTGAGACATGAGTTGTGTACTCAGCAACAGGGTGCAGGGTCGCTCATAATAGGATGAGATACACTGGTAGAACTAACTCATGTACCCCTCCTGATACCTCCAGTGCCGAGCCTCTGTTGTCTGCCGACCCCGAAGCATCTGTGGAAGGACATGAACCAGAAAATTCTGAAAGGCCACGACCACATCCTCTGACCTAAGAGCGTCAAACGTCGTCGGAGATCTGGGGATAGTCTGGACATAGCCGTATTGTCTGAGAACCCGCTCCGGCAAGGGAAGGTACATCGTCGTACTTTTGGCCATGATCCAACCCGAGTACCAGCAGATGTCATGGAAAGGCGTAACGTCCCACCGATCCTCGTACGACCTCCAGATGACATCAGCATTCACCATCAGACAATCAGGCTTCGGTATTGTCCTAGATCAGAATGGCCCATGGGCGGTTTCCATCTATCAGCAAGCGGGTCATCACGATCGTAGTCCTGCACAAGAATCCTCGGAAAGAGCTTCTTGAAGTGCTCCAAAACTCATTCCTACAAACACATAGAGACACAAAAAGACACAATAATATCAATACAAGTATCATACAAACAAATATTCCAGCATCACAAACACATAAACAGACACAATAATATCGCAAGTCATTTATAATATGTTATAGAAAAGAAAAAAAAAAGGAATATTACCTCAAGTAGAGTCATGTAACCGTCAACAATGCCAATGTTAGGGTTCGTAGCAAGAGAAAGTTGGGTGTAGAAAAAAGCAAGTGTCATCCCGCCCCAGGACCACTCATGCATCGTGTCCAAGTCCTGCAGATAGTCAATCATAACATATGAACGTTTTTGTTGTTCTTGTTGGCGAAAATGGTGACGCCAACCAACAACAACAAAAACACCTTAATGCACATAGCCCTAGTCTTCTCTAGCTCATTCGGCTCCTCCTTATCAGCAGGCTGCTCCAACTCATTACACCTATGCAAGAGTCTGTCGTAAACCATCTTCAGGTGAGGTATACTAATATACTCACCCCACTGTTTATTTACCTCAGACACAGCATCTGCCTCCGTTAAACCCATCTCGCTCTGCAATAGCTTCATACCTCTCTCGTAGTCTACATCCTTGTCACCCATGAGCCTGCCAACGATGGGGATGTGTAGAAGACACACCACATCATCTAGTGTGACGGTCATCTCCCCAACAGGCAGATGGAAGATGTTGGTCTCCTGAAGTAAAATATTTTAACATAACAGTTAAATCATAAAATTAAATTAAAATAAACAATTAAATTGACGCCTAATTAAATTGATGCGTAATTAAATGGATGCATAATTAAAATATTTTAACATAAGAGTTAAATCATAAAATTAAATTAAAATAAACAATTAAATTGACGTCTAATTTAATTGACAGCGTAATTAAATTGTTGCGTAATTAAAATATTTTAACATAACAGTTAAATAATAAAATTAAATTAAAATAAACAATTAAATTGACGCATAATTAAAATATTTTAACATAACAGTTAAATCATAAAATTAAATTAAAATAAACAATTAAATTGACGCTAATTAAATTGACGCGTAATTAAATTGATGCGTAATTAAAATATTTTAACATAACAGTTAAATCATAAAATTAAATTAAAATAAACAATTAAATTGACACGTAATTAAAATATTTTAACATAAAAATTAAATCGTAAAATTAAATTAAAATAAACATATCAATTAGCGTGTAATTAAATAAAATTAAACAATTAAACTTACCGTGGCGTCGCTCCAAACTGACATGTCACATGTCTACCAAAATTCGGTAGAAGCGACATGTCGGTAGGGCCCTTAAGAAAACCCACCGGTCTGGCCTCCTCCTCCTCCTGCTGAGCTTCACCCTCCTGATGCTGAGGTTGCTCATGATGAGGCTGATACTCCTCATGCTGCTACTGATGTTGTGTGGGGTCCACTACCTGGGATGCACCCGCCTGGGACGACGTCCCCTCCACATCCTCATTCCTCCTGATCCTAACGCCCTGTCTCCTTCGAGCAGGAGCGCCCACCCGCTTTTCGGCCTGTGCACTTTGTGTCATGCTCTCCATGCATGCTCTCAGTCTATCCGGTCTCTCAGACATAGCTACACAATATTTTTAAAAGCAAAAAATCAATGATTTTCATAGGGACATTGTGTCATTTCTAACTAATCAACAACAACGGTTCAATTTCGGCAATATCATTTCAATCTCTAACCTGCCACATTGTACTCAAACTCACTATAATCAACATTAACAATCTAATTTCTAACTAATTTCATCATTAACAATGCAAAAATAAAAATAAAAATAAAATCATTGAAATATTTTATCAAACACCTAGAGTGCAACATTCAATCAACATAAAATCTAACAATTTCTAAACTCTAAACTACGACATTGGAGTCTAACATAAAATCTAACTACATTCCTAACTTATTTAATCATTAACAATCCTAAAAACTAACATGCAAATCAAATCCCTAAAAACCTAAATATGTCAAATTTCTCCAAATAAAAAACCAAAGTTTAAACCATAAAAAGCCCAATGCAATAGGTTATAGAACACTTACTTGATTTTGGGTTGAAATTGGCGTTGATTGACTCAAGAATGGTTGAAATCGCACTTGGAGAGGGAAAATTCACACTTGGAAGGTTTGAAAATGGAAAGGAAGAATGGTTGTTATTATGATTTTATAACAGAACGCAACGTGACTTAAGTCACGTTGGTATGTACCGAGCGTGAGTTAACTCATGTTGGGCTCAACGTGACTTAACTCACGTTGATGCTTATCGAACATGACTTAAGTCACATTTGGGGTATTATGGTCAGAACACTTGAGAATGAGTAAAACTGTATGGGAGAAGAGCAATTTATGGCATTGATAATGGACACCTCGTCAATGTGTGTATAGTTAGTTTTTTGAATAGTTGCTCTTTTGGCCCCATATTTGCTCTTTATCTACTACTCCAACAAGAAAAGTGATTACCATCAATTTTCCTTAATTAACCTCGTTCTAACTCATTAGATCACTAAATTAATGGGTATAATTGTCATTTTTTCCTATTAATCAGATTTTTCATCCCCTCAATAGAGTAATTAATACACCCTAGCCTATTTTCGTTTTCCAATACATTTTCCTTCAGTTTTCCCATTACTCCTCTATTGCTCTAAGAGCCCTGTTTGGTGTACATGATATGATAGAGATAAGATATTATATGAAACTGGATAATGATATATAGGAAATGATATGGACATGATAATCATTTATCCTATCACATGATTGTTGCATACATATCAGTACATAAAAATTTTCTTTCGCATATATAAACTTATGAAATCTTCAACGTGTGCGGTGCAAATATTTAATAGTGTTTTTCATATAAAATAAAAATTTATTTAATAGAAACACTACATTAATTTTGATATTTTGAAAACAACATGAGTTTTTCAAAATTTTATCATATCGATTTTCTCATACATGTACATAAAAATTTGTTTTCGCATATATAACCAAATAAAATCCACAACTGACGCGGTTCAACTATATAACATGTTTTTGTATACATAAGAGAAAAATATTTAATAAAAACATTACATTAATACTGATAATTTTCATTTAATCTTTAAACATTTGACAATATTAATAATTTAATTATTTTTATAAAATTACCGCAATGTTACGTGACCTGTGTGAAAGCACAAGTCTTTTACTAGTTCTTAAAAATAACCTTTGACAGATAATTCCCGAAACCTTTAAGAACATAAAAAAAAGAAGTCATTGGGGAGTTATCTCCCAAATAGTTTGCGCATTTTTGAGGGCCAAAAGAGCAACGTTCATTTCTTTGACTATCCCAAAAACCTATTGACAAGATTAAAATAGACGGGAACGATAGTATTAAAAAAATTTATGGATCTTTTTCTAAAAGAATTAAAATTTACGGATCCTGCGAACAAGTGTTTTAAAAACATTGATTAATGATTCTATAAAAGAAAGTTTTATCTTAAAATTACAAGTTGTCACTTTCGCTAATGTAACAATTACAAAGCTATTTTTTTTTTTTTGGTATAAATTTCTCTCTTTTTTGTTTCTTAATATAGCTACATAAACTTTTTACTAGAAATCACGCGAACCAGAAGACATGGATAGAAATATGGTGAAACAAATTAAGTGAGATAAATGAGGAAAAAATAAAATGATTGTTATGAGATATTGCCAGATCTTGATCAAATAATTTTGAGTTTGTGTTCAATATTACTCTTTTTTTTTTAAAATTTATGGATTTTGATCCCTGTGAGTTTAGCTTAGTTGGTAGAGATATTGCATATTATATGCATGAGTCGGAGTTCGAATCTCGGATACTCTACATTTAAAAGGTGTGAATTGACCCAAAAAAGAAGGGTTTAATGTTACTCTTATACATACTCTTATCAATATATATCAATGATCAAACTTGACGTTTGTCTGCAAACTGGAAAAGGCAAGGGATTGATTGTCAAGATTGTGAGATATAATCCATTATTGAAATTCAATAATTAATGCCAACAAAAGCATGTGGTAGATATGGAGAGACAATGAATTTGGTCGAGCTAAAATGTGAAACAATGTCTGCTGCCAAATAATGTAGACTCTAGAATTGTGTAGATTTTTAGCCCGGCCCTAAAAAGCTCGATATCCGTTTGGGCTAATCTGTATGGACACGGATAGCCCGTTAACCTGCATAAAAAAATCCTAGATAATATATATATATATATATATATATATATATAAAATAATTATTTACTTAGTTGATTATTAAAGTAAGAAATAAAATTGGAAATTCAATGAATTAACATACAAATATAAAAGTAATAAAAAATTATATTTACTCGTTTTGTTGCTTATAATTTTAAAGATCGAATATATAAATATCTATAACCATAACATACGTAATTTATTTAAAATTGCTTTCCGCGCAGTTTTAGTTTGCAACGTTTGTACGAAAATGTTTACATATATTCTTTTATTTGTGCTAGGAATTATTTAAACATATTAAAAATATTATTGATAAGAATTTGTTTTTGGTACAAATTTATAAGAATTTTTATAGGAGTATTTTATAGTACTTTTTTTTAAGAATTAATACATGTCAGTCCGTTTAGACGACATGTATAGGGCCGGACTCGGATAGTATTTTTCAAACCCGTATTTCAACCGGGTTTTTTGTCCCGGACCCAATAAAGTCCGATGCCCGTTAGGGCGGACCGAATAGCTCGTTTTGACGGCTCTAATTTTGAAGGACACAAATAATATTCGTTCGTGTGTACGTGTGGTACTTGAATTAAACTGAAGACTTGAAGAAGAAGAAGAAGAAGAGAACCGATGCGGTTTCGTCTCCGTGTACGTTTGTCCAAGAAATGTAAAATCATAGGGCATTGACACGTTGCTCGTTTGGAAACAAGGGCCAGGTTACCAGAAATGTCATTTTCTAAATTTGAATCCCATTCCTTTCAACAGTTGCATATTGCATGCCAAAGGAATACAACAGTACTATACTACGTACACCATAATACTCGCATCAATCTCTTTTGTGTGTGTAGGTTCCCAATCTTTCTTTTAAAAGGGCTTATCATGTTTATTTGGCTATGGTAATAATGATCAAAGAAAACGATAAAATTTACGTCCAATTATTTATGTCATGCATGATTGATCCTCGATCTAATAGATTATAGTACATACAATCAATAGAACCTAACATACCTTGGTGCCCTTCCCAATTGAAATTGGCAATGAAGATCATTGTTGTTAGGCCTTCAACCCCAAATAATTTGTTCATACCCTTTACAAATCTCTCTAATTATGCACTCAACTTAAGTGCTTTCGCCAATTCAAACATATTCATCTACATGTCAGCAAGAGATCTATATGTCAATATATGAATAATATGCAACACTGAAATATTCACTTTACCATGTATTAATACTCATTTGGATATATTCATCGTGATTTCTAAGGGTTGTTACACTTCAAAGAAACAAATGCTTATCCATTTGGAACCTTCTTTGAGATTCAAAACTGGTGTACGTATACGATTTTCAAAGAAGTAGTTAGTGAACAATAAATTATTTTCTTCTTTAGAGCTATGATCTATCACATTTCTTCTTCGTCTACGCCTAATAGAGCTTTCAAATTGTCGTTGCCTCTCAAACATTGACATTAAAACTTTATCATCCGTGTTGTCCATAAATTCATATTCTATTAGATTCTAGAAGAGACTGATTGCAAAGCTTGATAAAAATGTGAGAGTGAGATTAGATTGCACAATTTGACATATAAGAACATGAGAATGAGAGTATAGATATTGTACTCTGAATAACAGTCGGTCTGACTAACGATTAGTTTGAATATAATAGCTAGTTTGACTAATGTCTACTTTGAATAAAGATTAGTTTGATTAACATTTATTTTAAAAAATAAATAAACATTATCTTAACTAGTGTATGATGGTAAGAGTATTAGCAAAGAAAACATGAGAGGGAGAGAGAGAGAGAGAGGGGCGGTGGTTCTAGGCGACTAGGGCAACCGCGCCGGTATTCCTTATCACCGGACGGTGAGATCATCAAGGGGGGGAAGGGGTCCAAGCAGGGTGCCAGAAAAGGGGGGTTATGGGGATGATTGGACTGAGGTGCGAGTGCGGAAGAGGAAAGCGTTTGGACAGGTTTCTCGAGGACAGGATGGAAATAGGGGTTTCTCGCGGCAAGGAGGTTCTGGGGTCAGGCGGCATCATCAGGATATGGTGCGGCATTCTTCTCGTCGGCAAGCTAGGGTTAGGTCTCGTCTGTTTCCGTCAGCATGGCAGGGAGGGTCACGCATCACCAGGTTCCTAGGTCATCATTCACGCTCATATGCAACTGCTGGGAATCATCATCTTCGCAATCAGCGCGCAGCTTCAGGGGTTCGTAATTGCCATCCCACGGGTATTCTGGACGCATCACGGCGTGGGGCTGGGACTGAATTTCAACAGCCTCGCCAGCATTCACGTGTGGGAGTTTCTGATCAGCTAGGTTCGGAGTTTCGACGGTTTGTTACTTTTTATTTTACTAATGTGCCGGAGTTGATTTCGTATTTTTATTTAAAAGAAAGTTTTGAGGTCTGTGGTATTCTGGAGAATTTATTTTTATCAAGGAGAAGGAATAAGCAAGGGCAGGTATATGGGTTTGTTCGCTATGCTAATGTGAGGGATGTTGATAAGTTGCTGAAAGCTATACGGAATGTGACATTCGGCCATATGCGAGTTTGGGCGAAAGTTGCACGCTTTGACCGGTCCGTATCAGTTGTTGTGTCTTCAAGGAAGAGGGTGTTTGGTGAGGGTGAGGGCATAGGAGGTAGGGTTTGCGGTGAGGGAGAAAACATGAATGGTAGGGTTGGGGAGGATGGTGAGGGAGAAAAAAGAGAGGATGTGGGATGTATGGATGATGGTGAAGGAGGTTGTACTAAGGAGAGGGAGACGGAGGGGGTGGGGATGGCTAAGGCGTTTGGAGGTGTGAGTGAGGGTAGGGTGGTGAATTCTTTAGGAGGGGAAGAGATAAGGGTGGAGGAGGACAAACTTATGACTGTGCCGTCTCAATTTTTGACGAAGGTTCCACGGGTGCTTAATGTGGTTAGCGAACAAGAACATGTCCATGACGCCCGTAAGTTAATTCGTACTTTTAGATCATCTTCGGAGGACTTATTGTGGGCTCGTGGTGGGGTGGTTGCCACAGTTTTGAATGGTGAAGCTATACCGGTTGTTCAAACACGCATAGCGGACGCAGGTTTTGAGGACCATGATATTATTCCGTTGGGGGCTGATAAGGTATTCATTCGTTCTTTATCTGCATCAGATGTTATGCCAATTTTTTCAGAAGCCCGGGAGTTTTTTAATTTATTTTTCACAAATCCGGTTCGATGGAACAAAGATATTGTTAAATTTGAAAGAGGTGCCTGGGTTCGTATTTACGGTGTTCCTATTCATGCATGGAGTGAAGCTTTCTTTAAGTTGTGCGTGTTTGATTGTGGTCGTTTTCTCCGGGTAGATAATTGTACTCTAGCTAAAAACCGGTTTGATTATGCCCGGGTACTTGTTGCTACATCTTCCCTGGACGTTCTTAATGTCACTGAGTCTATTCTTATTGATGGAGTAGTGGTGGAGTTAAAAATTATTGAGGAGTGGGGTTTTGCTATAAGGGAGGATGCTTGTTTGTTGGAGGATGATGTTACTTCTACGGTATCCATTCCTGATAACAATTTTGAAAATGCGGTACCAGATACTCACGAGCAAATAGTTGATTTGGTGAATTCTTTGGCTGATGATTGGGTGGAGGAAGGGAAGGATGTCCAGCTACCTTCAGTGCAAATCCCAGTTGAAAATGGGCCGTGTTCTTCTAAGGTTTCGGAGGGTGCAGCCTCGGTGGTGGGCAACCATGGGGAGGGCCGAATTTTGGGTCTTGGAGTTAATAGACATCGTCAAAGTTCTTGTCCCCCGATAAATTCTCGTTCCATTATTTCTGGTCCGTGGAGTTTGGAATGGATGCATGATCATGTTCATGGCGATGCGGGTGTGGTCTTTACGGCATCTAAAAAACGAGCAGCTCATAAGGCTAATTCATCCAAAACCGTGACAACAGGCTTGAAGCAGACTAAAAGAAAATCAAGTGGTGCACTTAAACATTCTGCTCGTAATTTGAAGAAAATTGCTCGTCTCCCCGAAAACGATCGAAAGCAAGTGCTTCGAGTGTTGAAAAAGAAGGTTCACAAACGTATTAGACGACATGACTCAATTTTTGTGGCTGCTACTAATAGTAAAGAATCCCAGGTATCTGTTACTTCTTCTCCTACAATTAACAATGATTGGAAAAACTGGGTGGTGTTGCACGGTAATGAGGAGGTGGTGCAGGAGGATATTTGTGGGATCGGGAAGGTGTTAGGAGTCGATATATTTGGTGATAAGTCGAATAGGTTTGGTGTATTGTCAAGAAACAATATAAAAGGTAGGGAGAGGGAGGAGGGAGTGGTGAGGGGGGCGCTGTAAGGGGCAGTGGGTTGGTGGAGTGGTGTGGGGTTGTTGGTTGGGATGAAGATTATCACTTGGAATGTGAGGGGTTTGGGTGGGTTTGAGAAGAGGCCTGAAGTCCGGAAATTAATTTTGGAGAAGGGTCCGTCTATTGTTTGCCTTCAGGAGACGAAATTGGCGGTTACCAGTGACTCATTGTGTGCAACTCTTTGGGGACAATTGACATCCTCTTACTCTTTTATGCCGTCTGTGGGGGCGTCTGGTGGTTTGTTAACTATGTGGGATCCTTCTGTTGTCGAGGTTTGGTCGTCGTTTACTTTGGATCATGTTTTAATTATTCATGGTTGTTTCCTTCAGTCTTCTAAGGAATTTTATCTTCTAAATGTCTACACCCCTTGTGACAATGGCGCCAAGATGGTATTATGGAACTCTTTATCTGCTTACCTTCACCGGTTGGTGGGCAAAAACTTTTGTTTGTGTGGTGATTTTAACGCGGTCCGTAATATGGAAGAAAGAAGGTCGAAGGGGGTTGCAGTTCGTTCTCTTGATTGTGATCCCTTTAATACTTTTATTGATGACAGTGTTTTACTTGACCTCCCTCTCCATGGTCGTAATTTCACATGGTATAAGGGGGACGGGAATGCTATGAGTCGTCTTGATCGTTTCTTGCTATCCGAAGATTGGTGTAGTATGTGGCCGAACTGTTTGCAAGTTGCCTCTTTGCGGGGGTTGTCTGATCATTGCCATGTGGTGTTGTCTATAGATGAGGAAAATTGGGGACCGCGTCCGGTGCGTATGTTGAAGTGTTGGTCAGAGATACCTGGTTATCATGAATTTGTGCGTACCAAATTGCAGTCTTTTCAAGTAGAAGGTTGGGGCGGTTTTGTTTTGAGAGAAAAATTGAAGTTGTTAAAAAAAGCATTGAAAGAATGGCATCTTACTCATACTCATAATCTCCAAGGTCGGATAAATACGTTGAATAATAATATTGCTCTTTTGGAGTCCAAGGCCGAATTGGAGGAGCTACTTGCTGGGGAGGTAGATGCCTTACACGCTATGTCAACCGACCTGCATGCTTTATCCAGGATTGATGCCAGCATTTCTTGGCAGCAATCTCGGATGCTTTGGATTCGGGAGGGAGACGCTAATACCAAATACTTTCATGCTATAATGTCCGGAAGGCGTCGCAGAAATTCAGTTTCCTCTATTTTAGTTGATGGCACCTTTGTGACGGGAGTTCCCAATGTTCGGGAGGCAGTTTTTACTCATTTTCGGAACCATTTTCAGGCTGTGGGTATTACCAGACCGACAGTGAACAATTTACATTTTCGTAGGCTTGTCCTCTTCTGATGGCATTCTTTTAACTTTACCGTTTTCTGTGGACGAAGTGAAGGCCGCTGTTTGGGACTGTGATAGTTATAAGAGTCCTGGCCCGGATGGCATTCATCTTGGATTCTTCAAAGATTTTTGGCCTGAGTTGCAGTCGGATGTTATGAGGTTCATCTCTGATTTTCATCGAAATGGACGTCTCACTAAAGGTATTAACAGTACTTTTATAGCTCTTATTCCCAAGGTGGATAGCCCTCAGCGTTTGCATGATTTTCGCCCTATAGCTCTTGTGGGGAGTTTGTACAAAATTTTGGCAAAAGTGTTGGCGAATCGTTTAAGGAAAGTCATGAGTACTGTTGTCTCTGAAACTCAGACTGCGTTCGTGAAGGGTAGGCAGATTCTCGATGGTATTCTTATTGCTAATGAGGTGGTAGATGAAGCACGCAAGTTGAATAAAGAACTCCTGTTATTTAAGGTTGATTTTGAGAAAGCATATGACTCGGTGGATTGGAGTTATCTAGATGAGGTGATGGGGCGCATGGCTTTTCCAACTTTGTGGAGAAAATGGATGAAGGCATGTGTTACATCGGCTACTGCATCTGTTCTTGTTAATGGGAGCCCTACAGATGAGTTTGTTATGCAGCGAGGGTTGCGGCAAGGCGATCCCCTCTCCCCTTTTCTCTTTCTCCTTGCCGCTGAGGGGCTGAATGTTATGATGTCTGCTGCCGTGGATTCTAACTTGTTTACTGGGTACACTATGGGGGTGCATGACCCTACGGTTCTTTCTCATTTACAATTTGCTGATGACACTCTTTTGTTAGGTGTTAAGAGCTGGTCGAATGTCAGAGCCTTACGAGCTGTTCTGGTCCTTTTTGAAGCTATGTCTGGTTTGAAAGTGAACTATCATAAGAGTTTATTGGTTGGTATCAATATTGACGAGTCTTGGTTAGTAGAGGCGGCTTCGGTTTTATCTTGTAGAATTGGGAGGATTCCCTTTTTGTATCTGGGTCTTCCTATTGGTGGGGATGCTAGACGTTTGAGGTTTTGGGAACCGGTTATTGATCGCATTAAATCCAGGCTGTCGAGGTGGAAGAGTAGACATTTATCTTTTGGAGGCCGCTTGATTCTTCTTAAATCTGTCCTGTCCTCTCTGCCTGTCTACGCCCTTTCTTTTTTCAGAGCTCCCTCAGGTATAATCTCTTCCATTGATTCTATTCTTCTTAATTTTTTTTTTTTGGGGAGGGTGTGAGGATAATAGGAAAATTGCGTGGGTTGATTGGAGGTCTATTTGTTCCACAAAGGAGTCGGGTGGTTTGGGGGTTCGGCGGTTGCACGAATTTAATATAGCTCTCTTAGGTAAATGGTGTTGGCGGAGTTTGGTTGATAGGGAGGGTTTGTGGTTTCGGGTCTTGGCCTCTCGGTATGGTGAGGAGAGGGGGCGGATTTTAGAAGGGGGGAGGAAGGGTTCGTCTTGGTGGAAGGAAATTGTGAAAATTCGTGACGGAGTCGGGGGGGATGGGTGGAAGTGGTTTGAAGAGAGCATCCAAAAAAACATCGGGGATGGGCTTGATACTTATTTTTGAACTGATGTTTGGGTGGGGACGGTCTCGTTGAAGGAGAGGTTCGGAAGATTATTTGCTTTGTCTATTCATCAGGATATGTCGGTTGGTGATATGCATTCTTTAGGTTGGGGGGTTGGTGGGGGAGCGTGGGAGTGGCGTCGTGGTTTGTTTGCGTGGGAAGAGGAGTTGTTGGGGGAGTGTATAGCTCTGCTTTCTAATGTTGTCTTGCAGGATTCAAAGCCTGATGTTTGGCAGTGGCGCCACTCTGTGGGTGACGGCTACACGGTGCGTGGTGTGTACCAAATGCTCACGCGGCAGGAGGTGCACACAGATGATGTGGTTACAAAGGCTGTTTGGCATAAAGGTGTTCCTTTGAAGGTCTCAATTTGTGTGTGGCGTCTGCTTCGTAACAGATGGCCAACTAAGGACAATTTGGCACGTCGTGGCATTATTTCTACTAACTCTCTTTTGTGTGTGTCTGATTGTGGTCATCGGGAATCTGCAGCTCATCTTATTATTCATTGTCCCATTTTTGGCTCTCTTTGGCAGCAGGTTAAAACTTGGCTTGGTGTGTATTCATTGGATCCTCAACATTTGTCGGATCATTTCACTCAGTTTATTTTCTCTTCGGGAGGTTACAAACCTAGATGCCGCTTCTTACATCTTGTCTGGTTGTGCACGGTCTGGATATTATGGAGTGAACGGAATTGTAGGCTATTCAGTCATAATTCTACATCTATTCCGCAGCTTCTAGAGAAGGTGAAAATTATTTCTTTAGGGTGGCTCAAGGCCAAAAATATTTCTTTTCCGTTTGGTTTTCATTTGTGGTGGCATCATCCTTTTGATTGTTTGGGGATTGGCTGATGTAATTTGTTTTTGGTTACTTTTCAGAACTCTGTTGTATTAAGTTTCTCTTCCCTTTGACACATCTTGTGCTAGGGAGGTGAAGCTCTCTTTTTTGATTATATATCTCATTTTGGCTTGTTCAAAAAAAAAAAAAAACTAGTGTATGATGGTTGTTTTAAATAAGGGAAATGCTAACAATTACAATTGCTCTTAGGACACTTGATAAGAAGTTTAAAATATAAATTTTATCTTGAGATTTGTATATTCAACACATTGAAACATAAAAAAATAATTTTTTCTACATAAAAGTTATCAATTATTTCTATTTTTAAATTCTTAACGAGTGTCTTAATTAAGGATATTTGTTAGCAAGACCTTTTTAAATAATACTACAACATTTTATCTTGGTAAAAATTCGTGGTTCTCATTAAGCTTGTTAAAAAAAAAAAACTTCATGATTTCAATGTTGGCTCTCACTCATAATGAATGTTTCTTTCATGATCAACCTTAATTTCTACGGTTCCATCGCATCCTTCTTTAACGTGATTTTTTTTCCTGCTTTAAGTTCTGCCAATTTTCCAAGGTTACTTCTTTTTTATCCATTGTAAGTTGTTTTGGGAAAAAAGTTTGTCATAAATTATAAGTCGCTTTACAATATAAATGAAGCATTAATGTTAATTTTTATATTATACTCTTAGCTATTTATTACTTTCTCTTCTTTCAATTATTTAATTTATCTTTCACATACAATTTATTAAAAACAATTTTGTAAAACAACTCATAATATATCTTTCTCATACAAAATTAATTTACATTTTTTAATATGTGTGAAATAGCTAAAACGATTTATAATTTGGGACGGAGGGACCATATTACACAACATTGTAAGATTGCCTTCCCAATAAACATTCTATTAGTGATGTTGAATAAATATTTGAACGACGCCATTATTTAATGGTGTTGTTTGGTGGTCTTGCTCTTGAGCTTAATTACCCCGGTCTTTCTATATTCTTTGTACTTCTTGTGCTTCAAATTGGATAATTTTCTTCCAATACTGTCTCTCTCGACGGACCGATAAACTTCACTAGTGCGTCTGTATATCCCTATGCCTATAAGTTGGTGGTTTGAATATGGGGAACCTCCACTCGAGATGCTCTAATGGTATTGTTTGACGGTCTTACCCTTGAGCTTAACTATCCCATCTTTCTATATTATTTTCTTGTGCTTCAAATTGAATAATGTTCTTACAATAATCTCTCTCGATCTTTTCTCTAAAATTTAGAGAGAGACCGACACAACTTGTGAAAATAGAGGGAAGGAGAGAATAGAGAGAATGAGAGGATCTAGATCTACAATCACCATTGCGATCATCAATAGCTGCAAGCAGTATTCTTCATCCATCCATTATATATATATATATATTTTAAGGATATCTATATATCCATTATATTGTACAACAAATTTTTCCATCATCATATATTTTAAAAGGTTAAATATGTTTCAGGTCCCTATAAATATATCAACTTTTCGTTTTAGTTTTTAAAAAAATTTCTTCGACTTTTAGTCTTTCAAAAGTTTTGAATCATCACTTTTGGTCCATTTTTATAAGTCAACTCATCGGTAGTCTTCATAATTTTGAATGAAATTTTCTAAACATGTTTACAATATGATAAGAATTTCTCCAAAAAATTTATAATTTTTTCAATGAAACATGTATTAAATATGAATTTTTAAACGCCAAAAACATAAAAAGATAATATTTAATTTGTTTTGTTTAAAAATTCTAATTTTTTTAGAAAAATTCTAAACATTCATTCATTCATCGCGTTTAAAGTTTAAATTAATATTTCATTCGTCCCTTCTTATAAGGACACTTAAAAAATGATGACTATTAAAAAAAATTGTTGGAGCAGTAAATATATCTAAAATGTGTGTGAATAATACTAAATTATCCTTTGTAAACAAATGTATTCAATGTTATTTTTCATATTCCAAGATCAATTGTCAATATTAATAAGAGTATATTTGAAAAAAAGTAATAAATACTTCTAGTAATTTATAATGAGTTTTATATTTAAGGACACACTTTTTTTTAATTGATTTTATAATTAAGAACGAAAAGAGCGTTAATTATTATTTTGCCTATAATACATTTATGTATTTATTCGAGAGAGGGTAATATATGAACTGACATGTCAAATAATTATTTTATTTTTTTGTCAGTAAGAAAAAAACAAAGACAAGACCGAGGACTAATCCACGTCACTTTATATTGATGAATTATATTTATATACATAAAAAACTAATTATACATAAATGGAAGCCAAGTGAGAAATAAATTGTGTCGTTAGACTTTTTTGAATGATAATACCATTCGTAAAAAATTTTAGGGTTAATTATTCAAATTGATTATGTCATATACATCTGAAAAATGATATTGTTATAAAAAACACAGATTCTACCCTTGTTATTTGAAATTTTTCTTATTTTTGACCTCATATTTTTTTCTGTAGACATAAAGTCCAGAAAAGCCTAGAGTATATGATTACTCGGAGCAAAATTGTAATTTTAATATCCTAAACATGTCTGCAAAAAAATCATGAAAAAAGTATGGATACTTTGCATATTCATATCCGCCCCCCCCCCCTCACAATTAGTTTATAACTTCCATTTTCTTAACTTATTCATCCAAGTGGTGAAGCATTGCTACTGCCAAGGCCTTTCTTTTTTGAGAGGAATGTCAAGGCCCATTTATCAATATAATACAACAATTATTTGAAAATTGCTTTTCCCACATTAAACAAAGCTGAAACACACCAGTAAATGGACATTTTTACCCCGACGGCAGTTAACTGCCGCTGGAATGGTGCCATCGGCAGTTAACTGCCGCCGGCTACCATCGGCAGTTAACTGCCGCTGCGAGCAATTATGCAGGACAGAACCTGCTATTTTTGCAAGCAAGCCATTTTTCGGCCGATTTATTACCTGTAATCCAAAACAAGAATTCCAAAGGCAGTACAAATCATATATCAATTATAATCATTCATAAGCAAGACCATTACATAATCTTTCACAATTGACCAAAATAAAATCAATTCGACATTTTGTTAAAATTACACGAATGTTTGAAATTCACCAAAAACATAAATAGTGTTTGACATTCAACAACACATTACATAATATTACATGAAATCTCTACCGACATTCGTTGCACATACAGTTGGAACGAACACAAAGATATAATACATTATTTTCAACCATATGCCTAAACATAAATCCAACGTCACTATCGCCACGAATAAGCCGAGACCAATAGACCGTTTTCCACATGTCTTCATCTTTATCTGCCCCCAGGTCATAAATTGACATCTGAGCAAATACATGACATGTATGATGATTTTCACCAACATGGAGAAAATAACTGTTAAGTTGTGCCTTCAACTCATCCATAGTGTCGGTCGGAGTTAGAAAAACCTTAATTGTCTTTTTGAAAGCAGAATACCGGACATGAGCTTCAATTTGTGCAACCTCAGACAATGTTTAACTTCACAAAAGTTTATGAAATATCAAACATCAGAATAATATTAAATTAAACGTAATAACCAATATATATCAAATGTGGAAACATTATAACCAATAACAAAGTAAGTGGTGCATATTCGACCACATAAAAGTTATATATTTATATATATATTAATATGTTAGTTATATATTGACCACAAAAAATTGGTGTTACAATATCGACCACAAAAAATATGTCGGTGTAATATCGACCAAAAAAAAGGATGAACACCGACAAAAACAAAAAATCAGTCATATCACATCAAGTTAATTTGAACCATCTTCATCTTCCGCAATAACTTGAAATTCTTGCTTTGCTTTTTCAGGAGTGTCACACACAATTGAATTGGCTTGGTTTGACTTTTTTGGTGGGAGCGGATTCTCTCTTTTCTCAATGTTCATAAGGTCTCGGAACCTAGCTTGTTGATCCAAAAACTCAAATTCCCAAGCTGATGCCTCTTCACTTCTGTGTATGTTCCACTCCGTAGATGACGGAGGTAGTTGACAACCATCTTTCAAAAAAACAAGAACAAAATGATTGGGAATTAATCTTAGGCACATGATGAGGTTTTTTTGCTTAAGCGGTGGCACCCCTCTAAGTGGGAAAAAGGATTCCGAATTTTCGATTTCGTGACTTGTTAATTCCACTACAACTCTATTGTAATAAGTTGCAACGATGTGACCCATGTCGGGAAAAGTCAACCACTTATCTACAAGTGCAATACCACTACTATTTGAGGGAGGATGCAAGCCATTTAAGATGTAGTTAAAACAATCCTCACTCGCAAATACCCGCACATAATCATTTCTATGATCTTTCAACTCTTGAATAAGATGTCTACAAACCATGACATGACTTTCTTCAGTGAAACCCAAGAACTCAGCTATATCCTGAAAACCACAATTCCCATCGCCTTTAACATCCACAATTTTTTCAATAAATGGAAGCATGAATTTTGGCATATAGTCAATAGGGCTCAAAACATCAAACACACCATGAACCGGAGTAGGCTTTGGAACTGGGCTAAGCTTAGGAAACCGAGTAGGTGGTGGAAGTGGGGAACGTGATGATTTGCCAATACGAGCACCCTTTCTTTTAGGAAATGATGACATAGTTTGCGACGATTGACTATCCAGAAATTGGGAATCAACACTGCTCCCAATAAGAAGGGATTCGACTTGTCGATGCCTCATTTACTTTACACCTCACTTTTTTCGGCGCTCCCTTGGTTGGTACTTTTCTTGGAGGAGGAGAAACCATTGTGGATTCTGGAAATGCCAACTGACGCAACACCTCTTTGATTTCTAGTTTGATTTGATAAGGAACTTTCTTGAGACGTTCCTGAATACCATTCGACTCCTCCTCGATAGAAAAACCATCTTCATTACTTTCTTCACCCATACATAACCTTTGTCTATGACGGTGTATCTTATCTAATCGAATAGGCTTGTTGTCACGGATTTTCACAGCAATAGTGCATGCACAAGGTAGCCCATACGATGTCCTTATCACACAACCACAAATATCTTTGTCCATGCACAAGGTTTCCTTGGAACGTCCTTCTTCATTAAAAATAAAGCTCAAACAGTCCTAGACACATAACCAACCAACCCAGAGTACAAAATGACGTCTTTGTATCTATGTTCTAATACAGTACAACTCCTCCCAAATGATGTTTGTATCTCAGTTAACTGGATCACCAACGTATCATGTATTTTCTCCCAACAAGTACCAAAATCACCTACACTATTGCTAAAATATTTCTTCAGTTTACCATGAGCCCCCTCAACTCGGTTGGTGGTTCTGCAACCAAGATGCAAGACTAGGTATGTCCATGCCCTCACTATTTTCTCCTTCACAACATCCAATACGGTGCTCTCGACATAAGTAAGAAACTTTGGAAAATCTTTACAAACATTTTTGAATTCCATTAACGCACTTGCATATAATTCTCGCGTAGGTGATTCAACAACAACATCCCAAGCTCTCATTACCTTGTTAACTATGTCACTTGGCTTCACCTCTTTCTCATCCTTCGGTTTCACTCTACAGTCAGTGATGCACTTTGCTCTAACATTTTTACCAACATTAAAATAACAAAGTATTGCACTAGTTTCAGGGAGAACAGTTGCTACCGCATTCATCAAAACCGTATCTCTGTCAGTCACAACCACTGAAGGCATATTAATCTTTGAGTTAAGAAGTTTGACCAACATTAAAACCCAAGTAAAATTATCCTCTTTCTTTGATGTCAAAAATCCAAAACCAACATAATACGTCAAATCGGTCAAGGTGACCCCAACTATCTCAAACAATGGCATTATGTACATGTTGGTTTTATAGGTGGAGTCCATAACCAAAAATGTTGGAAAATTGTTAAACAACTTAACCGATGTTGGATGAGCCCAAAATTGTCTTGAATAGTAGTACTCTCACTTTGTGTTATGGTGAAACAGACATAGTTGTGCTCCTCCAACTTTGAGATTAGATACTGCATATCAGTCTTGTTACCTCTGTTTGACTTGAATATTTTTTGACGTTCATTGTAGACTTGCTTGATATTTGTCATGCAATCTTGTCTTTTTGTCTTCAAATTTATCAAAATATTTTTTGGTAGCACCAAACTCTTGGTCAAGTCACGTACAATCTTCTTGTCATCCTCCCTTAATCTACCCGCAAGCATGTGTCCTTCTAAACTTGGTTCCATCTCATGGTTGTGAACTCCATTAAGAATGTTCAATCTCCAATCATTTGTTTCCCTACTAAGATATCCACGAACCATGAACTTACACCCACATTTTCTTGAACCCGTTGCCTCATGCTTCAATCTTTTTTTCGGCACTTTGTGGTCGCCACTCCTTTCACAAATTAGTTGCAACATTGGATTGATCAAATTGGATCTACGTATAACAATTGTAAATCCCGCCTTATTTGCTTGACGACGTACCCAATTAAGCAAGTCATCTCTATCTTTCCATTTAATTTCGCTTGAAAAAATGAGCCGTGTCAACTTCGTTGTCCTCAAGAGCGACAACACCGGAGTCAACATATAATGAAGCTTCAACATGGACAGAAGCTTCAACCTTAGGCGGTATGTGTAACACCCATATAAAGATTGCCTAGGATCTTATACGAGTATTAAAATTTCGTACTGGATACATTAATTTACAATACTGAAAGTTATCAAATATTACATCACATAGTAATATTACGTCCAAAGTTTATACAAACATCTCTTTGATACATGTACATCATAAATAAAACCACAGAAAACAGTCAAACAATAAAACATATAACATCAGCACGATCAGTCCAAAGCTTTCTCCTTACCCTTGTTGCGTGCTGCCTGTGATCCTGCCTGTGAACCTGCACCAGAAGGAATGGGATGAGACATAATATCTCAGTGAGCTCTACCCAACCTACTGTTGGCAACCGCAGGGAACCTAGGGTCGCCATGCCTACCTTGGCGATTTAAGGGAAATTCTATGATCGCCAAGTCTTATAAGTCTGCCTATAATTTTAATTGTAATCTACCTGTAACTATAACTTTGACTATAACTATGAAACATAATACATATAAGCAGTTTTATGTTAGCTGTTAGCGATGAACAAACATTATTATCTGAGTTCATTTTACGGAGTGCAGTCCGGGTGGAGTAACCCCGAAGTACATCTCCCTATGACCCGGTGAAATTTCTATCATACAGGCTAACACCGAACTCCACTATGAATTGCATGTGGACAACCCTCTCGGAGAAGTCCCATCTGGCGTATCCCGGAGTCTGCTGAACATGCCTATGACTGTGATGTATTATTTTTTAACTTTTACATATAAATATACATATCTGTTACTGTAATCATATAATAACTATCCTGTAACACTTAACCTATAACACATGGTTCTTGGCTTATCGTTCTCATAAGCCTCCTATTAATTGTCGGAAAACCAACACTATAAGCTTAACTGAACTTCAAATGCCGAAGCATTCCTATTACCCTTGTATTCTAATCCGAATAAACCTATAATCTTGTTTACCTAAAGTAGGTTCTTGCCTTCTCAAAGTCGTATGCCTTACTCTCATACTCTTAATTCTTGCTTTCCTATCAAGGATTCGACATATCGTTGTCATATGTCGCCCTTAGGGCTTACCTATTCTTATAATCCTAGTTCTTGCATTTCCTCACATTGCGTATTTAATGCATTCTCTAAGGGATAGATCTTCTAATACTTAATGGTGACACTTCGCCATTACATTTTGTTATTGAGTCTGAACCAGTATTAGACAGCCAGAATGGTGCAAGGACAGAAGAAAAACAATATGGCCCTGTACACTGTGCCATCGTGACACGATTTGGAAATCGTGTCACGATTTTCTACCCAGAATTGGTGGCAAGTTCTGCCTATGACATCGTGACACGGTTGCAAAATCGTGACACGATTTTGCGTGCAGTTGGACATCATAGGGCAAGTTCAAAACGTGATTCTCACCCTTCTTGGCTAATCCAATCATACCCAGACATCATAACATCTTAAGAGAAGAATTTCTAATGCATATTGATAGATTACAACATGTGTGATCAAAGAATTACAAGCCAAATGGAATTAGGGCACTAAAATTTTCAATCTTGCTCATAATACTATAAACATCAAAACTTAATCAAAGTGGGTTCTAAAACCCTGTGGAGCTCACCTAAAATCTCAATTGGTGCTTGCTAAGTTCAAAATTCCAAAGTCCTAGCTCCAATCTAACACTCCTCTTGATTCTTCCTTGTTTTCTTCTTTTACTTTCTCTTGTTCTAACTTTCCCCAAAACTATGCTTGCTTGAAACACAAGAGTTTAAGAAGAAGTTTAATGGATTAAGGGGTGATGATTGATGAGGATCGAAAATTTGGAAGAGAGGGGAGAAGAAACTCAGCTGGTTTTCTTTGAGTGAGAGAGAGGAATGAGTTGATAAATATGAAAAACTCATATTTATCCTATTTGTTCCTTTTCTCCTTATTTACCGTTTTGCCATTCCTCTCGTTTAATTCCTATAACACTGTTAAAAGTCACGCTTAAGCGGGATATTACAGTATGACATTTCCGGAATTATCGACAAAAATAGGTTTTGTCTCGACCGGATCATCATCCGCATTTTTATCCATAACTATAAATAAACAACAAATAACTTTGAATAAATAACTTAAATTGCAATAACATCAATATCAAAATTAATTAAACCTAAAAAAAGTTAAAAAAAAACAAAAAAAAATTAAAAAAATAGGCAATAAGCCTGTTTTTTGAAGTTTCCCATCGGCACCTAGCTGCCGCTGCATCGGCAGTTAGTTGTCGATGTCCCCATACAGCGGCACTTAACTGCCGCTAGCCCCATGTCAGGTTTTCACGAATATTTACTGAAAAATCAGCAAAAAAAACGGATTAAATGATGCATTACCTGTTTCTTCACGTCAAATGTGTGTTGAATCCTTCTAGTATTGCTGCTTCAATGATTTTGGATAAGATTTGGGTAGAAAAAAATTTGGATTTGAGGATTTAGATGGAAGAGGAAATATGGAAAAGAGTTGATGTAACAGTATAGAGTAGGTTGCTGTAATCAGCAACATCAAGAACGCAACGGCAGTTAACTGTTGATGGATTCAAACGCGACGGCAGTTAACTGCCGATGGCATGATTCGGCGGCAGTTAACTGCCGCCGGGGTAAAGATATAATTTTCTGGTGTGTTTTAGCTTTGCTTGATGTGTATAAAGCAATTTTCCAATTATTTTTCTTACCCTATTACATTCTCACGAGCCCAATTTTATTTTTTTAATAAAAATGCCCATGAAGTTTCAGATTATATAATCCAAAATATGCTTATACATAAAAAAACAATCATAATCTCTCCCATTTTAGCAATTGTGAATTTCGCTTTTAAAAACAACAAAAAACAAGGTAAAAAAAAGATAAAAAAATGTCAAACAAAATAAAAAAAATATAAAATACCAACAAAAATTCTAAAAATCAAATAAAACTAATGCAATTTTTTTCTCCATATTTTTATGAGAATATGAAAAAAAAAATAAAAAAAGAGTCTAAACGATGAAATTTTGAATTTTGAGGGGCAGAGTCCCGTAAGAAGTCCTTTCTAGGGAAGTCTTGATCCTTGATTTTTTTTAATGATTTTTTGTGAAAGTTTTGGAGCAATCTGATCAAGTAACCCCGAAAACCGGATTTTTGATTGAAAACAATTAACAATGACCTAAAACAGAATGATGAGAGTTGAGAGTTATGAAAATTAATATGGTCTTTAATCTGGCTATCAAACATACTCAAAATTTGTGTTGATACAGTTCAGATTATATAATCCGAACTGTTTTTCCCCTAAATAAGGGTGTTTGGGGTGTTCGGATTTTATAATTAAAAAAAAAACAAGGAACACTCCCTATTTTTTTGGGGTGTTCGGATTATAAAATCCGAATGGGTGAAAAACTCATTTTTCCACCCCAAAATAAATGGAAAACTCATTTCGGATTATAAAATTTAAAAATCACATGACATTTTCGTAAAAAAAATAGGGCGAGCGAGAAATTGGTAGGATGAGAAAAGTAATATATATATATATATATATATATATATATATATATATATATATATGAGATGAAGCATATATATATATATATGAGATGAAGCATCGCGATAATCAACTACTCCTCTAAAAAAATCTACTACTATAATAAGAACTAATTAAATACCCGTGTGGCACGAGTCCTTGAACATTATGATAATTATATAAAAAACAAATGCATTGGTAATATTGTGAAATGTTTAAAGACGTTAAATAAAAATTATCAGTATTAATGCAATGTTTCTATTAAATATTTTTTTGAAAGACGAGGTAGATTCAAAGCAAGTTAGGGTCTTTGTAGAAAAGTTCTCAACGCTTAGTTGAGTCAAGATCTTTTGGAAGATGAGGTAAATTCAAAACAAGTTAGGGTCTTTGTAGAAAAAGTCTCCGCGCTTGTTGAAGCCAAACAAGGAGTTGTAAAGAACTTAGAAATTGGATACCTCGTAGGAAATCTAGTTTATAACCAACCGACATAACATACTTTGATGATTGTAATTGGTTGATTACAGTGGATTAAATCCTCAAGTAAACTGAGACAAAATCTCTCTTAGAGTGGGAACTAGACGTGGTAACTATGTTGACTGTGAACTAGTATAAATATAATGTGTCTTTATCTCTTTATTTACTTGCACATGTTCTTTATGGTTTAACTCAAGCATAACTCAAAGAGCCTTCTTAATCGACCTTAAAATAATCAACGCAATTCAAAACATCCATTTCTCGTATTTTTTCCACCTTCATTAATTTTTGTTTTCAAGTCCTTATCTCCTTTTATTGTTTTTTTAATCTCCTTTTATTGTTTTTTTTAACGAAATCAAATTTTTGTTGTTATTGAATTATCTCCTTTTTCCTTTCTTTTAATAACCCATTATTTTCTCCATCTTTTTTTAATCAAACCTGTTTTAACCTTTAAATAAAGATATGTTGCGCAAAACTAGATATTGAAGTCAAGAGTTAAATAAATGATACTCATTTTAAAAATGTCTTTTTAAAAGGCTTACATTTACGATGTAAAACACTCCCTCCGATACTTGTCGATTTTGGAGAATAATTTTATTTCATTATACAGTATTTGTCACTTTTAAATTTTAATGCAACATTATATATTGGTTTGTCAATAATACCCTTACCTATTTATTGTAAAGAGAGAAATAATAAATGGTTAAATGTATTATAGAAAAACACAAAGAATTTCATCAAAACTAAAAAAATATTTGATTTCTTAGTGTGTGTAAATTTCTCAAAAACAACAAGTATTGTGAAACTGAGGGAGTAATTTTAAACTACTCACTCCGGCCCTAAATATAAGAGAATATTATTTTTTATGTTCATCAAATAATTAATGTATTTTTTCAGATAAATCAATTATTCATATATACCAATTACCATCTATGTGGTGACTAATCTCCGTCGGGAATCTGTGGAGCACCCAAGGTGGATTCTTCTCTCCTAATCATATTTTTTTTCATACACATGAGTAAGGAATAAAACTCTCGACCTAATGCTTAAGAGACCTAAATTCTTTACCACTTAGATCAATTCATTGTAATTATTTTTTTTTAAAATAACCATCCAATTCTCAATTCTTATTGGATCTTGTAAAACTAATTTACACTTGCATAACTAATTTTCTCATTTTCAAATACCATTAAAAAATAGTTTAATGGACATACACCATCCGTACAATTATTTTTACAGTGACATCCAATACTTTAATGTCATATCACTATTACTTCTAAGTTCTAACTATTCATATAAAAGCAAGGTAATACGGTAAAATAATAAATTTTTATTGATATAAATTTTAAAATAATTATCATACACAGGACAAGTTATCACTGATATATATTATAAAAGTATTATTATGTATAAACTTTAAAATTATTTTTATATATGTGATAAGTCATTGCAAATACTTATGATAAAATTATAATTACACAATGGACAAGTTATCATTTCTAAAAAGTTAAAAATAATAATTATACACGGGACATGTTGTCACTGATAAATTTTTAAGCTGATTATTTTTTTTGAGGAATTTTTAAGATGATTATTGTACACATGACAAGTTGGCAAACATATTCTAAAATTATATAAGTTGATATTTTTTTAGGAAAAAAATTATATAAGTTGATATTATTATTGTTTAAACTTGCATATAAGAAATTTTAAAATTATATAATAACTCCTTTAATATATAAATTCCAAATATAATAACTCACATAAGTCAAATAATTTAAATCTAGAATTAATATTTTGTAAATTTTGTCAATGCATGATATCAAATTTAAAAAATTTCATTTGTAATTTTCAATTTATATTTTCCATACTACATTAATAGTTTTGATGTACTATACCAAAATACAAACATTTTACATCTTTAAATTTTTAATTTAATTACAACTCAAATGTTTAATTTAAATAGATCATTTACTAACAATGTATACTACAATAACTATATTTGTCCATTACAATTTTTAACGTTTTTTTAAGTTGACAGATTTTAAAAACAATCATCAACTGTTAACAAACTAAACAATAACTTTCAATTACAACACAATCTCAATAATACGCCTATGCTTACCTAAATCATGCTACTATATTACAATGTTTCTATACCAACATTAAATATATACATTAAATCTTTTAATTTACCTATATAAATGGAATTATAATAATATTTATTCAAGTGAACAAATTCACACTTTTAAATACCTAATCTTGCAGAGAACATATATGGTTAAGTATACTACATTTACAAATTATACTGCATTTTATTTTTCATCTAATCATAATTTATAATATCCTAACTTATATAAATTATTATTTTCTTATGCAGAAATTGAATTCGGGAATTATCTAAAGCACGATATCTGCAACTGTAACGCCCCGGATTTTGGTCCAAGACATTACGCCTAATTCATTTTCATTTTTCGAAAACACTGCCATTCTTTTTTTTCTTCAATAAATAAATATTTAATAAAACCTATACAAAATTCTTAGCATAATTTAATTAAAATTCTTAAACTAAATGTCCTTCAAAATTATTTTAAAAATTACAATTAAATCAAAACCCAATTTATTCCCGCACGCACTTCAAGCAAAAACGCCAAAGCATACATCATGTCTTCTTTGGTACCTAAAATGTTGGTGTAAGGGGTCAATTTCCTTATCCAAATTGGTTCATACTCAAAGCACAAGAAACAATGCCATAAAATAGATAGTATCAAAACTTCTCAATCAAAAAGAAATAAGAAAAATACAACCAAGTCATATGCTTTAAGATACAGTTCACACATATTTCCTTCACAATAGAAGAGTTTAATCAGTTATCAAATCACCAATATATAACGGACTCAATGCAAGATGCATGCTCCTAAACACTACATGATCCGGATATAATCAGCACGCCACTAAGGCACCACACAGAATTTAACCCGCCACTAAGGCACCACACAGAAATGCATATGCCATGTCATGATAATGAAAATAAATGCAATCCCCGCCACTTAGGCAACCACAAAGAAATATGACATTAACCCGCCACTAAGGCACCACACAAAAATAACTATATATCTTATATCACCATGAACATGATTAAAGACAATTCTTTTCAATAAAACTCACATTCCTATCTTTTTCCTTTCCTTAATTGATCAAAAATTTAACATTTCATTCCCAACATCACAAAAACATATACAACATAACAACATAAAATATATCATTTCACATCACATTCTAATACACACATATCATAAAAATATAATTAAAAATAATAACTTTTATAAAAGATTAAATTTTACCACTTAAATATATATTTTAATTGTTTTTCTTCTCAAGAGACAAGAATTTCTACTTCTAATTCACAACATCATCCTAGCACTTAGTATGGACGTATGGGGAAAAAGCCCTTACCTTGCACGCTTTATTCCTTAATGAGGCTTGTAGCTCCACACATCCTAACGAGACTTGTAGTTCCACCAAAAAGAGTTTGCAAGAGAGAAAACACTTAACACTTGGTTCTACATGAATTTGAAGGAGAATAAGACCTCGGAATTTATTTTCAATGAGCAAAATAGATCACAGTGAGGATTTTTTAGGAAACCGCACAGCGGATGAGGTTATATGGATTTAAATAAACACAGTAGGGCTAAAAAGGAAGTTGTGCGTTTTTCTATTACCTTGGTGTGGTAACGTGGTGTGTTGTTTGGTGATTGGCCTATGTGATGGTTTATTTAATATTAGATAGGTGTGGCTTGATTTTAGGAACAAAACTCCACAATCTTAAGGTAACAAAGTGTCATATAGAGAGAAGGAATTATGCACGTTGAGTGGTAGTACATGCAAATGATTTGGCAACTAAAATCTCTAATTATTTTTATTAATTATGCCCACAATACAAGGAATATGGGTTTGTTATCTATTATTTCTCTTAGGCAAGGCCACTAAACCAAGTAGTTAGGAGATAAATTGAAACATGTTTGATTGGGCAATTAGGCAAGGAAAAAGTGTAGTATCAATATGACCATCTCAAAATTTAAACTAATTTATATAATAATTAATACAATACAAAAATTAACTTTAAAATAAATTCCCAATAAAAATACAATATTAAAGGATTAGAATGAAAATAAATCATGTAAGAAATTATTATCCCTTTTTTTTTGTCACACCAAATTGACCAGTAAAGATATAATATGACTCTATTTCTATCTATAAAATATCGGGGCGTTACAACAACAATATAACTCTACGTGAAGACAATGGAGACAGTCAAACTGTGGATATCATTGTCAATAATGATCGGAAATTGACTATCAAATTAGGACATATGTGCAATAAATTTTCCCAAAGCAATGTCTTTCGACCAGGTTGCACTGTTAGATTTAAATTTTCAGTCAATAATTGTTATGTTTGTCATGTATTTCGTGTAAAATAATATATTTGTGGAATATATAAGTTTTAATGTATATATTTAATGTATATAAGGTTTGTCAATTATCACTAATATATTTCATTTTGCGGTTTACTAATAATCTCTACCATTTATTACGTACCAATATTAACACACTATCCTAAAGGTCCAATTAATTACCCTTAACATACAAGTAAAGTATACAATTTTATTCAAAACCAAACAATTAATTATAAATAAAATCTTTCAATTTAAGAACATTAAAGTATTATAAACAAATTCACAAGGATTATAGACAAATTCTTAAATGTTTCAAACAACAAAATTTTACTGTACCCGTGCGTCAGCACAGGTTTGTTACTAGAGTGATGTTGTATGGACCTCAATGCATTGACATTTCATGTGATATATATAGGAAGATCAGGGAAGATAAACTTAATGGATTTGTGGATAATGATACTCTTAGGATGAATTTTCTAAACAAGGCAACATCAAATGTTATCAAAGTTGTTAAATTTTAAATCTAGATAATATAACTTAGCTACTATCCTTAAGTTGTAATGTAGACTTAAACATGAACATCTTGGCAATAATCTAATATTTCTATGTTTATATTGTTTTTTTTTACATGTCATAATAATATTATAGACAAATTAATATAAACAAAAAGGAGTAAGTTTTGTCAATGATAAACACAAAAACCCCATATCAAAATTTTGATTTTATAGACATAAAAATAAGGGATCAAATTTCTAAACAAAAAATATGATAAAACATTAACTAAATTATAAGTTTGATTTCATATTTTTCTTTAATTGTAATATTAAATAATTTAAATATACATTAACATTAAAACATTTTTTTAACAATTTAAAGAACATAACATATACTCAAATAAACTTTTTATATACAAATATCATATATTCAAGTTTTTATTGTATAAATCATCCCTGACCAACGGGTACCCGTGCGGATGCACGGGTATGTTACTAGTTTTACACATACAAATAATAGATCTCCTATAAATCCAAAAATGATTAGTATTAGTGAGTATCTTTTGGAGGAAAAATAAGAGAGCAAAGGAGGACTAAGATTGCAGCAAAAATAAAAAGAAGAAAGGCTTTGTTTTGTTTTGTGTTGTGTTGTGTTGTATTGGAAACAGTTTTGTGAGACTGACTTTACTTCTGAGTCAGTGACTGAGTGAATGAATTCCATATAGTTATAAAGACTACTCCATCTCTCTGTCTCACACACAAGAGAGAGAGAAGAAGAAGAAGTAGAAGTAAAAGTAGAAGAAACAGAGATCCATTGAATCCTTCTTCTTCATACTCTCACCAACTTCATCTTCCTCCATTACATCTTCAAAATCTACATCTTCTTCTTCTTCTTCTTCTTCTTTCATCATTCATTACTTTCTGAACTACAACCTCGTTCTTTTCTCCATTTCAATGGCTACCACTTCTTCTTCCCTCTACACGTGGCTTGAACCATCTTGCATGTCAGTCACGTGCGAAGCTGACCGTATCAGAACCTCTTTTCACTCTCGCAGAACCAACAACACTCTTTTTCGATCCAATTTCAATACCAAACAAAAACCATCCATTCATTCTGGTAATCTCAACTTTACATTTTTATTATCTTTTCTTATTCATCGTTAAATCTGGGTTTTATTTATTTATTTTATTTAAAAATTGAGTTTTTTTTTTTTTATTATTATTAAAAGCTTGTGGGTTTGGTTTGGATCTTTGTCCTGGGTTGGTTTTGCTTTAAGTGGGGTTGGTCGTTTGATTCATTTTTATTCATGGTTATGTTTGTTTACCTGCTCTACTATTGTTGTTGTTTCATTGCGTGAAGGAAAATTATAATGTTTGGTTGGTTGGTAGAGTGTGTGTGCCCATGTGCCATTTAAACTCTCCATATAGTTTTTTTCATACCTCGTACATATCGTATGTATGGGCACACCCTCAAAATCATTATCATTTTAGACTCTATATGTTGTTGTTGTTGTTGTTATTTTTATTCCAATTGTCACTTTTATGTGCTGTTGCAATTTACTCCAAGATTGTTCATCACATGCACACAAAGTTGCTTTAAAATAAAGAGCTATTTTGTGTTTTAAAAATTAATAATTTTTCCTCAATTAATAGTTCAACTCAAGTATGAAATTAAAAATATTGATCACGTATGGGCATGGCAAACTCGCGGTCTCTGTTTTTTCAGGGGAGGATTCCTTTCAATCTTCTATGCGTAAAATTTTGTTGGGTTCATGTGTGAGTGGTTATTCCCACATTGCCTATGAATGAATGGATAAAATGTTGGATATATAAGCTAGTGACACATATACTTAATGCGTTAAGGTTTTGGGTGGAGATGCGCGTCTCCCTCTCTTGTGGTCCCGGAGCATTGGCCCGCTGTTGCTTCCTGGAGCACGCGGCGTCTCCCTCTCTTGTGGGGGATTCCTCGTTATTATCGATGAAAAATATATGATCTTGTGTAGAAGCTGCATCATAAGTGGTTTGCCTCCTTGTTCATCGGTATTTTGAACTCTGAAGAGATTCCCTGTAATCCCAGTACAATGCTCCTCGGAGATGATACTATTATTATTCTGTCCAAATCATAAGGTTCTTAACAGAAAAGATACTAAATGAATTCTATCTTGCCATCCCTATCCTTCATATAACTGTCATTCCCCTCTAACTCCCTCTTCAGCATATACATGCTTATGCTAAAACCCGGTACCTAACAACTTCCATACGATTTAGCTCTCTAATGTGAGCAATTCACTTTAGAAGGTAAAAAGTAAAGTAGTAATCTCAGTAGTTGTTGAAAAAATTTATAGTTGGTATTTCAATGCATCCGTGATTTGTTATGCATATGGACGTAACATCAAATACTGATGAGAAAAATCAACTTTGGAGATTACTTACATCACCCTTTATTCACTTTAGATGAGCCCAATCTGCTTCCATATGACAAGATATAATATCAAGACGACTGTTTAAAATAAAAATACACTTTCTTGCAAGGCCAAATGTTACTTTCTTTGAATGATGATATGGTTTGAACTCCAAGGTTGTGTTGATGTGGAAGAAGCAAGACAATTTAAGAACATGTTTTATTTTCCATTATTCATGTTTTATCTTATAATTGTTGTGTGCTGACCTATGCCTTGGAATTGTCAAATTTCAAGGTAAAACAATGGCAGTAGCTTTGGAACCTGCCCAAGAGGTCACAATAAAGAAAAAACTTCCTACAAAGCAAAGACGGGTAGTTGTGACAGGCTTGGGTGTGGTTACACCACTTGGTCATGATCCAGATATCTTCTACAATAATTTACTCAATGGTGTTAGTGGTATAAGCGAGATTGAGAATTTTGATTGTGCAGAATTTCCGACTGTAAGTTTTATTTAATTCAAATCGTATTTTCCAGTTGTTGCGTGCTGCAGATTTTGTTCTCAATATTTTCTTTCTTCAGAGAATTGCTGGTGAAATTAAGTCTTTTTCAACTGACGGATGGGTAGCACCAAAGTTTGTAAAGAGAATGGATAAATTTATGCTCTATCTGCTAACAGCTGGAAAAAAAGCATTGGTTAATGCTGGAATTACTGAAGATGTGATGGATGAGTTAGATAAAACCAAATGTGGAGTTTTAATCGGCTCAGCATTAGGTGGCTTCAAGGTAGTTTGATTTTATAACTAACAGCACCATAACTTCTTTAAGAACTTGCAACACATGTTTGTCTTGCGAGTCAATTTTCTGAAATCCTATCGCATTGATTTGTATGACAATTTTGTTTGTGTTGTGGATTGAACAGGTTATTAGTGATTCCATCGAAGCTTTACGAATATCATATAGGAAGATGAATCCTTTCTGTATTCCTTTTGCAACAACAAATATGGGCTCTGCCATGCTTGCAATGGATCTGGTTCGTTTAATTAGTTCTTGGAGTTTACTATAGACACCATAATTGGGTGTCTTGACGTTGGTCATAAGCTTCAATTTTTTTTTTTGTTGGGCCATGTCCAGTAAATGATTTCTCTTATGGATTGCAGGGATGGATGGGCCCAAATTATTCTATCTCTACAGCTTGTGCGACAAGTAACTATTGTATATTGAATGCAGCTAACCATATCATCAGAGGTGAAGCTGTAAGTGTTCTAGGGAAATAAACAGCATTTCTCATATTTTAACCACCTTTTAATTATCTTCATTCTTTTGTGTGACTTGTTGTAAATGATATTCCCTTTTTATTAAAAGATGCCAACAGTTTTGATAAATATCAAACTTTCTGTAGGATGTGATGCTTTGTGGGGGCTCAGACTCTGCTATTATTCCAATTGGTAATTTCTTTTTTTCTTCATTTTTTGGCTAGTGTGGATTTATCTTGCCATAACTCTATTATTAATCCAATGATATTTGGTGCAGGTTTGGGAGGCTTTGTGGCATGCCGGGCACTCTCCCAAAGGAATACCGATCCTTCTAAAGCGTCACGCCCTTGGGATACTGTAATACTTATTCAAATCCTATTTTTACTTTTTTTTATCACTGTACTGTAGTAAGATGAATGTGCCTTGAGTTTTATAGTAATCTTTGTGGCATTTATCCCGACCTAGTGGAAAAAGACTCTGGTTGTTATTATTTTATAAATCAAAATTATAATTCACAAACACCAAAAGTTGCATATCATTTTATACACCTAAAATACAAAGACACCACCTAAAATTTATAAGGAATAGAACAATAAGAAACTGCAAAGACAACGAATTTTTTTACTCAATCCCTTAAGCTGACACATTGTATCGATTTATATGCTCGTTAAAATTCAACGATTTTGACAAAGTAATGGTTATATTATATGAACTGCCAAGTCCCAGAGACTAAAATATTGCAGTTCCTGTAGTTTTAGTTTGTATTTTCATCCTTTACTTCATTTTTCCCTGCACTTGTGTTGCCAACCAACATCTTGTGGTTATGATATTACAGAATCGTGATGGATTTGTCATGGGGGAAGGGGCTGGTGTTTTGGTTTTAGAAGAATTGGAGCATGCTAAGGTACTTCTAAGATCTAATGTTTTGACTATTTGAGAATAACACACGCTCTAACCTTGTGTTATGACTCATTATTCCGTTTGTTTCAATAGTCTTCAAACAGTTGATACATCTGTTCTACCTTGTGTTAGGTTATTTTTTCCACACTCTTTAAAACATTTTTATGATCCCTAAATTAAATAAAGCTATTACTTTTGTTACATGTGTACTTCCTGGTGACATCCAATTTTTTACCTCGCAGAAAAGAGGTGCAAACATATATGCAGAATTTCTTGGTGGAAGTTTCACCTGCGATGCATATCACGTGACTGAGCCACATCCTGATGGTAAATTTTACACCTTTTAATGTCCTTTTTATGAGTTTTAATACACAAATCATCTGTAGCAATATTAATCACTATTGTATAGACATCTTCATGAGGACTATCTGGGTCTAAACGTACCATACTATTCAGGGTTTTAAGAGAGAACTGTGAAATAAGATGAAAGTGTGTGTTCTCAAAATTAATTTCATTTATATATATTAAAACTATTTCTGGCATGCTGATTTCCCCTTTTTTGCAGCTTTCCTCTTTGCAAGTTTTTTTTGATCAATTAGCCTCTGAATTTGCATGAACAAAGCTTATAGATAGCTGATTTTAAAATGGCCATCATTTATCATTTGGTCTACAATATAGTGACAGTGACCATCGTGTCTATATTTTGGTAGGCATTTTTGAAATAAAATAAGTGTATGTATGTTTTCCTGGTCATTTTAATGCGAAAGTGGAGTTTCTGCATTCAGTTTTGTAACTTTAACTTATATTAAGATATCCAATACTACATGCCATCCTATTATCTTAAAATTTTTGGAATTTAATTACAGTTTCATCATAAAATTCTAGAAATTTTTAAGAGATTAACTACATCCTACCACACTTCCTTTACATTTCTAATTTTGTGTGTCTTATTTCTTGGAATTTGGGCTTAGAGGCTAGCTCTATCCCATAAAACCAGGCTTGTCCTGTAATGACTGCCCAAACCTTATAAGCAATAAGCATTACCTAAGCCATATCTCTAGGTAATGTGGGACACCCTTTCTCATGCTTTAGGATTAGACATCTATAATGCGGACTAATGGGGGTTGTGGAATAACATGGAGCACATATGAATGTGGGTGGAGTAACAAAGATCTCTGCCCAATAACAAGTTTATGGCAGGCTCTGATACCATCTAAGAATTTAGGTTTGTAAAGTGAGGACTACCCAAACCATATAAGCACTACCTAGACCGTATTTCTAGTTGATGAGGGACTTGCAAAACCTCATTTATGCATTAGGACTGAGCATCTAAAGTATGGACCAATGGGGGTTTTGGAATAACAGTAGGCTATGATATCTTAGAATTTGAACTTGGAGCCTAATTCAATCTCACAAAACCGGCTTATAAGGTGAGAATTGTGTAAGCCTTATAAGCGCCACCCAAGTCATATCTCTAGTTGCTGTGGGATTTTCAACACACCCCCTCATGCTAAGGGTTGGTCATTTGGACTTGGAATAAAAAAGTACTCAACAATATTGTAATTCTTTTTAATTATTATGTGCTTTATGAGAATTGATACTTACATCCGAGGTGCTCCTTAATCATGAACTTCTACTTTTTTTATCCAATCGAAAATAGGGGCTGGTGTAATACTTTGCATTGAAAGGGCATTGGTCCAATCGGGAGTTTCAAAAGAGGATGTGAATTACATAAATGCTCATGCTACATCAACACCATCTGGGGATCTTAAGGAATACCAAGCTCTGATTCATTGTTTTGGTAAAAACCCCGAGGTAAATTATCCTTTTCATGTTATTATTAATCACTTTTGTTCTCTTCTTAATTGTTATTATTAATGATATCACATATACTGTTGTTCTTACCAATATGTTTTATTATACAGCTTAGAGTGAATTCTACAAAATCTATGATCGGTCATCTGCTAGGTGCATCCGGTGGTGTAGAAGCTGTAGCAACAGTACAGGTGAAATTTAATGAATCAATTGTTTATGAATTCTAAATAATGAGATGGAGATTACAACAAAAAGTTTATGATCTTCGTATTTCCTTGATATATAGGCAATCAGGACAGGGTGGGTTCATCCAAACATCAACCTTGAAAACCCAGATAAAGATGTGGTATGTTACCTGCTGCAACATTGACATTTTGTGTGTGTGTGCGCGCATGTTCCATTATTGATATGGCGATTATCTAATTTGGTTTTTTAAATTACATAAAAACAGGATACTAAAGTGCTTGTAGGCCCAACAAAAGAGAGATTGAAAATCAAGGCTGCCTTGTCCAATTCATTTGGATTTGGGGGACACAATTCTTCAATTGTATTTGCCCCTTATAAATGAAGCAGATTTCAGATTATACTGCATTCATGTTATTATAAAGAAGGTATGTATTATGCATGTGAGTTAAAAGGAGGTATTGTTTTACTTTTCATTTTTACTGCTCCATTCTAAGACACTTTTTTTTTACCTCACAGTTACCGATTACCAAGGCAATGTGTTGCATATTAACTCTACTCCTTGGTTGGGTGAAAATATATATTGAGATGGGTTTATTATGCCTTGTAGAATCAGAAAGTGCATAGATATGTGGTGCTTGTGGTGGGAGCGAGTGGAACCTCTATCTTAGCATGAATGGCTGAAGTAGGAATAGACCCCCCTTTGATGTAACCTTTTAACAATAACAACCACTTGGTTGGCTATCATATACTCTTCTATTTTTTGTTTTATTTTCATATTAGTAGTACGCCTGGCTGCACATTGGAAAATAAACAATTTCAGTGATTATTCACAGAAATTTATATCCTTGAGATTCATTCAAATTTGATGACAGTTTTGACTTTTTGAAAAGTGGAGCTGTCAATTGATAGTGATTATAGATTTTGTGATGCTCAAGACTCCATTAATTTTAAGTCAATATATCGCATTCAATGTTGCAGTACTTTGGGAAATTCTTACATCAACATTCAACACTCACCTAACACACCTTATTAGTATTATATACAGTAGGGATGTCAATGGGGCTGGGGCTGGGGCTGGGGCTGGGGTGGGGAGTACTCTCTTGCTCCCCATCCCGTCCCTACCACCCAAATTGTCCCCATCTCCGTTCCCTGCCACAGGGAGTGTTTCCTCCCCATTCCCATCTCCTCAGATCTCCAAGCTTCTTGTGAGACCTGATCAACATGAAAAAAAACAACTAAATTTCTACTATTTTCAATCAATTAGGTTTTTTTTGACGAGATTTTATGTCAAATTGTTCGTAAACAAAATTGAAATTCAATCATAAAACAAATATTAAGACCTTATAGCGAGTCTTGTGACAACAATAAACATTACATATAGAAGAATTTTATACACATACTATGTGAAAAGACAAATAAAGATAAGATATAAAATATTTGTACGCAATATTTCAGTGAATTGTCGGAGGACGGGTCCTTGCGGAGCGGCATGTAGATCCCAGTTACCAAACTACTCTTGGGGGAATTTCTCCACCATCTTCGTCCTTACGGGAAAATTCCCCACCGGCGGAGTTCTTTCATCCTCATTTATAGATGCAAATTGACATCCATAACATTGTCAATCAACTACGAAGCTTCTCAGTTCCTTATGTCAGTTTCTAATGCTATTGTTCTAAACCTGATCTCCATGGCAAAATCGTGAGCTCTTTATGCTGCCTGACCTCCCGCCACCATGATGTCGTGGATTTCGATTTCTGATCATGTTCTAAGCTGCAACTGACAAATTGGAATCGGAATGTTTATTAAAGAGCATAAGCCTAACGATGAGAAACTCCTTGACTTATAGGACTAACTTTTAAAGTGAGACTTCAACGGTGGAATTCCTAACATGCATCAATGATCTTAACTGCCATATACAGATATATTTGTAATTCAAGCCGCCCATCTTGTATGAGAATCCGTTGGAATTGTGCTGGTGTTCCAACTAATTCCAATAAAGATGGTGAAATATGATGCACATTTTTAGATATTTCTAGAATAGATTAGTAATTGATAGAATAAACCAATACTTCATTCATATAATGTTAAGTAACGATGAACATGTTTAGAATTTTCTATAATACCATACTATAAACTAATACTACATTCATATGATGAGATATCATGAAAATTCAAGAACGTAGTATCTATAATATACCTCTCAAACTTATAAATAGGCAAACTTGCAATTTATTCAAGCCTTTGAAACGTAATGTTAATAATATTGAAGGTTTCACCATACTATATTCTATGATCCTACAATAAGTTAATTACTAATGTATTGCCTCTTATTTTATGTTACTAAGCATTCTACCGTCCACGCAAGCTTAACTCAGTTGATAGGAAAATTGCACTATACATGCAGGGGATGAGGTTCAAACCTCGGATACCCACTTATTCACCTTAAGAGATGAATTTCTAGCCACTAAGCTACCTAATAAAAAAAATCTACTAATAATTTCTCACACCATATTTTCTAACAGAAGAAGTAACACCACTACTTATCAGTTTGCAAGAATTGGAAATTGAAAAGTGATGCACCTTGTTATATCCTATTTTATCCAGTCTTAAGTATAAATAAAAGTCACTTTTTAAATTCATTCAATAACCATTGTATTCTTCTTTACAGTTTCCCCCACCTACAATAAATAACTAAATAATAAATAGATAAAAAGTAATAAAATTACTTCCCTTTATAGTAAAAACAAGGTTAAATTATATATTTGGTACGTTAACCTATTTATTAATTTAATTTTAGTCGCACAATTAATTATTGTTACGTTTAAATCCTTTAACTCTACTTCTCTCGTTCATCATATTAGTACATTCCGTTAATTCGACAAAAAAAGGAGTGGACGTTCTAACAAATCGGACATGACTGCAATCCGGCTGCACCAAGTCAACAATTGAAGGGAGAATGAATGATATTCAATTTATCTTGAAGGAAGAACCAACTTGGCTAAAAATTATGTACTCTAGTTTCTTTCACGCAAGGTATAGCTCACCTGAACATTCCAATCGGATTAATTTTATTTTTTTTAGGAAAAAAAAGTATGAAGAGAAATAAAACATTTTAAAACACACCACGATACATGTCATTGAGATACAAACAAGTTGATTGCATGTGTGTGTGTCAAAAAAAGAAGAGTTGATTGCAATTCTAGTCAGCGCAGATCCAACTCGATCCCTTGATCGTTGGCATCTTATCTTAATATATTAAGCATGAAATTTTATCACTCCCTCTGTCCCTCGTTGGCATTTTAAAGATATTTTGTTAAAGAAATAATTAATATCGTCGACAATTTTAGATCGTACACCAAAATTCTTAAAAAAATCCTAAGAAGCGAACATAGTATTAAGAAAGGTGAAATACATTGATGACAGCTACTAGGAAGCATTGAATTTTATAAGTTGATGGAGTAAAACTTTCTTTTTCTCAGATCACGTGTTTTGATAAACTACTCCCTCAATCGCATTAAACCACAGTCTCCAATAAAGCTTGACGAGAAATATTCATAATTTCATATCTATAAGGCGATATACTAGTATACTACATTGATCATTGCAAAAGAAGACAAAGAAAAGTGAAAGTCAATGGATTAGAAGACAAAGAACACAAGTTGTATTCTTGATAGGATCACAAGAATAGGGCCTTGAGTTGAGACAATTGATCCACGGTAGACAAAAGCTTTTTCTATTTTTCTTTAAAAAAAAAAAGCTTTTTCTATTTTTTTTTCAACGGCAAAATAAAATTTATTAGAATACACGAGTGAAATACAATAGTACTTGTTCCATCAACCTCATAGAAGTATTAAGGTAGTTGACCCACAAAACAACAAACAAAAAACACTTAAAAATGAATACAAATAAGAGAATTCATAAACCAGTAGTAAACCAAACAAAGTCCCCCACTCTTCCTAGCAAAAAAAAACAACTTTCAAGAGGTAACTTTAATATCATCAACCACAACATCTACTCTCAGAGTCTTTTAAGAGAAAATAAGTCAGTTTTTAGCCTCCCAATTTTTTTTAAATTGTTGCTATGTCAAATTAACATCAAACCATCACGATGCTTACTATTCAAAGAGGAAAAATAATAGAAGTTATAAAAAATGTCTAGTGTAAAACAACTGATATCACATTGAGATAGCGAAGTCACAAGTACAAACCAAGTGGTCCTCAATGTCTTGAACTCACGAACACAAAACGCAGTCTCAATATGGCTCGCCTCTAAGGATACCCTTAGTTCATAGGTTACCACACGAGTTGGAAGCCTACCAAAAAAAGTTGCCACACAATTTGGACCATTGGTCGTGCAAGACTTGCCGAAGATAGTGAAATCAAAAGTACAAACCAAGTGGTCCTCGATCTCTGGAACTCACAAACACCAAACACTGTCTGAGTCTGGCCCACCTCTAAGGATACCTTTAGTTAAGAGGTTACCACGAGTTGGAAGCCTACCAAAAAAAAGTTGCCACGCAATTTGGACCTTTGGGCGTCCGTCCAAGACTTGCCTAATTTGCTCTCAAACCCCTTCTAGTTGCCGCTGGCAAAGTTGAAACCGGTAAGAACTTTTTTATCAAGAGCCGCATATAAAAATTAAAAGAGAAGAGACCGGATTTGTCAAGAGTCCAAGTCCAAACATCATCACCAATACTAGCCTTATGCTCTCTAATTTACACCCAAAATTCATCAAAAATTTGTTGTTCCCAAAGGAAGAAACTCCTACGCCACCCCAAATTCTAACACCATGACCCCTCCACCACGGAGCACGGAGCCCATATCACAAATAGTTTTAGATTTTTGGAGCAACATATTAATCATCTCATTTTTTAATTTAAGTTTCTAGTTTTCATTTCTTAAAGTGTCTCATATTTTTTTTTTATCATTTTAATAATTGTGACTGAGTCTTGGCGATGAAGCAAATGAAATACTCATGACTCATGATCCTAATAATTGTGACTGAGTTTTGGCGATGAAGCAAATGAAAATATTCATGATCCGGTTGAGTTGTTGATATGGTCATATGCTATCAAGTAAGAATCCTCCTAGAGAGTGTATTTTTTTTGTGGTAATATATATTGATGAAATGTTTTTTTTTTTTAAAAGATGAAAAAGAAACTAGGTGTTAAGTGAAAATCCATCTAAAGTGTCACGTTGAGCTACATAAGCATCCAATTCACATCACTAAAATTCTATCTCAAAATATATATGTGAAGAAAACTAATATATTTGAAAATTTAGAGACCACAGTGTGAATTAAAAGAATGGGAGGAGACAATCTTGAATAAGACAAAATAGAAATACAAGAAAATGTATTTAAGTTTAATTTATTTAATCACACGAGTGGTAACTTGAATATTCACACGTTCCTAGATGTTTGATTTTAGGGAGGAACTTTCCACACCCCTAATATCACTCTAGATGTACACATAAAATAATTTGAATTGTATTGTTCAAAAATGTAATTTTGAATAAAATATGTTGTCTGAAACTAACTTCCACCAATATATATGAATTTTTAGAAATGTGCAGATCAGAGGGGAAAGTTTCTCCCTTGATTTTATCTCATCTCATATTTATTTATAATCTCTACAAGCAAGCATTTAAGAACATTTATTTTTAAGATCAGGTCGATTATTGTGAAAAGGAGAGAGTAATTAAAAAAAGTGAACAATTTATAAGAAATCAAATTGTTAAACATAGCTAATTAAGCCAACATATTAAAAACAGCATACAAAAACATTGATTTACATCTTGTCTTTTGCACACAGCAAAAACAGAAATACAAAACAAAAAACTTACACTATAAATCTACAGCTAGTAGTACTTTAATAGTAAAACTTTTTCATGCACACTAAGTTATGTCTACACAGTCAACGATATGAGAACAACACAAAATCAGAAACTTGACCATGCATGCATGGATGCATCAGTTATTGGAATTGGAGTGAGGCTTTTGATTCCTGCTTTCACCAAGACGATTGATCAAGTATAGAGCGTTACTTATAAACATAGATGCATCGGTAACTTTTCTTTTCACCTCCAACTTCACCTTCTTTTCAGCATCACTTCTATTCAAACCGTTGATACAAGAGTTACCGTTGGTAAAAGCGGTGCTTGCCCATGTTTGAGCGTTACTCATTTGCCACTCAAACGTTCCCATGCGAAGATGTTTTAACTCGTTCAACGTTCGGTTTAACTCATCAACGGAGTTTGAAATCTGTGCAACGCAGTCACTCAAAGCAATTCGAGTTCTAGAGGTGGTTGTGGACCCTACTACCACGTTGGACTTTAGTGTTTTCTTGAGGTAGACGAAAAGGGTGAGAGTGTGAGTGAGACTGGCTTTGACGGAGGCTTGAGCTAGGTCTAATGGCTTTGTTGTGAGACCTACTTGGTTGGAGAGGGTTTGGACGCAGAGAGTTGGGTATCTAGCTTGTGCACATGATGAACGGATTAGATCTTGCGGTGGTCTTGCGGCGGTTGCGGATGAAGGAAAAGTCGGTGACATGAACAAGATCAGGAAGAAAGCAAGGAGTGTGAGGGAGTTATGTGTTTGCATCATTTTTTGTTTACACAAAGAAAAGAAGAACAAAAGGATTAAGAAATTAGAGGAATGTTGTGTTGTGTTTAAGAGTGAGTGTGATTGAGTAGAGTAAGGGGAGATGGCTTTTATTTATAGGGAAATGTTGGTGCCTTTGGGTTGGAAGAGTAGTCGTAGGATTGAGTCAAGATCTCTAAGTCATATTAATATTGATATTTTTGCCACCTCCCACGATCTCACAATTATATTATTGATTAACAACATGGAATAATTAATCAATACACTAGCTACTAGTTATTGGTATCATAATAAACAAGAAAAGAAAACTATGTACTGTCTCCTAAAGTGTGATAGTCTTCTTATTTTATATCGATTCTGGGATTTTCCTTTACAGTTGTTAAGTTATGTCGGTGAAATTTTATCGTAAGTTATAAGACTGAAAAGATTTTGTTATTTTCTCATTATGATATTTTTAATTTTTAAATATAACTCCAGTGGGTGAAGTTTGGTGGGAAAGACCCATGACGGAAAGATATATATGAACACTGATGCATCTTTCTCATTATGATAAAATTGAGTAGGAATTAACATGTGTATCCTTAATGATGAATGTTGATTTGTGCTAGCTAAAATAAAGTGGATCTCGCCTATATACAGTGTGGATGTAGGGGAGACTTTGGGTCTCTTTCATGTGCTATATATCATGCATGTTGATTTTGCTTTTGATTCAAAGGAAATTAATGGTCGACTATTTTCATAAGGGCAGAAATGATGCTGCTGTTTGGTGCTATGTTTTCTGACTGTAAGCGTTGTTTTAATTTATATTTTGAAAAACTCTCGTGTTGAGTTTTATCAGAGATAAAAAAACGAGGTTACACATACTTTAGCAAGGATAACCACATCTAAAGTTAGCTTGAATATTTTATTAATGCAGCATGTATTACACCCTTCATTTATATACGAATGAAATGCTACAATGACTTGCAATCTCCATATCCAAGATCAAGAATGGAGAGAGTTGGATTCGGCTGCTGTATCCGTGAGGGAGAGAAGCCAGGCATAACCGCTATTTGTTGTGTAGCTGCCATTTTAATTGTGAGCCCAGGTTAACGTGTCTTCAATGACGGCGTTAAAATGAAAATGAATAGTATTGATGTAATCTGCAAAATGCGCATGCCTGGATAAAAAATGGCACCTCAGGCCCTCGCACCACTATCTTTCTTGCTGGTCTTTGGTGGGTTTGAAGGAACTGTAACTTAATGTGCCTCAACAATGAAACTTGGTCTCTGACTCGTCTTTGCAACAACATTTACAGTTCAGCGAATGCAATCCGATCAAGCTTCCAGAGAGATGGCAGTGCCGCCCATCCAGATCAGCTAATTAAATGGAACTGCAACAATCACCCGGGGTTCCATTCTTAACGTTGATGACAGCTGCTTAGGAACCCCAATCTGTGCTGGCTATGGTGGTGTCCTCCGCAACGGTGCATGTTTTTATCTATCATGCTTTTTAGGTTTCATTTCCAACTCAAATGATATCCTTTTGGCAGAACCCACAACAATTTACCATGGCCTGCTTCTGGCTATCGAAATGGGTATCACATCTACGCTGTTTTAGTTTAGGATATTAAGGATTTGTTAACCAACCGTAACTTCTCTCTCCACCATACTCTCAGATAGGGAAACCAGTGTGTCAACTACCTGGCTAAATTAGGAGCTTCCTCTGAAGTTGAGTTCATCATTCACTCATCGCCTCCCGTCGATTTCCTCTCCATGCTAAAGATCGACGTGTTGGGAACTTTCTTCTCTAAGCCCTAGCCTTTTTTTTTGCTCTTTCTTTTCTTTTGATTAGCTTTGTAACAAAAAAAATCCATCATTCTGCTTTTATTGCAATTGATATAAATAATAAAGTTATGAAATTTTGTACGACTATTAAAGAAATTAGGCTATTTAATTGATAAATAAATTTTAAATAAAAGGTAAAATTGAATAAAAAAGCTAGACTATAAAACTTAATATTGTTTGTATAAAAGTATAGATATTTGAAAAACTTAACTATTTAATTGAATATAAAAGGATTAAATTGTAAATAAAATAGTCACCAACCCAATTTAAATTTTTAGTGTGTTTTTTTTTTCTTTTCAATTTTATCCTTTATATATACTATTAATATATACTATTTTATAGGCGGTTGAATCAGAATTCAACTCAACATGTTGCATCCACTATTTCTTGGAGTCTGATTTGGCGACAATGAATTACTGAGAACCTAAGACATTTTTGTTGTCTAGTGACACATGGAAGTCTCTAACCAATGCTTCAAGAGGCTCAGGTCATATTACCACCAATGCTTCATGTCATAGGTGTGGTGCAACTGTGGGAAACAATATGCATACTCTTTGAAATTGTCTTAATGCAATGTCTATATGTCTATATGCTACTACTGAAGCATGAATTTTTTTTTTTCCTGACCCTCTGGCCAAAAAAATGATATGTCTGCCCTTGGTTGAGAATTATCGATAAAAATGCCTTTGTTGTCCAGACGGATTGGCAAACATAGTTTTTTTTTCTTTTGTTTTTTTTTTTTCAATTTTTTCCTGCTTGTTATACATTCAGTTTGGCGAACATGCAGTGGGTTCAGAAATTTGCAGGCTTTTCTACATGTTTGTTGTATCATTTGGCTAACATGGATTATTTTAAAATTTATTTTTATGTTATAAGAATCAAATGGCGAACATGCAGTTTTAATTTTTTTTTATGTTATAAATGTTGAATGGGGAACATGCCAATTTAGTTTTTTTTTCTTGTAAAAAAAAATTAGTTTTTTTTTTGGCTAAATTGCTCTTTTACTCTCTTAATTATTTTTTTGTATCACTTTGGTCCCCTAAGTAATAAAAAGTCCGTTTAAGTCTTTTAATTTCATCTCTAGTTTTGGTCCTATCCGTTAGTTTTAATAAAAAAAACGTTAACTATTGTACACATGTCATTTTAACATTAACTCTAAAAATTCTTATTAGTTTTTTCCTCATCTTCATCAAAACCTTCATCATATTCATCTACTTAACAAAAAAAACATAAAAACTACTAAAAAACTCTCTCTCTCTCTCCTCTCCTCTCCTCTCCCTTGACCTCTTTCTCATACCATCACCATCAACAACAACTCATACCATCATCATTAACTGGGTATTCACAAAAATTTCAGATTGGTGGATTCATGAGTGTCTGATTGAGAATACAATCCTTAAATTTTATTATACCCCAAATCAGATCTAGAAACCACCCATTTTCCAGAAGTTGTACTCATTTTCTGCTTCATCCTCTCTCGTTCTTAAACCTGATCCTCACCCTCGTTCGTAAACGCGTTTTTGTTCTTCATTATCTTGTTCAGAAACAAACAATATCTTAAAATCAAACTATGAAGTCAGATTGAAATCACAATCCTGAAATCAAAGGGCAGAAATCGAAATTTGAGAGATATCAAAACCCAATTCTGTTGAAACCCAGTAACGTGATTTGAAACACGAGAATCCATTAACGCGAAAATCTGAGAAATGTATGTTAACAGAGATAAGTTCACCCGTGGGAAGGTGGAAACGGTCGGCGGCGGCAAGCAAACCCATTTATGGGTTACTGTTCATGTTTGATGGAAATTTTAACCTTTGATAAACAAAAGTATATATTTTAAAAATTGTATTTTTCCTTGGGGTCGTGCCCTTCAAAAAAGTTCTTAAAAAGCGTTGATTTCTTACGGTGTTTAGGTGCTTTTTGGGTTGTTTTTTCACTTGAAATATGTATGTTCTGATTATAAAAACTGTGAAAAATATGAATTTGATAAAATTATAGTTGAATTAAGGGATTAATTAAATGAATAAAAGATCGATATTTTGAATATAGTCAAAAAAGAAAATATCAATATTTTAAACAGAGATGAAGACGTGAGTAATAAAGCCATGTATATCAACGTATACCAAACCAACTGAGATGTATTTACCCGAGTGAACACAAAACTATATTAATGGAAACCACCATTTATTTTAAGAAATGGAGAGGATCTCAACATCTGTTTTAAACAAATGTAGGAGAAATTCTTACGTGAATCCTCACCTAAGATTTGTTTATTATTATATTTTTATGACTTGTAATTATCTAATTAGTTGTGTCTAATCATTAATGCTTAGGTGAGGGAATTGTTGTCAAATTCGCGAGTAGTCTCTTAGACTCGTACGAGTTTACGAGTCTAGAAGGGTAATACGAGTATGGACTTGCACTCTTATAACCGTTTTTGTGGTAGACTCGGTAGACTCATGTAGACCTTTAAAGACTCGCATAGACTCGCCGAGTCTATGACGAGTCCATTAGTTTTTTTGAAAAAAGATTTTTTTTTTAGAAAAAAAGCTTTGACTAAACAAAATTTGAAAGGAAAAAAACCTAGAAACCTCTTTTCTTTTTTGATCTCACTTTCACTCCCACTCTCATCAAAGATAGAAGAATTTATGTCATACTCACATTCTTTGACAAACATTTTTTTCTTCCTTCATAGATGATGTTCTCTTGTTGTGTATCGAAATAATGTGGAAACTGATGTTAATAATGATGTGCAAAAAGGTGGAGGCAATGTTGAATTAGGTAGAGGTTAAAATAATCCAAGTTAGGTTACTGTTAATGATGAATAAAATGTTTTATCTGGAGCTGAGTTTGATGATGATAGTCAAGATGCTGGTGAAGATGATGGTGACTATGACGATAGGTGGTGATTTTGATGATGAACAAGACTTCACATGAGTTTGGATGTTTGAAGCCATAATCATATATGTTTTATGATTTTTTTTGGTATATATAGTAGCCAATTAGGAAGGAACTAGGACTTTATCTACTTACTTTTCTACTTTTTTTGACGGTAAAACAACTTCATTCAATCAAAAGCAAAAATAATACAATCAAAAGCAAGAGTTGGGACATTCCCCACCCACAATTTGAAATCAAGACTAACAATGAAGATTGTCGGATACATCCTAACGATACATATATAAAATTCAGAAAGCAACATGGCGATAATAATCCAAAAACAAAATCTTTAAAACCCAACCAATTTCTTTGATGGTATCCAACTCCGGGGAAAATATTGTGGGTTTTTTTTGGGTTAAAAAGTTTGTTATGGAGTTTGAAATTTTAATTTTTATGTTAATTGGTGTTCTATTATAAATATATATGTTATTTATGTGTCACTTACATATGTTTTTAAAATCAATTTTAATTTTCCATAGACTCATACGAGTCTACCGACCTTTTTCGAATCTATGTAGACTCGCGAATGTAACAACCTTGGACGAGGGTTCACCTAAGAATCCTCAATGTAGTTATTTATACGTCATTCTCAACGAGCACAATATAGCAAATAAATGTATACATGCAAAACAGTTTCAAACCGATTATATCACAATCACCGAATACATATGCTACATGTGAAAGGCAATACGATAAATATCTATTGGACAATTCTTGGGTTACATTTTCGTCTATTATTTATTACTCTTTTACATACTAATGAAGATTAAAAAAATGTGAAATTAATTGTCAAGAGTTATTATTATGTGCAATGGCATATAGGGAATATTACTCAAACTTGTTTTCCTTTACTAGTGGGCACTGATGTAGAGTTGTGGGAATCTTATTACGTATTAGTATTACCAACAGTAAATTTCAACCGTCAGCTGATCCTACAAGTTTGTTATATTCGGCAATAGACAAGTTATTGAGTCTGAAACAGTAAATTTCATGATATTGAAATTTTAGGTAGCACCGTCCATTTGATGGAACCATGTGTGACTGTGACCACCACCAACATAATCACAAAGCCTTTCCCAGCTCATAGATTAAATAAAACTGCCCACAACAATTTTTTTTTTTTTGTTAGTTTGTTGAGGAATTGTTGTTTTTTCTTGAACTCTTAAGATTATCAGCGGTTTATCTGCATAGCACAGCACAATTTCATTTCACTACTCTTCAATTCATTACCAACTCTTGGCACCTTTAAAGCTTAATTTATTTTCTGATACTTGAATGGAATATTAATTTTATATAGGGACGTTGACAAAAAGAGATACAGAAAAAATGTACGAAGATTAATTGGTTGCTCTATATCAACACTTTGCGTTACAAATTTGAGACCCAAAGAGCATGAATGAGGAGAGGATTATATATCAACTTATCATGATATATATTATCCAAATTAATTAGCGCCCGCCCACCACCATATACTATACATTGATGATAACATTATTATAACATTTATTTATATTTCTCTATCTAATCTAATTAGTGATTATCTAATCTAATTACCATACAAGAACATATAGCGGAAGCTGTTATTTGATTCCTCCATTTGCAAAGGTAGCAAACTCGAACCCTTCATCCCATAACCTAACAACGTTGCCGTTAATCACCGTTAAATCTTGGTACGTATACCACCCACCTTCGTTCTCTCCGGTTCTCGTCCTCAACAATTTTTCCCAACTCTCCCACCACCCCAATCTTCCTTCTTTCTCTTCCCATAATTCCTCCGTTATTTTTAACGTCTCAACACTCTCCTTGCATTCTCTGTCAATGTCATCTTCATCGTCATAATAATACAACGTAAACTTCTTCTTTCCCTTCGTAACTCCGTCAACGTTTTCAACACCGCCGTTACTATGAACACGCGCTGGACCAGAATCATCATGACGAGGTTCCAACACTTCAAGACCTAGGACGGGTTTATCGGAGGAAGTGTCGTGGGAAGGAGGTAACAATTCAGGTTTGGGGGTTCGGATCCTCCAGAAGATGACGGCGAGCCATGTCCATAAATTGTTGAAGAAATCGAAGCTCAAGTAGTTGAAAGCTAGAGTGTCAAGTGGAGAATTCTCTAACATGTTCATCTTTGTGAGCGTGTTCTTCTTCACTATAATTGTTGGGTAAGCTTTTGAAGGTAAAAGTGGAGGGGTGTGAGTGAGTGAGAATGGTGAAAGAAGAATTTATTTATGGAGAAGACAAGAAAGAGTGATATGAGAACAATAACACAAGTGAGTGGGGACCGTGAATGAGAATATGGGATCTAACACAAGAAGATGCTCAGAATCGATACCTAAGATGCCTACTACTCTACTCATTACAAATAATAATAATTATTCAAATATAAAATTCTATCTTTGTATTATTATTATTTTTTTAATTCCACAATGTTTTCTTGATTTGTCAAACCATTATTTTGGTCTTTGAAAGCGTAATGATGTCATATCATTCATCAACTCTCATATGAAACATAAATTAATCATCAACTATACACTTTGTTATGACAATTTTGAAAGGCAACTGCTTGTTGATGTGTCCGAAGGGACTAAAATGAGAGGAAATAAATGTGTTTTGTTCTTTTAAAACCCACCAATCTAAAAAATATAGAAATCCTAATTTCGTCTCATTATGTACATGATGATGATGATGGAAGGTGGTGAACATTTATCACAACGAAGCCATTCTTCATTGCGGATGTGATCAATGCTTTATTGTAAAAGAAATAGAGAGAATCATAAATGGAGATGATCTTTAACTCTCTTAACATAGGCAAGCCATTCTTCACTTGCTCAATCAACAAGGGGAAGAGAATATAGGTTTAAGGTTTATCCTTTTTGATTATTCTGAAATTAATTTTGTCTTGGTTGCGTGATGAATATGGTTATATGGATACCTTATTTGAGTTCATAAATTGATTGAAGCCCTTATAAATCCAAATTACGATGAACATAAAGAAATTAACTGATGGTAAGATAACAAAATTGTTTATTTGTTTCTTGCTAGTACTTTCACACATTAATATCTAGGAAATTTCAAATGATTGACTTGAACATTTTACACTTGCAGGTCGCATAGCCACATTTTTCTTTTGACTAGTATAGCCACATTTTTAATGCGTAGAGTATGCGTTTGTAAACTATTCATTTAACACATGTATGAAATTGTTTTGAACGACATATGGAATTGGGCCATATCACTCCCCATTGAGTTGGGATCCTCCGATCATGTCAATTGCTCAATAAGTCTCTTAAATTGTTTAATCCATCGAGTCGTAATTCTCGACAAACATTTTCGTGAGTAAAAATGCATCATATCTTAATCACCAATAATTTTTTTTTTAAATTTTGAACAATTGAAGAGGTTTATTGAGCAATCACCCTCCTCGAATGCGTACTAACTTTTTAATTTCTATTGTAGGAACGAGAAAGTCAGACTTGCCACACGACATGTTTGGTCATTTTTGTTTGACAATAATTTTTAAATAAATCAATAGTACACCCTCTGAAATTGTAGGTCAAGCATTTACTCACTGGAGTTTGTGAATAGAAAAAGTCATGATTTTAAATAAAAGTTAAATATGTTATTGGTCCTTATAAATATACCAACTTTTCATTTTATTTTCTCTAAAATTTTTCTTCGACTTTTAGTCACTATAAAATATTCAATCACCACTTTTGGTCTCTATTTTTAAATCAATTCATGTGTAACATTTGTATTTTTTATTGAAATTGTGTAGAATATTGAAAAACTCTTTTTCAAAAAAAAAATTAGAATTTTTCAACAAAACATGAATTTTTAACCGCCAAAAATATAAAAATTCATATTTAATTTATGTATTGGTAAAAAATTCTATTTTTTTGGAGAGATTCTTATAATATTATAAATTTTTCTACAAAATTTTATTCAAAAATATGAATTCTACATATGAGTTTTCTTAAAAAGAGGGACTAAAAGTGAAGATGAAAAATTTTTGGGATTAAAAATCGAAGAAATTTTTTAGAGAAACTAAAACGAAAAGTTGATATATTTATAGGGACAAAAAATATATTTAACGCTTTAAATAACATCCGGCAATCTGATTTTTTGGCTAACTCGTAAGGACTGTTTGATAGTAACATAATCTAGTTAGAGACGATTATTTTTTTTATTTTATAAATGATATAATTTGGGAACCAATGTGTTAATATGTGAGGTAATTTTGAGACTAACTTAACAGTAAATTATATACAAATTAACAGAAAGATCAAGATGCTTGACGTAATTCAAAATCAAGATCTTTTTTTCTCCTGATTCACACACATTATTATTATTATTATTATTATTATTATTATTATTATTATTATTATTATTATTATTATTATTATTATTTTCTTCGTGCGGAGGAGGTAAATGTCCGACTCCTACCACTTTAGAGCTAAATTTGTGATTTACTCTGCAACTTTAGAGGCGAATTAGTGATTTACTCATACTTTTGACAATGAAATATGTTTTTCTTTAAAACATTTTTATTTAAAGCAAAAATGCAATTTTTTACATTAAGTTGATAACTATGTTAGATATTAATTATGCTATAAATGTTACAAACATAATATTTAGAACAATATGATAGAGTGTGTATTAGAAATATTATTTTTAAATATTTTGTGGAACCTTTGATGATGATTTCCGCAAGGGTATGAAATCGTTTAAGTAGTAGAGTTCAAATTGTAAGACCGAGCGTCGAACCGGAGGAATGCATTTACTATCAAATCATATTTTTAGTACTTAATCGAACAAAAGGGTTCTGGTTTATTTGATTGCAATAGTGAAATATAAACAATTATAATGTTTTTTTTAATTAATAAGGATGAAGATATTTGAGATGAGTTTCACTAGGCTCCGATCTTGACAGACTAAATTGACTATGATTATTGAATCACCTTATCGAATTCTTTAAATTATTTTTGCCCTAATTTCTTAGTGACAGAATTGTTACACTACAAGAAATTTGCCATTTAGCAACGGCGTAAATCCGTCGCTAAAGGTCCAAAAACCGTTGGTATAGGTCATAAAACTTATACCAACGGACGTTTGCTGCCGTCTAGGATACATTGCTTATACCAACGGCAAAAAGCCGTCCCAATAGCTAATACCAACGGATAATTAGTCTGTTGCTAAAGATTTTGGAGCTATAGCAACGCCATTTTATACCTATTTAATAGCTTTAGCCAACCCCTATATCCGTTGGTATAGGATACTGTCCGTTGCTATAGGTCTCTTTTTTTGAAATAAAATTCACAATATATAAATATTTTTTTAATAATAATAATAAAATTTTCACAATAATTCCTGACCAGAAAAATAATATATCTAGCAATACTTTTTTATTGCACCACACAAAATTTAAGGCAACATCAAAGAAAATTTTAATTATATTATCAAAGTATAAAGTCTTACAAACATATCAAAATAACAAAGTAATGTCAATTATATATAATAACAAACACCAAAATAGATACTACGTCGACAAAAAAACACTAGATGAGCACAAACATATCCAAGATAAAAACATTTCTAAACTTCCTCTCTTCCATCTTGATCACTGCATCAACTTGAACAATTTGTCTGGTTTGGAGCACTAGCAGCATCTGTGGCCTATTAAAAATAAAAGAAAATGTTACAAACTCAACTTAATACATGTTATCATAATATTCAAAATATGAACTCGAAGAGTAAAATATCAATTATATAATATACCTGTTTTGCAGCTTGTAAAATAACATTCAAATCTTCTTGAGATAATCGATTTTGTATCACTGACATTATATTTGCCATAAATATATTTGTCCTCTCTTGACTTTCTCGCATTTTCTTAAGTTCATCCCTCAATTCTTGATTTTCAGACAAAGAAGCTTTTGATTTCTTAGGTTTGGGAATACTGCCTATACAACGCACATGTCCCTTCTTACTGCACTATGGGTCTTTTAACTTAAAAATAAAAAATAAAATAGAACAAATGAACATAATTCAGAACAGAATTCATTAATTTAAAACAAAATTCAGAACATAATTCAATCAAAACAATTGAACTAGAACAATTAAAACAAAATATGCAAGGCAACTTTTATGTCACAATCAGAACATTATTCGGAACAATTAAAACAAAACAATGAACCATAGAATTATACAACAGCCGGGAATTAAAACAAGGTGACAACTAGGGTACCCATGGAAGAATGGTGGATAATTTACCCCAACCAATAAACATTAGCCACATAAGCTTATTTTTAAATGATATTCATAAACTATCTTGACCCCACCAATAAATGTTCATTTTCATTGGTTGATGGGTAAATTACCCACCAATCTTTGAAGGTAATCTAGAAAAAACCTTAAAACAATAGAATTATACAACAGCCGGGAATCCAATTTCATTGATTTAACATATTGTTTCAGTATAAGTTATAGAATCAAAAAAGGTATGAACGAAAGAAAGTCTTACAATAAATCTTGCAGCATGTTCATTAACAATTGAACCATCTTTACGAGTACGTGTATCAATGTAAATCTCCTTGCGAGTGGGCGACACTCCTTTGGCTTTTTCTTTCTAATACCAAACAAATGAAATTATAAATAATTTGTTTTATAAATACAATTTATTCAATTATAAGTTCAAATATTTACTAACCTTCTCATTGATCAATTTTGGGAGACTTTTTGTACCCAAACAATGAATATCTTGATATCTTTAGGCTACCATCCTCATGAGCAATGAAAGATGAGCACAAAAAGAGTACAAAAACAACACTTCAGCAGGGGCGCTGCAACTAAACAAAGGCAACCCCCCCTGACAGTGCACAAACAACTATAGACACGATACGACAAAAAACCAAGGCTGCAGCCAAACACTACATAGGTTCCTCAACAAACAAACCAAAAACAAAGTCTAGCAGCCACTACATGGACATTAGGCCACACCAAAACAGCACCCAAAACCACCTACAACTAAGCCAAACACACACCCCTCTAAATATTTATTTCCAAGTAAAATCCAAACAAAATTTGTCCAAACTCTAAACCAAAATCTTCAATTCTTATGTAGTATTCATTGCCCTATTTGTATCTACTTAATGGATCCAAAGTATAGCACTATCACCCACACAAAAACTAATAGAAATATTTGGAGATCATAAACAATAAACAATAAAAATGACACACAAAAGTGATTATGAGAATACAATATAACCTATCAAAATACAAAAAAATAAACAATAAATATGACACACAAAAACACATAAAAAGCAGAAACACAAACCTACCAAACAGAATGAACTAAGAATGACAGAAGAGGAAGAGGAAATCGATTTGGGGGTTTTGAGAAGCAATCAATTATCCACTAAAAATTTATTCTACTCCAGTACTATTGAGCAACTTATAGAGATCAAGATAAACAATGGTGACCAATGACATCATTTTATCTCAACTGCATTTAGATGCATTTAGATGTTGCACAAGAGAGAAAGATCTTTGTTTACAACTAATATATATCATTCTATCTCAACTGTCAAGTGTTTGTGGTAAGGATTATTTTCATACTGGAATTCATATTCAATATCAATTGATATATGCAAAAGAAGTGGCTCTCAAACACCATCCACCCCGCCAGAAATTACATACTAATTTAAATGAAAACAAGTACTATGATTTTATAAACAAGTACTATGATTTTATAACCAAGTCAATACTATGATTTCAAGTCAATATATTGTTCTTCCTTTACGATTATTATAAGGCTACAATGATAACTATAGAAACATAACATGTTTATCCATCTCTGAATTTCCATCAAAATAATGAACAGAAAACACACAAAACTAAGTTCATCAACAAAAAAAGAACCAATGTTTTTTTAGTGACTAAGATGCTAACTCATACCAATGTTTTTTCTTAATATCTTTTATTGATTACTTTTATGCTAACTAAAAACACCTCGTATTCATGTACTCCACAAGGAAAAATTACTTATAAACTTTGTCTTGAAGCATACAATGTTTTATATGAAAGCTGAAAAATAAAAATAAAAGGTTCCAATTATCGATTATCCACTAAAAATTTATTCTACTCCATAGAAGGAAAACATACCTTGTCGACAAGGAATGTCAGACCTTGGAGACACCACGACAAAGAAAACGATGCGGCAACAGAAGATCAAGCGAAGCGGCGGAGAAGAAATTGGGACAGAGAATGTGGTGAGAGAAGATTCAATAACTGCAACAACATAAATAGGGGAACATTGAACTTTGAGTTAGTCATTCGTACCCCCATTGACCTTCCTATCCATTATTTTTCAGTGATAACAAACAAACGGTGCTGAGATTTTCAAAATAAAATAAAAACAAAAACAAAGCTAAATAGCCAAAAATGACAGAAAAATTGATCAACAATAATCATTAACAAATATTAGAAGAGATGAAATTAGGAAAATCTAATTAAAACCTTTCTTTATCCAAACAAAGTTGGAGTTCACATTGAGATAGACGGATCTGGTGTTGAGAACGAAGGGGAAATTAGGGTTCTTACTGATTGGGAGAGACCAAAGAGAAACGAAGATGAAACGAAGGGGTGAAAGAAATCGATTCTATGTGAAAGAAAATGGGAGGAGGTCGATTTGGGGGTTCTGCGTTTTGAAGAAGAAGGAGGTCGATTTGGGTTCAGCGTTTTACCATTGAGAAAGAAAATGGGTTTAAGTTTTTTTTTTAGTTTTTGTTATGTAAAAGAAAGAAAAATGGTGGAAAAAATAAATAAATAAAAAGATGGTGAAAAATTGAGCGCGTTGCTTTGGAGCCAAGTGAATATTTCAGGGAAATTTTTGGAGCTTTTTCTCTCTTAACCTATAGCAACGGCTGTTTGGAGTTTTAGTTGCTATATTTTATCTATAGCAACGCTTTTTTCTGCGGTTGCTAAAGGTGTCTGTTGCTATATGGCAAATTTCTTGTAGTGTTAATTTTAAAATAACTCATAATTCTTTAGTGAATTCAAGATTAGAATTAAGCATGAATGTACTAGAATTCCAAATTGGTTTCAAGAGTTCGCATCTATTCCTAGGCTACAGCGGCAAGAATTTCTTCTCTCAAAAGTTTATAAATTCAACTTCTGTTCACAATATAAACCGTAATTCAATTTAAAGGCGACCAGAACTTAAAAGGCATTAAGAATAGAGAGTTCTCATCTTAAACTTAAAAATTCATATTTAATTCATCATTTGTTAAAAAAAATAAATAAACTTTTGCATTAGAAATTTCTATAATGCTACTAAACATGACTGAAAACTGCAAACAATTTAAAATTTCAAAAGATACTTAGTTTACTAAAAAAACAAGACCAAAAACAAGGACATAAAATATTTGGGGATCAAAACTTACTAAATTTTTTTAGAGGGATTAAAAATGAAATATAAGATATCCATAGAGATCGTAAACTTATTTAACTATAAAGGTTATAAGACAAAAAAAAAAAGGTTAAATCATTCTGTAATTTGTTGGGCACACCATATTGACTTCTTCAAATATAAGGTAGATGGTGCCATATTTCAACAATAATTGTGTTATGGGACGAGAATGTGTGTGAGAGATGATTGTGGTTGTTTTGTCATAGCAAAAACATGATTAGTGTCATATGAATCTTTCCCTTGTAGAGTGTGAAGCTTCGGGAATGTATCAAGCATTTAAGTGGATTTTGGTAGTACGTCTTACAAATGTCATCAACGACCTAGATTATAAAATCGTAGTTGATGATTGTCGGTTTTTGGAATTCGAAAATACCTTGAAAATAATATATGGAATACCACCGAAGAGATTACCTAGTTGAGTTACGATATGTCGTTCTTTTTAAGATGTTTTGTTACACTGTTCAAAAATATGCATGGTGGGTTAGACTATGAATCGCACCACCTTCAAGATAAAACAACTAAGTTCACTATAATATAGAAAATCGTTCAAGAATTACACCCTTAAATTTGGCTATTATGACCACTAAAATGTGGTACATATACCATTTGAAACCGAAGGGACAAAAAGAAAATATGAAGAGGAGAATAGCTCGTTAACATAAGTCGAAGGGAGATGAAACCTTTTTCAATGTGCCGAATGAACTATGTGAGCTCTTTATTTATAGAGATAATTTGCAACTGATTCGTGAGAATCTTGGGGAACAAGAGCTCTTCAAATCAGATCAAGTAACAAAACGGATCGGGTAGAGTTGGAGCGTTCACATATAAGCGAAGAGAAAGAATATCAGAAGTTGTTGGATCGAATATACATGTTGAAAACGCGTACATTAAGTAAGCACTTTTAGATGAAATTAAAATTAATTAATTAACATTTTCGGGTAATAACAAAATATCATTTAACTCAAGCCCGACCGAATGGCCAATGTTGTAGCGCTTGACATATATTTTGGTAAGTCCTCACTCCGTTCACAAAAGTTGGATACACATCCTTGAAAGTGACTTCTCCACATATATAAACACTACTAATGTTTATTCTTTCGACTTTCAATTTCAACTCCAGTGTTCCAACATGTGTACTAATGGTTACTTTGGTTTGAGAAAAAAAACTAACGGTGAATCAACTTTGACTAACATGTTGCGGTTTTAAGAATGTTTATTTCTTTTCTCTTTCATAAAATTCAGAGACTAATATGATTGGTTAGAATTTGAAATTTTCTCTTTTGGCCTCTCTCAATTGGTCTACATTTGGGTCATAATTTTAAATAAACAAATTTTATGTTTAAAAGTGAATCGGGAGTTATCTCTCTATGGTTATTTTGCGGAAAATGTAAGCAATTAGGAGGGAGGGGGTAAAAGAGCAAAATTCTCATAATTTTTAGTATTATTAATTTACCCATTCAGTCCTAGAAAGAATGAGAAAAACAGGCCCAATTAATTCATTCCTACATGAAAATGGCTCTTCTCCCATACAAAATTGTTCATTCCCATAGAAATTGACCAAAATATCTCCAGCGTGACTTAAGTCACACTGTGTACTTATTATTACATTACACCACTAAAACAGAAATGTTATTACGCACAACATAGATATTATTACATTACATTGCAATTCATTACATTCAACATAAATTATTATAAAAAAATTAAATGAATTTAAAAAAAATCGATTAACCGTAATGACCAATCATCTTGGGGTGGGGGGGCCGGTAGATGAACCCGCCATAACCACCTCTACCGCTAGCGGGAAAATACAATCAGGCCGGATTCTTGTCGATTAATCATAATGATCCTAACATGACTAAAAAATTCTCTCGTTGATTAATATAATGTTCTCAATCACCATCATAAAAAAACAACATAAGGTCATTATGATTAATCGACAACGGACATTGAGGCCGTTTACGCCTATACTAACAAAACTAAAAAAACAAAAAATGAGAGAAGAGATGGGAGAATGAGAAGAAATGAGAATGGGAAAAAAATGAAAGGAAATGTTTTAATTTATAGATTTTTTGCTTGAATTCTATTGGTCGAAGAAAGTAACTGCTCCTCCTTGATTGACCACCGTCCTAACCATCGTCCACCCTACGTGACTTAACTCACGCTGGCCAGTAACTTGCATGAGTTAAGTCATGTTGATCACATGCCAAAATACATGTCAACATGACTTAAGTCACACTGACTTCTGGTGTAGCATCAAACAACATTGAATGCTGTCAACCAAGCCATTAATGACCCATAATCAATACACACTCATAATTGATTCAAATTACACCATTTCAACAACATAATCACACATAACCACATAATCACACATTATCGATCCAAATTACACAAATTCGCCGTAATCACACAATCACTTGATCAATCCAAATTACACAAAATCGTCGTTAATCACACATAATCGATCCAAATTACACAAATTCGTCGTTAATAACATAATCACACATAAATGATCTAAATTACATAAATTCGTCGTTAATCACACATAAACGATCCAAATTACACAAATTCGTCCACAAATACACAATCCACAAATTCATTAAAATGCAACATTACAGACACAAATTCGAACATATTACACTATTACACGTTAATACATACTACACTTCAATAGAGCGAACCCAAAGATGTAAAATGTTATTTTCAACCATTAACCTAAACATGTAATCTACATCGAAATCATCACGGATAATATCTGGGTAATAAACCTTCTTCCAAAAGTCTTCCTCCTTATCCTCCCCCAAGTCCACGCATGGCACATGTACAAATACATTTGATGTTCTTTGATTTTCACCTAGATGGAGAAAGTATGTGTCAAGTTGTGCCTTCAAATCATCCAACTTGTCGGTGGGGGTTAAAAAGACCTTAATCGTCTTCTTCACGTGGGAGTATCAGACATGAGCTTCAACTTTGACTTGAGACATGTTTCACTTCACAAAATAAATAAATAGTTGAATAATTAGAGACATATAATTTTATAAAATGCGAGCAATAAGAATAACAAATAAAATTGTTGATGTTTTGTCCATCACAAAAAAATTCATATATTTATATAAACTTATTTACATATTGGCCACAAAAATTGGCGTTACATAATCGACCACAAAAAAATATGCCGGTGTAATATCGACAAAAAAAGGACGAATACCGACTAAAAAAGTGTCGTAGCCTATCTAACTAGCTAGTGATAGTGCATAATCTTCATCTTCTTCAATTACTTCAAATTCTCCTTTTGGTTTTTCCGGAGTGGGAGTGTCGCAATATACTGGATTGAGTTGATTTGTTGATTTTTTCGGCGGCTTCGGCTCCTTAGACATGAGGTCTTTGAACAAAGTTTGTCTATCCATAAATGCAAACTCACATTGCTCCGCCACACCAATCTTGTGAATCTTCCACTCCGTACAAGGCGGTGGTAATGGACAACCGTCTTTCAAATAAATATGAAGAAAGTGGCTGGGAATTAAGCCAAGACACAAAATGTGGGTTAAGTGGTGGAGCACCTCAGATTGGGAAATATGTCTCACATATACCTCTTTCCGCCGAAACCAATTGAACAACGGCTCTATTGTAGCAAGTTGCAACAATGTGACCCATGCATATCCGGTAATGTCAACCACTTATCTTCGTATGCAATTCCACCACTATTTGTTGGAGGGTGTACACCATTCAAGATATATTGAAAACGCTTCTCCGAACCAAATATCGGCAAATAGTCACTCTTATTATTTTTCAACTCTTGAATAAGTGTACTAAGAACCAATACATGATTTTCCTCATCCATACTCATGTGTCTAGCTATGACCTGGAATTCACAATTACCATCTCCGTTAATATTCATAATATTTTCGATGAAAGATTTCATGATCTTTGGGAATTGTGTTATGTATGGTAAATCCGAAATATACGGATGCGGGTGTATAGTAGAGGTTGAAGCTTGTGAGCAGGATGAATTGCCTATACGTGCACTTTTCCTCTTTGGAAGTGTTGTCTTGACATGTGAAAATCGGCTATTGGGATTTTGAGAATCAACATGGTCCCATGTAGAGCGGATTTGACCCGTGGACGACTCTTTCGGTGTAGACCTCGCCCTTTTAGGTGCTCCCTTGGTTACCACCTTTCTTGGAGGTGGAGACAACATTGTGTCTTCCAGAAATGCAAGTTGATGCATCACCTCTTTGATGTGGAGTTTCATCTTGTAAGGGGCTTTTTTGAGATGTTCTTGAATGTCATTCCACTCCTCCATCATCGAAAAATCATCATCAACCTCTTCTCCGCATACACTTAACCTTTGCCAATGAGGCTCTATTTCATCCAATCGAATAGGCAATTTTTCTTTTCTCTTCATGGCAAGAATACATGCACAAGGCAAGTCGTATGATGCCTTTTGAACACAACCACAATCTTTCTTAGAAAAGTCGAATGTCTTGGACCGCTTTGTTTCCTAAAAGATAAAACACAATGCAGGTCTAGATACATAACCCTCCAACTCAGGGTACAAAAAGTCTCCTTTGTATCTATGTTCTAAGACGGTACGACTCCTCCCAAAACTTGCTTGTATCTCGGACAATTGGATAGCCAACATCTTGTCTATTTCATCCCAACATGATGCCAAATCTCCCACACTACTCCTCAAATATTTTTTCAATTTTCCATGAGCCCATTCAACAATGTTGGTGGTTCTGCAACCAAGATGCAAGACTTTATATGTCCGTGCCCTCACAAATTTTTCCTTAACGGTGTTCAAAATTGTGGTTTGAACATAGTCAAAGAACTTTTGAAATGGTTTACATACATGTTGGAATCGCATTACCGCACTTGCATATGCATCTTTCGTATGAGATTCAACCAAATCTTTCCAAGCATCCATGATTTTGTCAACAATTTCACTTGCCTTCGCCTCTTTCACTTCCTTCACTTCTTTGCCATCAACTTTGACATCCTTCGGTTTCGCTTTGACTCTACAATCTATGATACACTTAGCCCTTACATTCTTCCCAATATGAAAATAACAAAGTAAAGTGGCGTTTTCATGGAGAAATTTGGCAACAACATTCATCAAAGCATTGTCCCGGTCCGTGACAACCACCTTAGGCATGTTGAGTTTTGAGGATAAAAGACTAACCAACATCTCAAGTGCCCAAGTAAAGTTGTGCTCGTTTTTGGAGGCAAGAAAGGCAAAACCAACCGAATATGTCATGTTGGTAGAGGTGACACCAACAAACTCAAATAATGACATTTTATACAAGTTGGTTTTGTAAGTGGAATCCATGACCAAAATGGTCAGAAAAGTGTTAAGCATATTAATTGACTCCAGATGAGCAAAAAATATGTCTTGAAGAGTGGTTTCCTCACTATTTGCTCTTGTGAAATAGACGTATTTATGCTCCTCCAACTTGGAAATCAAGAATTGCATCTTCGTCTTGTCACCTCTTATCCTCTTTCGCCATCTAGTTCGTGCATTGTACACTTGTTTGATAGTCGTCACACTTTCTTGATTTTTTGCCTTTAAATCCATTAAAATATTCCTAGGCAACACCAAGCTCTTTGTCATATCGATAACTCTCTTTTTCTCCTCCTCTTTTAGTCTTTCCGCAAGAAGGTGACCACCTAATTTTGGCTCCAACTCATGGTTGTGAATTCCACAAAGCATGGCCAACCACCAATCACTTGAATTCTTCTCAAAGTAACCACGTAATCTAAACAGACAATCACATTTTCTTGAGTCCGTGCCTTCAAGCTTCGATTTCTTCTTCGTCTTCGGTGGTGTGTATACACCACTCCTTTCACATTGCAACGTCACCATTGGATTCTTTAGACTAGATTTATCTATAGATATAGTAAATCCAGCCCTTGCCGCTTGTCGACGAACCCAACCAAGCAACTCATCTCGCTCTCGCTATCTTTCGTTTGTTAAAAAAAAATGAGGCGGTGTTTACTTCATAACCGCGAGGCTTGGCAACACCGGTAGGTACCGGTTTAGGTTTTTCTTCAATGTGAGCTTGAAATGGAATTTTGACTTTAACCTTCACATCATCGGAAGCTTCGCCGGAAGCTTCAATTATGGCCAGTTTCGGTTCAACGCCATCATCCACCACATTATCAATCATCACTATGTCTATTGAATAGAAAAATAACAAGTAAAAAAAATATAAATAACTTGCGCAACAAGCTAAGAAAAAAATTGGCACAAAATTTGAAATACTGGGCACCAACGTGACTTAAGTCACGCTGAGCTAACACCTGCGTGAGTTAACTCACGCAGAGCTCCAACGTAAGTTAAGCCACGCCCAGGTCGTGTTTCAGATTGCTAAACCTACCTCAAAAACCAGTAAAATCAAGAGAGGTTAGATGATACATTACGTGATCTTTGACGTTTGATGAGTGTAGAAACTTGCTTCCTGACGATTTGCAATGCTTTCAGTTAAAGATTTTTCACCAAAAATTCACACTTTTGAGTTTTTTTGGAGGTGAAGAGGGAAAGAAAATGTGTTATGAACTTGGAACTGCTGGGTTTTGTCCTAAAACAGTAATGCACGCAGCGTGAGTTAACTCACGTTGCTTTGCAGCGTGACTTAACTCACGTTGCATTCAGCGTGACTTAAGTCACGCATGGGTATTTTGGTCAATTTCTTCGGGAATGAACATTTTTGTGCGTGGGAAGAGCAATTTTCTATAAGTAAATACTAGTATATACAAGACACATATTTAAACTTCATCCAAACATCATATCTCTCTCACTCTATTCATATTCCATCGATCAAAGTCCCTTCCTAATTCTCAATCGTAAATTAGGGCTTCACATATCGTAAAAGTAGGTGTGAAGAGATTAAGTTAACGATCACGTTAGGATTTATTGTTGCTGTTAGAGAGTCTTCCTAAAATGGTTGATTTTCAGAAGCTTGATTTGAATGGTAACTGTTGATTTTGTTTTATGTTTTTAATGCATTACTATGTTGCTTTGTTTCTTTCGGAAGTGTTAAAGTTTTGATGTTTGTTTTGTAGGACCCAGTCCTTCGATTGAGGAGGAACTTGTTCAATATGGCGATGTTCCTCGTTTTGTTCAATTTCTAGTTAGGGACGATCTTCCTCAATTCCAGGTTTGTTTGAAACTTGTCTATTTTACCTGTAGTGTGGTGTAGTTGAAATTTTGTTGTTTTGATTGGTTGTTTTTGTGACTTTGTTTGTTTAGCATTATGCTGTTTTGGCACTCACAAACATAGCAGCTGGAACTTCTGAGAACACTAAGGTGGTAATTGATCATGGGGCTGAAATTGTAGGCTGTGTCGGCGGCATTGGGAAACATTGCCGGTGATTCCCCTAGTTGCCGTGATCTCGTTCTCAGTCATGGTGCCCTGATCCCACTTGAATGAGCAAGCAGATCTTTCTATGCTGAGAAATGCCACGTGGACCCTGTCGAACTTTTGCAGGGGCAAGCCACAACCCTCATTTGAGCAGGTAGTTGTTATTTTTTGTTAAATTAATACTAGATTTTTTATGGACAGGTGAGGCCAGCCCTTCCAGCTCTCGAGCGTTAGCTTTTTTCCAATGATGCAGAAGTCCTCACAGATGCATGTTGGGCACTCTCCTATCTTTCTGCTGGCACAATTGACAAAATCCAAGCGGTGATCGAGGCAGGTGTATGTGGCAGACTTGTGCAGCTCCTTCTGTAAGTACCAATTCTTCTATCCCTGCTCAACCATATTCTGTTGCAATTCTTGATTATTTTGGCTCTAAGTGTATCTGCATCTTTTGAAGGCACCCATCTCCTTCTGTGCTGATTCCTGCACTTTGCACGCTGGGAAATATTGTAACTGGAGACGATATATATGCAGACTCACGTAATAATCAGTTGCTTACTCCAAATTAAATTTAACTTCTTTTGGGTAAAGTACTGAATTCCTGTTGTGTTAGTTATTTTGGAAATCAAATTAAATTTTAAATCTTATAACCTGAAATTATTCATAGGTAAGTTTTGCAAGTCTAATTTGATCAAGGTAAAACACCAAAATACTGCAAGTATGCGGTTGTTGAAACTTGATCGACAATTTTAGAAATATTAGCCTAGGAATCAATTTTGTTTTTTGAGGGGGGGCTAGGGAATTTTGTCTTGGGATGAATGATAGATTAAGTTATACTTGCTAGTCATTGCTGGTGATTCACTACTATTTATTACCATGAATCTAGTCTCTTCTCACCCCTTGTATAAGCATTATGTCATCTCATGTGTCACCTGTGAGAATTACCTGATTTGGTGGGGCCCTTTTTGTCCGGTTGTTATCAATCATGGTTCACTCCAATGCCTTTTGAGCCTGTTGACCCATGATCACAACAAAAGTATTAAGCAAGAAGCTTGCAGGACTGTATCAAACATTACAGCTGGTAACAGAGAGCAGATACAGGTAAGCTAATAAATCCCATATTTTTTATGAGAAGTCTGTTAAAATTCTCGAGACATATTGGTTGGAAGATGAAGATGAGACACTACCTCCAGGCAATGGTTCTCAACCTGGTTTTAACTATGGAGGCAGTGACCTTCCGGCCCTTCCAGACAAATTCAATTTCAGCAGAATGTGATCATTGTATCTTGTACAAAAAATATATATTGCTGGGGAGAAAGTATGTTGCAGCAGCAAGGAACCGTGACGCATGGCAATGGGGAAAAAGTTTAAGTGATGTTTTAAATCCTATTTATATTTTTATTACTATTATTAAATAGTATTTGAAGGTGTTATTTTCAAGATATCAACCGGGATAAAAGTAGCTAGCTCTTGTAGTTGTATTGATCAAGTCGCTTGAACAAATGGGTTAGACTCAATCTTATGATTCAATAAAATTTGTTCAATTCAAATAGTGTTGTATTAGCAGATTAATAGATCGTTTCAAAATGGCATATACATCACAGTAAAGACTTTACGATTATATAAAGCTACTGCTGTATCTAAAAGTTTTATTTTGAAATCCCTTTGAGAATATAAATGCGGTAGAAAAACTATGCCAATCCATTGATATATGGACTTAAGAATAATTTTACTTATTAATAAATAGCAGAAAGACGAATACGAATATGTTAGTAGAATAATTACTTAAATATGGACTTAGAATAATTTTTACTATATTGTTATTAGAATATGTTAGTAGAATAATTTCGTCAATCCACTGAAATATGGACTTAGAATAATTTTACTATATTGTTATTATTGATAACTACCTGAAAGATCGACATGTTAGTATAATAAAATTGTTCTTATTAATTTTACTTAATTACTAGATTAAGTTTATTGTCCGCAAGTCCTAGTTCAATTGGCAAAAAAAAAATATTGAAATTTTTAGACAGAATGTCGTGATCAGGGTTGAACTCCGACTTCTTCACTTATTGTGTGTGTTTCAATAGTTATTTGTCATTTTGTCTATCTAAAAAAAGTAAACTACCAAAACAACACGTCGTGTCAAGTAAACCTATGAACAAGACTTACCTAAAAAGGGTAATTGAATAAGTCTACTCAAATTTATAAAAAAAAATTCAAGTAGTCTAGCAGCTAGAAATTACATCTTAAGATGAATAGGTGAGGAATGTAGAGTTTGAACCCCCGTCCCTGCATATATAATGCAGTGACCCTGTCAACTAGGTTAAGCTCACGTGAATACTCAATTTTATAATTTATAGTAATTAAAAAAATAAAATTAAGGGCATCTAGAAAAATCATGTTGGTTTTACTTATGTCAAGAATTAAGACATTTTATGTGGAATTTTTGTCCAAACAACAACAAACTTGTTGGAAACAAGTACTGATAGAAAAACATTAATCACTGGCAACCACTATATCACAAAGATGGTCAAGAATTAGAGACCGGACTTTCAACCATTATATCACAAAAATGGTAACTAAACACTTTATGGGCCGAACTAAGGCAATCTTTTTTATTTATTTCCGTCTACTCTCTTCTCACGTGCCCTATTCATTTTTAAAAATATCTTCGTTCTGATTATATGATCCATTTTTTTTTGGATTTTTGGGTTATTTAATCCAGAATCTACTAAAACACATAAATCATATTGTAATTGATACAAAAGTCTCTGCTGACCAATGTATCATCCCTACATAAATTGCACAACAATTTTGGGAATAGTATGAATAGTCAACAATGGTCATGGTATCATAAACCACTCGTAAAATGAAATTTAAGAAAGGAAAATTGTAGAATGAATAAAAAGTGAAGAATGAATGAAAATATTGAAGAATGCAGATCTATTTATAGCCATAAAATTTTCCTAGATTGTAACTACAGTAAGATAAAATATTTACAATGTTTAAAATTCAAGTGACACACCATAAACAGTCCAAACATTGATTGTAATGCCACAAATCTACATTTTGGGTTGGTTCAGATTGTATGATCTGAATTCTTTCCAAGAGTATTTCAAATTATATAATCCGAACCAGTCCCAAATTGTGTTAAAACTTGAGGTTTGGAATTGGATTCTTTGACAGAGTTCAAAACACAAGAAATTTAATTTCAACAACATACATTCAAAATAACAATTTCAACAAGATAACAAATTCAACAATGTTACTCAACAACGTAAAATGACATAATAAAACGCTTCCATTTGAGTTGGTCGTTGGGTCACGATACTTAACACTGTATCCTCGTAGTCACTGTGGTTGAGTTGACAGTTAATTTGGCACAACATACGGAAAAGCAGGGGGAAATTGGGATTAGGGTTTCAATTGTGAAATTGAAAGGATCGTTTGCAATTGTGAAAGGCTCGATTGTGGACTGTGATAAGTTTGTTGTTGGTCTCGATTTCAACATGATTTTCTACGATTGTGAAGGTTCGGTTTTGGTCGCAATTACAACATGAATTTGTTATGATTAGTGGGAAACCATGTCATATAACATGCAAGTGTAGGAACATGTCAAGTGCTGCTCTGCAAACTAATTTGACGAGTAATTTATTGCTATGGTTACTAATCAAAAAGAAAATTTGGTTTTATAAATTTCTTTAAGGAAATTGATTTACTATAGTAATGTGTTGCATGTATATAAGTAAATTTATGTTAAAGAAATTTCTATTGAATTGCTCTGAGTTATTTTACAAAATTGTCCTTAATAAATGGAGTATAATTTTTCAAAGCGAAAAATATCTATAAAAAATATGAAATTATTTATGAAACAATTACACCTAACTCTCCTTAAATGAACGATAAAGCGGAAATAAAGAATATATCCTTTGTCGGAAATAAAGAATATAACCTTTAACGAGAACATCAAAGCAAGTGTAACAAAACCTCGAAGAGATAAGAAAACACAAGTATGAACCCGAAACGATAAGATGTTGAGATAATAGAAACTTTTTAGTATTGTCTTTTGCATGCGATTAGTTAAAAATATCTTTGATATAATTAAAATTAGGCTAAATTACACCAGAAATCGTTTCAGCTATTTAATTTTAACAAATTGATACGGCTAAAATATCTTTGATAAATTACACCAGTATTGTCTTTTCGTACCACTTAGGTCCTTTAAGTTATTTAATTGTAACTTTTAGGCCTCAATAACTTATATTTTTAAGATTTGAAATCCCTAAAATTGTTACGGTTAAATAACGTAAAGGACCTAATTGGTATGAAAAAAACTTAGAAGACAAACTTGTTACAATTAATTAACTTAAATGACCAAAGTGATAATTTTTTTTAAAGACTAATTTATTACGATTAAATGTGAAATTTAGCCTTAAAGTGAAAAAGAGTAAAAAGAAAGAAAGGGTGGAATGCCGTTCTCACTCTCTCACTCACCGAAAACACTCTATATAGTACTAATGAAAGCCCTTAGTTGAAATTCATTTCATTTTTATTTTTTGACTCTTAGGTTGCAGTCAAAGGATAATTTGGTGGCGCGCGGTATTATATCACTCGAGGCTCAGCAATGCGTGTCTAGGTGTGGCGGTATCGAGACTGCACAACATTTGATTCTTCCTTTCCCCTGCTTTGGCTCTTTGTGGGGTTTAGTTCGGGGGTGGCTTGACATATCAGCAGCTGATCCGTTTCATTTACAGGATCATTTTATTCAGTTTCTTTATTCTTCAGGTGGTTCTAGAGTTCGCCGTAATTTTATGCAGCTTGTTTGGCTTTGCTGCGTGTGGGTTTTATGGAATGAGAAATAATATAATATTCAAGAATAAGAAAAGTATCATTCACCTGGTGTTAGAGAAAGTAAAGTTACATTCTTTTAGGTGGAAGAAGGTCATTAATATCAATGTTCGTCTAAATTTTCATATGTGGTGTCGAGGCCGTTTGTTTGTCTGGGCATCGACTAATTTCTTTTTGTTTTGGTTCCTTTGTGACTTGTTTGGTTGTATACTTTTGAGGTACTTTTTGACACATCTTGTGCTAATAAGGAGCCTCCCTTTTTCGTAATATATTCATTTTTGCTTGTTAAAAAAAACTATTGTTTTGACTTAACTAATTGGCTAGGAAATTGAGATGCTTATCTAGAAGAAAAATAGGTTTTTTTTTTTTTACAAAACTTAGGTACAATTATGTAGGTGCTTTTTCGTACGGTTCTTAACTAAAAATACATCTTTGTTGGATATAACAAACTTTGAGAAAATTATGGATTTGAGAAATCATGGTGAATTTAGTTAAGAACCATAAGAAAATCACCTAAAAAATTGTACTTAAGTTTTGTCCATTTTTTTATTTACAAAGGTGAGATTCAAACATCAAAGAAGGAAAAATGATCACAACTAGGTTGCCACCAAGAGACCATCTCATCCTTTGCCGAACACCATTACATTAAATAAAATGAGAAAATAACAAACATTGGGGACTAGAGCAGAAATCCATGAGAAATGAAATATTAACGAAATATAAAGAAATAGAAAATTTGTCTATTGCAACAAAAGTCTTCTAAAATAAAGCTTGGAGGCAAATTCCACACTGTACAAGTATAAGTTCTTGGTTGAAGAACCAAAGGAAACTAATTTATCAGCACCGTTATTCCATTCTCTATATTTGTGAGAGACAACAAACTCCATCTAATTTCAAATAAAGCATTTCCCTATCTTTCAAAAAAAAATCCTCAGCTACTCTTAAGTTTTCAAGGAATGTAGTGCATGTTTTTGAAAGCAATCACCACCAAAAAAATCACATTCAAGCCACCGTCTGCGTCGGTCTTTAGCAAAAGAAGTTTCAATGGTTGTCATTGTTGCAATCAATTCAAGTTCATAAGCAGAAAAACCCGCAATGAAATTAGCAAAACACCTAACAATAGAAGCTTTGTGGTCACTAAAATTTCCACCACAAGATTAATTTTTTTTGGTTACATCCACAAGATTAATTAAACAATAAGTAAAATCACAATAATTTTTAGGTAAATAAAATGTAAACGACGAAGCATAATGGAAACAAAATTTAACAACAATTATTTAGAAAAGTTAAACTCAGCATATTGCAAGAAGTCAACTTCATCAATAACAGACTACCATAATACATTGCTTTTAATTGATTTTTGTTTGTTAAATAAATGTTCATTTCACAGTGTAACCAATTATTTTAGTCCTGCCACCACCTTCTCCTATGAATTCAAGGCATTTTCCAGCTTTGACCCGGTGCTATTAGCCACATACTTCAGTGGGTTTTAGAATTTGGAACAAGATCAAATGTATTGTTGATAACTTGGAAAGTTTTTTTTTTTTAAAATATGTTTAATAACCCGTTGACCTGACCCAAACAAACTCGTTCATCATTGGATTGAGTTGGTTAGGGTTTGACGTAAAAAATACAGAATATTTATCCAACTTAAATTAATTAAGTTTGATCGAACCGAATAACGGGCTTGACGAAAACCGATCCAACCCGAGTTATGAACACCGTAACTTCTATGGGCCAACAATTTATGCGTTGGACCAATTTATATAGGGTTTTTGCTCTGATTTTAATTAAGCCTTTAACTTTTGTGAATTGTGGGATTGATCCCCCAAATTAGTCTATCATTGGCTGAATATCAAGTTTCCAAAAATAAAAAAAATGGATTGATCATAATATAAAAATTTATATTCCAACAAATAGTTAAATTAAGGACATTGTCAAAGTAATTAAAAGAATTGTTTATTTTTATTTTTTTTACAAAATATTTATTATTATTAAAAACCAGGACATACCCTCTTTTTAATAATTTGTTTTTTTATACACATTCATCTAATAAATCACACCATATAAATATTTGTAGTGATATTTTAAAAATTCACGTGACAAAACTGATATGATGGTGTATTTTGAGGATCCATGTACGAACCATTTTTATATTAGAAGGACATTCAGTAAATATAATCATTTACAAAAATTAACATCAATAAAAAAATATTGATGTTTTTTTGTTGTACATTGTTAAACAAATCTAAATATTGTTTTAGAAAATTTATATACGAAAACTAATCAAATACTAAATTAGTGATAAAAAAAATGCCCAATACTACATTATTTCACTCTTGTAAGTAGGGGTAACGATTTGATCCAGCAATCCACCATCCATTCAATTCATCCGTTGATTAATTCATCCACCAAATAAAAAAAAAAATATTAATGGATTGGTTTGGATCGATCCTTTTAAAACAATGGATGAACTGAATCCATCTACATTTTTTTTTTTAAAAGTACAATGGATTACCTCAAATGATAAATGTTTAATTGCATGTTTGATCCCTTATGTTTATTTTAGATTTCAAGTTACGTCCCTTACGTTTTAAAGGTTTCAAGTTGGTCCAAAATGTTACTCGCGTTGGAATAAGTTAGTCCATTCCGCAACATAATATTAAGTTTAATAAAACAAAAAAATTAAAAAAAATATTTTAAAACTGATTTTCTAAGTATGTTAAATTACATCACCCATATTATCAACCCGGATCTTTAAACGATCAAGTGACGAAAGAGACTAACTTATTCTAATGTGAGTAACATTTTGAACCAACTTGAAATTGTTTAAACATAAGAGACCAACTTAAAACTTTTAAAACATAAAGGACCAACTTGAAACCTAAAATAAACATAAGGGACCATACATGCAATTAAGCCAATGATAAAACACACCCATTTGATAAAGTATAAATAATTTATGGGTCATGCTATTGAGAAATAAATTGGTACAATTTTTAATATATTATTTTCATATTTGGTACATTAACATTAACATGTGTCCTAAGAACATACACATTGATGGCATTGCAAGTGTCTTCACATTTACCAATGCCACTGTGTCAGGAAAGCATGGGTATTTGGCATGAAGAATCGTAGTACCACAAGGTCATCGTTCCCCTGCAAAGCCACTACCTTTCTTGTGTCTTTTTCCATTATATATTAATTATATTAATGTACAATATAAGTTGTTGGATAAGTGGATTAAAAATTTTATTTGGAGTGGTGAAATCCATACTCAGAAGATTTGTGCTGTTTCTTGGCAGCAGTTGTGCTTACCATGGAATGCCACAAGTTTGGATTTGAAACCAACAAGATTTATTAATGAAGCTTTGGTTCTGCAACTTAGTTGGAAGCTGTTGGCTGAAAACTCCAAATGGTCTCGGCTTCTTCTATCCAGATTTTTCTCTCATGGGCAGCGTATTAGTCATTACTTCCGTTCCTCGGTGTGGTGTGGGCTCAAGTCTCAAATTGGCACGGTTATTGCTAATTCTATGTGGTTTTTGGGAACCGGCGAAAACATTAATTTTTGGACAGACAATTGGTTAGGTGCTCCGCTTGTGGAAACTATGCAGATTCCGCGTTCCCATTATACGAATTTCTCTTGCAGTGTGAATATCGCTATTGTCCAAGGGCAGCTGGAACCCCCCCCCCCCCCCCCCCCCCCACAGTGTGCTTGCTAATCCTATGGTGGCTACTCTGGTTTCAAACATGATTTTGTCGCTTTCTCCTTTACCTGACAGGTTTGTTTGGCTGCATTCTGCAAATGGTTTGTTAACGACGAAGGATGCGTTTAATTTTCTTCATCCGACACCTATATCTATCTCTTGGGCTGCTGCCATTTGGAGGCCTTATATTTCTCCTTCTCATTCTTTTTGTCTTTTGGATGTTGATGCATAATAAAATGCCGACGGATGAGAATCTTCATCGTCGGGGTTGTACCTAGGGGTGGACAATCGGTCGGTTAGGTTCGAAATCGGTTTCAAAACTGTAAACCGATTAAACCAACGGTTGCATATCTCTAAACCATTTCCGACCAACTTAGGCATCGGTTTGGTCGGTTCGGTGTAGATAGTTAAAGCGTTCAAACATGTGGTTTAGTTCGGTTAATTCGGTTTTGTATATATCATACTTTGCCTAATATATTTAAAAAAAAAATTAACATAAACAAAATTAGAAGCTATAATTTGGGTATTAGATAAAACCAAGAATAATCATTTGGTCATTCATATTAATCTTTAAGGCCTGTCAATTTTCTAACTGAAAATTCAAGTAAAAATTAAGAGTAGTATTTGTGCCACAATATATTATATAACTTGTTTGCATTGACTGACAGCAAACATGCACAACACAACCAATATTAGTAAATATTACAGTCGTGCAACAATATAAGTAATATAATATATTACAGTCATCCAATATTTAAGTGAGTAACATTGAAATAAATATCGCTGGCTTTGAAAGCACAGGCTGCATGCAATTGCCGATGCTACAACATGGCGAAACATGAAGAATGTTGTTGTTGTTGTAGTTGCTGGCTCGCTGCACAACAAGGGAATTCATATAATTAAAATCGGCAACTGTAAATTAAAATCAGTTAGAAAATAATAAATATTTCACTAGATTAAAGACAATTCATTATAAGAAAGCAAACAAGTTTTATCAGATTACCTGCAAAGGGACATGCCATAGAATATACTTCATAATTCTTCATCCTCTACATCTCTAATGGCATGGGCATAGGATGATAGCTTCACAACTTAATCCTAACAATAACTAGGTTGATAAATCTTAATTCTAGGGAATAAAAATCAACTTAATCCTATTTTATAAGAATGGACAATGTCACTTAATAAGGTTTATGAAATCTCAATTCAAGTGAACAAAAATCAACCAGAATAATTAAGCAATAAATCAGTATAACAGACAGCAGCAATCAGTATAAACATCAGTATAACAGGCAGCAACAACAACAGCCAGCAGCATCCAACAGTATAACAGGCAGCATAATTAGGCAAGTATATACATCAGAATAATTAAGAATGGACAAGTATATACATACCAATAATTAAGCATAAATCAGTATAACAGGCAGCAGCAGCCAACAAGTTCCATCAACATTAAACCATGTCCACAATCACCATGGAGCCAAGCAAATGAAGCAGGTTACATTCCATATCATCATTCAAAAGTAAGAGGCATGTGATGTGCATTAGTATTGAGTCATATTTGACTCCCAAAATATCCAAAAAAGTCATTCCTGCTTGACATTAAATTACTTTTAATTAGCATTACATTAATTTAGTAATTCAAGTATGAGAAAGTAAAAATAATTAATGAATTGTATACCATTGAGTGGAATTAAACAGAAGGCCCAATTGTTGGCGGTGTAACACCAACAAGACCATCTCCGGAGCCACTTAACACTTGTCCAATTTCTACAATGCATTCAAATCAATAAAAGAGAAATAAATTAATTTATTATTCAATATCAAATACACAATACAATACTAAGTTATTGACAAGTACTAAATTACCTCCAACGCCATTCTCTAACAGCTGATACTCTTCACTCAAATTAAGATCTTTGAAGTCAATGAAAGAAGGTTTTAGCCAATTTTGACAACATATCAAAGCTTCAGCCATATTCGGACTCAAGGAGCTCCTATATGTGTCTAAAACCCTTCCTCCTGTGCTAAATGCGCTTTCAGAAGCAACCGTTGACACCGGTGTGGCCAAACAATCTCTAACCATTGCTGCCAAAACTGGATAACGGACTTCATTTTTCTTCCACCACACAAGAATGTCAAATTTTTCATCATCGTTTTCGGGTGGGTCACTTAAGTACCTCTCAAGGTCATTTTGTTGAACAATTGTTTCCTTTGTTTTCAAATAATGTTTAAATGCATCTGCCCTTGAATTAAGTGATGGATTTTCGGGAAGGGCAGATTGTTCAACTAATGAATTGCTGGTGCCAGATGGCCCAACTTCAGATTTGTACAAATTGTACAATTTAAACAAATATCTCTCACACTCTCAGCCCTTTCTTTTGCCAAATCACTACCAGCCCCATACAATCACCAAATGACCACTCAATATATTCAAACTTGTACCTAGGATCAAATATTACTCCAAAATATAGCAATTGGTTCATTTTCACAACATTCCCCCAATACTTATCATACTTTTCCTTTATTTCTACTCCCATTGAAGCCACAACAGTATTCAGATTCATTGTTGCCTTTTGAATCTCACACAATATAGAAGCTAGGTTGTGAAATGCAGTATGCAAAGACACTTGTTAAGATGATGAAAATATCTTTGTAGCATCATAGAAATTTTTAAAAAACTAACAAAAGCTCTAACCTTTTCCCAATCACTAGAACTAGGTGGGCCAGCTTTGACAAACCACTCCTTATACCCAACATCCTCCCCCTCTAATTTCTCAAAAGCTGCCTGAAATTTTTCGGCGGCATCCAACATCAAGTATGTTGAATTCCACCTAGTGGGAACGTCAAGACAAAGGTGTTTTTTGCATGTTATCCTTAAAATTTCTATGCATTCTTTGAATTTTAATGCTCTTTGTGGTGAAGATCTAACAAACCTAACAACATTGCGGATGCTAGAAATGGACAAATCTTGATCCTTTAAGCCGTCCATGACTACCAAGTTCAATATGTGTGCCACACACCTCATATGTAAGTGATCCCCTTTACCTAATAACCCATTCTTGTTCTTAAGTCTTCTCTTTAAATAAGAGACAGCCACATCATTCGAAGAAGCGTTGTCCACGGTGATTGTGGACACTTTTCTAATCCCCCACTCCTTCAAAACCTCCTCAACTTGCTTACCAATGGTTTCTCCTTTGTGATTTGGTACTAGGGTGAAACTAATTATTCTTTTTTGATAGTTCCAACTATTGTCAACAAAGTGTACGGTGATGGTCATGTAACCAAGGTTTTGAATGGACGTCCAGCAGTCCGTGGTTAAGGCTACCCTTCTACAATCAGATTTGAAAAATGCCTTCAGTTTTAATTTTTCATTGAGATAAAGTTGGAAACAATCGCGAGCAACTATTCTCCTTGAAGGTGGGGTCATTAGTGGTTGTAATTTTTTACATAATTGCTTGAACCCCTCACCATCTGCCACTCTAAACGAATGTTCATCAAGGATAACAAAGTTGGTTACGACATCCCTACAATCTTTCGCATTGTAACTTTGGCTAGCTGGAACTAGAAAACCACCCTTCCCACTTATAAGATTTGTTTGCCTAGGGTCATTTAGTATGTTAGCTGGTTTCTTAAGACAAACTCTAGAGTGTGCTAACATGCTGGATGTCCCATTTAATTTAGAATCACAATGGTATCTTTTATGGCAGTGTTTACAAGCGGCTGTAGGTTCTGGTTCATCGGGTAGGGGATTAAAATCAAGCCAAACGGGAGAGGTTCTCCTATTACCATTGGCATTAGGTCTTCTACACCTAGTAGTAGGTAAGGGGGGGAGTGCAGCAGCTGGTTGTTGAGTAGATTCAGCTGAAAAGATTATTAAAGTAATTTAGATATGTATTTAGCTAAGTTTTCTACACTGTATTTAGCTAAGTCTTCTACACTGTATTCAATTTTCTGATTTTTAAAAGCAAAAAACCAGAACAACCTAAACATGTTTTGCATTTCAGTTTTCATTAATGATAGAATGTGTTTCAAACTAATGGCAGAAAGAGGTGGACTAGCAGAAAGTGTAAACTTGTTTTTATTGCCAAACAAGTTTTTTTTCATTATTTTCTTTTTAAAAATAGTTTGTTAAAATTGATTTTGAAAATTGAATTTAAAAACTAAGAATCAAAATGTATTTAAACAGGCCCTAAGTGTATCAAGGCATTAGTAAAGTATTAAGTTTTTTGCATTATAAAGTAACAAGACATTAGACTTACGGTTGGCTCCAGCTTCAATCACCCCCTCCATAGCTGCAACTCCAGTTGCCCCCTCCGTAGCTGCAACTCCAGTTATCCCCTCTATAGCTGCAACTCCAGTTTCCTCCTCCATGACTGATTTTAAGAGAGAGAAAAAAAAATTAGATCAAAACAAAAAAGCAGTAATGCATTGTAGGAAGGTTGTTATCTTATACCAAAAAACAACTGAAGTTATTGAAGCAACATAAGATTCAGGTATAGCTCTGAATTCTGATATCATGCTATGAATAAGATGATTTGAGATAAAAGAAGAGAGGGACTTTTCAAAGTTTGAGCGTGAGTAAGACTCAAATGAATTAGTTTTAATAAAATATAGTAAAGTGACAAACAAAGCTCTATTTATATAGAGCTTATCCAATGAAATCATTTTAGGAAAATATGGTAAAATGTAACAAGAATTATATATATAACCAGCATATTTGCATAAAATGTAACAAGAATTATATAGAGTTCTATTAGTCATAAGGCAGGATTAAAATCTAGCCAAACACATTCATATAACTTAATCATATAACATTTCAATCTAAAGACCTCAAATTCTTTAGCATGCCAATTTTGGAAGGAATGAAAGAGCTGAAATTATTGTAAGCTAAACTCAAATGGTGCAAATATTGCAGATTAAAGAGTGTCATACCCCATTTTTGACCCATTTTCATTTCGTTTTTTTCTCTTCCTTTTAAGCCGAGGTTTTTCGGAAGCTGAACCTTCATAAGCACCTACTTCAGAAGTACTTTCAGTTTGGATATTTTTATTGCAGAGATCTTTGGAAAATATATTTCTGAAAAATATTTGCTTCAATATATTTCTGAAAGAATAATTGATGCAAATATGTGTTTTAGTCTAAAGAAAATTTTGGAAATATATTTTCAAGAGAGATCTTTGGGGCAATATATTTATGAAGAATATTTGCTTCAATATATTTCTGAAAAGAATAATTGATGCAAATATGTGTTTTAGTTTGAAGAAAGATTTTATGGTGAAATATATTTCCAAAGATGAATTTTGGAAATATATCTTTGAAGAATATTTGGTTCAAATATTTGTTGCTGCTGAAGGCTATATAAAGAAGGCACCTCCCTTGAAGAGAATCATAAGTCAGAAACCCTAATTGACACTACCAAGCCGCGGCGGCCACATACCAAAATCCACCTCTTTTCTTCCTTTTTTCCTTCGATTCTAACAAAACCGAAACCCCACTCACACACTGCTTCACTAACCACCACAAACCCAGCAAATCAAAACCATAAACCGCCACCTCAAATCCACTGACAAGAACAATCCGAACCAGAACACCCATAACCGAAAACAGAAATCAAAATCAAAGGTACGTTGTTTTTTTTTTTAAACTTCATCTAGTGTTGTTCACAAGGATTTTCAGAAAAAATAATTTTATTTCCTTTCTTTTTTATCATTCCTCATTTTTCTTATTTTAATTTCTATTCATTCCCATGCATTTTATTTTTACAGCCTTTATATTTCAGTACTTCATGCATTTTTATTATTATTCCCATTTTCTTTATTTATCTCATGCATTTTTATTTATTTCTTGTATGCAACATATTTACTTATTGTTTTTGCATTTCATGCATTTTTATCCCTTTATATATTGTTATCATATTTATTTTATCGCATTTGCAATTTTTATATTTATTTATTATTCCGTTTTTATTCTATTAGAATGTATTTAGGACCAATGTAAAATATAAATGAGAACATGCACTGACATCCACACTTTATTTATTCTGCATTATGTCTTATATTTTTTTTTTATTTTGCTTTACAAAAAATACAAAAAATATTAGGCTAGTTTATTTTCAAAAGGATTTCATGGTGATCCAACGTCATCACGGAAGTTCCTCGCGTTTAGCTTTTAGTTACCTTTTTTAGTCTTAGTTAATTATAAAAAAAAACAAAAACATGCAAATAAGTCAAAATTCAAAAAATCTTTTCTTAAATAAACCTTGATTTTCAATCAAGTGCCCTTTTTTTTTCTTTCACTTTCTTAAAAAATCATTAATCCATTTTAATAACATTTAAACCATTTTCCAAAATTAAAAAACACAAACCAATCTCGTTTTGCCACTTGGCCTTTATTTCATCTTTAAAACTTTTTAAAAACCAATAAAAAATACAAAACAAATCAATCGTCATTTTTAACCCGAACTACATGGTTTTGATCCCATTCGGGTATGTAGGCAAAAGACTTTGTCTTTCCAAATCAACAAAATAACAAAAACATTTTCCTTTCTTTTAAATTCATCACTTCAATCTTTTCACACTTAGGCATTTATTTTACAAACAAATAATTAATTTAGCATAAAGATAAATAAAAACAAGAGGTCCCTATAGAGTACTATAGACGTTTAGGGTGCTAATACATTCCCTTTGCGTAACCAACCCCCGGACCTTGATCCCTCTAAAAATAGGTTTTTTCGAACTTTCTCCCTTTTCTTTTTAAAAATAAAAGATCGGTGGTGAATCTTGAAATTGCGAGTCAATGCTAATCAATAGCTTGATCTCCGAAAATCACCGCGACAGAAATGGCGACTTCACTGGGGATGAAAATCCTAAGTGGGTTAAACTTATCTTGCTTTTTTTTTTTTTTATCTTTATTCTTTATTATTATTTGTAATTGTAAATACATGTTTAAGTGTTTATCTTTTTACGTGAGTGGTGAGATAAGTCCTACACCCGGACTTGAGGGAAACATAAGATAGGACGGTGGTATAATCAAAGTGTCTTTCCGAGAGTAAATTTCAGATGTGGCACATGTGATAACCCCACTCAATGGAGGAATCTTGGAAGTATTACTATGTTGGCATGAGTAAGTCGTGTTCGGAATTGATATCTTCAAGTGACCTATGAAGTTGAGGACTTTTAGTTACCTTTAACCCATCTTGGCCTTTTAGGACGTAGTGCAGTGGCTAACCAAGAGTAATCTTGAATTAGTTGATACGCGATACTACACTCAAACGAGACTTTCTTACAAATATTATTGGACCGGGAGTCAATCTCGTAACCCGACGATATTTGGAAGGAGTTGAGGACTTTGGGAACTTGGTAGAACCCGTGATACAGGTACATATGAAACCATAGTCCTTAACAAATGGCGTGTTTACCCTTGACTCAAACATTATGGATTTAACCTCACCATGTTTTCTCCGTTCTTTAGCATAAACATGCATGCATGCATTCATTCATAAACATTTTTTTCATCCAATTATCGAAGGACTTAAACAAGTTTTTTTGTGAACATCATAGAGGAGCACTAGGAAGCACACCTTCAAGAGCCTTGATTTTTTGAATTTAAGGAAGCTAGGAGTCTTTAGATTTTTCTTTTTTAAAAATCTAGCTTCCACTAAAGGACTTTTGAATAGGTCCCTTGGCTTGGTTTCTAAAAAATAACTATTTTGTAATGTCATTAATGCTCAAATGAAATGTTCAAACCATGATGTTTACAATTACTTCAGCAAAGTCCTTCGATAACAAATTATTCTTTTTTTGCATAAACATAATCTTGCATCATACTGCATTCATAGTTTCCAAATCGAGTCTCATCCTTTGTTTCATCACAAAAGGTCAATCTGCCAAAGTCAAAAAAAGTGGCCTGGCGCTTTCATTACAAACCGACTCGCGCCTACAATACTCAGCAAACAGAAGAAAGAAAATGGATGTGGTCGTGCAAACACAAGGAAGGATTTGCCGCAATTGGGTCGTTGTTGACATTCCCTCAGTTACTCATGGGTCCAAGTAATGTGTTTTCGTTGTCTTGTCTTTTCAAAAAATCCTTTCGTTTCGCCCAATACGTAAGTGAAATCATGTAGGGCTCTACTTTTGTCTTCAAGTTACCACTATCAATGAAAAATTGTCGTTTCTTTCGCGACTTTTATTTTTATTTTACTGCTTTTTCTGGAAAATGGTAACACAAAAAACCCAAAAAATATTTTACTTTCAATCAATTTCAAAAGGTCTGCATTTTTAACTCATTTTCTAAAATCAATCATCAATCATATGTAGACTGAACATCAATAAACCCGTTGAACACTGTAACCCTATGCTCTCTCCCGACTTTGAGTTCCCTGTTTACGAAGCTGAAGAGGAGGAGGATGAAGGGATTCCCGTAAAGATCTATCGGTTATTAGTATGACAGGAAAGCCATTCAGCCTCATGAAGAAGCATTTGAAAGGATTAACTTGAGTTCCGAAGAACTGTCATTACAATATTCCTGGTCGAATCCCAGATGAATGGTGCCATTGAAGCTGCAAAAAAGATAAAAAAAAATACATCAAGAAGATAGTGCAGAAAATGGAGGTCACCTACAAGGATTGGCAGAAGATGCTCCTTTTCATTTTGCATGAGTATCGTACTTCGGTGCGTGCATCAGTAGGGGCAACCCCCTTCTCTTACAGTTATATCAAAAGAGGATGAAGCAGGCTTTTGACAAAAAGGTTCGTCCCCGTGTGTTTCCAGAAGGAGATCTTGTGCTCAAGAAGGTTTTATCTTTCCAACCCGATTCCAGGGGCAAGTGGACGCCTAATTACGAAGGCCCATATGTCGTCAAGAGAGCTTTCTCCGGTGGCGCATTAACTCTTACGACTATGTATGGTGATGAGCTCCCTCGTCCTGTGAATGCCGATGCAGTCAAGAAATACTTTGTCTAAAAATAAAAGAACAGCTCGGTAAGTCGAAAACCCAAAAGGGCGGCTTAGGCAAAAATGAGCGTCTCGGTGGATCAAAAACCTGAAAGGGCGGTCCAGGCAAAAATTAGAGACATAAAACAGAAAATAATCATCCTGATAGGTCGAAAACCCGAAAGGGCGATTTATGCAAAAGTTAAGGATCAAAAGACAAAGTAACTGCATTGGGCTGGCCTTTACTCAGTTGGGGCACAATTAAACGTCAAAAGGGCCTGAATCTGAAGCATCCAAACAGTGGAATTCAAAGTTGTCAGGGAGAATAGTGGTTATTGTGTTCAATGTACCTTCAATTTATATTTACCATTTTCCAAACTTTGTAAGATCCGTGGAGCCATGCCGTTGGCAGGTCACCACTCTTTTAAATAAATTTGAGCCTGTTGCCTTTCATTTGGAATTCCCATTTATTCAGTTTATAAAACCTCATCTATTTTTGATGGTAGCATTTGAAACAAAATATTTTTCAAAATCATAAATATATCTCATGTCTTTTTGAAAAGCACAAACAACAAATACATTTTCTCTGAACTCATGAATAAGTGAAGGGTACGTCAACAGCTATCCTGGGAACGGATGAACTTTGCAGGCTGAACATGGTCAATTGCGTAAAAAAAAAGTATACAAAAAAAAGAAATATAAAAAAAAGAGAAAAAGAAAAGAGCTCGGTAAGTCGAAAACCCGAAAGCGCGGCTTAGGCAAAAATGAGCGTCCCGGTGGATCGAAAACCCGAAAGGGCGGTCCAAGCAAAAATTAGGGGCATACAAAAGAATATATTCCCGGTGGGCTGAAAACCCGAAAGGGCGGTCCAGGCAAAAATTAGGGACTCAAAAAAAAAAAACAAGACAAAACAAAAATCAGCATGACTACAGAAGCACCAGTTCTTCTACCATGGTTTTTGGATTGGCACGTTCTCCCCAAGAAGTGTTTTCTCCCCATCAGTTGTTGCATATACCGGGCTTTACCCCGTCAGTGTTTTGATATGTCCCCACTGGCATCATCCCCATTGAAGATTACCGAGTGTTTGTGATGCGACGTCGGGTCACTTTCCATCTTACATGTCCAATCTTGTCTCATCAAGTTTACCTTTCATACAATCGTACAAATCAATCCTTCATACAGTCACACAAGTTAATCAGTCATGCCAGTCACATAAATCGTACATACATTCATACATTCATGCATATACGTATTCATGCACATACAGCGTGCAAACAATATCATTCATACATGGTTGCAGTAACCACCCTGAGTCTTGTTTTGAATATCTTTCCATGCCAATCAATCAGGAATAACTTGTAACACTTTTTCCCCCCAAGTGTCGTCCCTAGTGAGTCTGGTCCAGAAATGTCACCTTCTTTATGCCAAGTGGCAGTTCATTAACAAGCAGTATTTATATTTCATCCAGCTTTTATATTTCATCCGGCTTTTATATTTCATCCAGCATTTATCTTTCATCCGACTTTTATCTTTCATCCGGCTTTTATATTTCGTCCAGCATTTATCTTTCATCCGGCTTTTATCTTTCATCCAACATTTATCTTTCATCCGACTTTTATATTTCATCCAGCATTTATCTTTCATCCGGCTTTTATATTTCATCCAGTATTTATCTTTCATCCAGCATTATCTTTCATCCGGCTTTTATATTTCATCCAGCATTTATCTTTCATCCGGCTTTTATCTTTCATTAAGCTTTTATATTTCGTCCAGCATTTATCTTTCATCCGGCTTTTATATTTCATCCAGCATTTTATCCGGCTTTTATATTTCATCCAGCTTTTATATTTCATCCAGCTTTTATATTTCATCCAGCATTTATCTTTCATCCGGCTTTTATATTTCATCCAGCATTTACATTTATTTCTTGTCGTCAGTGGCAGTTCGGCAGTTAACTCGAACAGCTGACATTTACCTTTATCTTTTGTCAGCTGACATTTACCTTTCTTTCTCGTCGTCAGTGGCAGTTCGGCATTAACCCGAACAGCTGACATTTATCTTTGTTTCTTGTCGTCAGTGGCAGTTCGGCTTTAACCCGAACAGCTGGCATTTACCTTTATCTCTCATCGTCAGTGGCAGTTCGGCATTAATCCGAACAGCTGACATTTATCCCCAGTGAAACCATGTTATCCCCAATAGAGTCGGACCCCGTTTCTTTAATAGACTCGGGTATCCTTTTGTTTTGTTATCCCCAGTCGAGTCATCTTCGCCGTTTTGCATTCATACTTGCATCGCAAACATTCGCAGCATTACATGCATATCATCACATTTATAACTTTACATACATGACATTGCATCTGTAGCATTTTACAATCGAAATTGGTCAAAAATGGTGTACTCTGTATTTAAGTATCTTCGACCCGTCGAATTAAAATTTCACTTTTAAATCTCCGTAACGAAGAAACTTAAATAGGGGCATCTGTCATACCCCATTTTTGACCCATTTTCATTTCATTTTTTTCTCTTCCTTTTAAGCCGAGGTTTTTCGGAAGCTGAACCTTCATAAGCACCTATTTCAGAAGTACTTTCAGAAGCATTGGAGCTGTTTATTTTCTCACCTGGTCTTTTGAAGATTTAATTGAAGAATTCATTCATGTTACTTATTCTCCAAGCTGCGTGTGTTTCCAGAAGGAAGATATTTTCGAAAGATATATTTTTCAGATTGGATATTTTTATTTGCAGAGATCTTTGGAAAATATATTTCTGAAAAATATTTGCTTCAATATATTTCTGAAAAGAATAATTGATGCAAATATGTGTTTTAGTCTAAAGAAAATTTTGGAAATATATTTTCAAGAGAGATCTTTGGGCAATATATTTATGAAGAATATTTGCTTCAATATATTTCCTGAAAAGAATAATTGATGCAAATATGTGTTTTAGTTTGAAGAAAGATTTTATGGTGAAATATATTTCCAAAGATGAATTTTGGAAATATATCTTTGAAGAATATTGGGTTCAAATATTTGTTGCTGCTGAAGGCTATAGAAAGAAGGCACCTCCCTTGAAGAGAATCATAAGTCAGAAACCCTAATTGACACTACCAAGTCGCGGCGGTCACATACCAAAATCCACCTCTTTTCTTCCTTTTTTCCTTCGATTCTAACAAAACCAAAACCCCACTCACACACTGCTTCACTAACCACCACAAACCCAGCAAATCAAAACCATAAACCGCCACCTCAAATCCACTGACAAGAACAATCCGAACCAGAACACCCATAACCGAAAACAGAAATCAAAATCAAAGGTACGTTGTTTTTTTTTTAAACTTCATCTAGTGTTGTTCACAAGGATTTTCAGAAAAAATAATTTTATTTTCTTTCTTTTTTATCATTCCTCATTTTTCTTATTTTAATTTCTATTCATTCCCATGCATTTTATTTTTACAGCCTTTATATTTCAGTACTTCATGCATTTTTATTATTATTCCCATTTTCTTTATTTATCTCATGCATTTTTATTTATTTCTTGTATGCAACATATTTACTTATTGTTTTTGCATTTCATGCATTTTTATCCCTTTATCTATTGTTATCATATTTATTTTATCGCATTTGCAATTTTTATATTTATTTATTATTCCATTTTTATTCTATTAGAATGTATTTAGGACCAATGTAAAATATAAATGAGAACATGCACTGACATCCACACTTTATTTATTCTGCATTATGTCTTATATTTTTTTTTATTTTGCTTTACAAAAAATACAAAAAATATTAGGCTAGTTTATTTTCAAAAGGATTTCATGGTGATCCAACGTCATCACGGAAGTTCCTCGCGTTTAGCTTTTAGTTACCTTTTTTAGTCTTAGTTAATTATAAAAAAAACAAAAACATGCAAATAAGTCAAAATTCAAAAAATCTTTTCTTAAATAAACCTTGATTTTCAATCAAGTGCCCTTTTTTTTTCTTTCACTTTCTTAAAAAATCATTAATCCATTTTAATAACATTTAAACCATTTTCCAAAATTAAAAAACACAAACCAATCTCGTTTTGCCGCTTGGCCTTTATTTCATCTTTAAAACTTTTTAAAAACCAATAAAAAATACAAAACAAATCAATCGTCATTTTTACCCCGAACTACTTGGTTTTGATCCCATTCGGGTATGTAGGCAAAAGACTTTGTCTTTCCAAATCAACAAAATAACAAAAACATTTTCCTTTCTTTTAAATTCATCACTTCAATCTTTTCACACTTAGGCATTTATTTTACAAACAAATAATTAATTTAGCATAAAGATAAATAAAAACAAGAGGTCCCTATAGAGTACTATAGACGTTTAGGGTGCTAATACCTTCCCTTTGCGTAACCAACCCCCGGACCTTGATCCCTCTAAAAATAGGTTTTTTAGAACTTTCTCCCTTTTCTTTTTAAAAATAAAAGATCGGTGGTGAATCTTGAAATTGCGAGTCAATGCTAATCAATAGCTTGATCTCCGAAAATCACCGCGACAAAGAGGCTTGAATTGTTAAGACGGATAAGGATTAATATACTCAAACCACTGGTGGTAGATTAAGACGGATAAGGATTGAGGACTGTGTAGCTTTAATGTATGAATGTAATACCCTTTTATAGACATAGGTAATTATTTCTATTCCCTTACCCAAGACTTCCATTTCTTATATTTTTCGATAAAAATGGTTCTGTTCTATTTATTTGTCATATGCATAATTATTACATAACTACACATCATTTATTTACATTTACATTTGGTACAAACATACATTAGCTATTCAATTTCTTAAATTATTGGATGAGATCTGATTTACAATCAAACACATTCATATAACTTAATCATATAACATTTCAACCTTTGTATATAACCAACATATTTGCATAGAGAATCAAACTAAAAAAAGACACATGTGCAGAGAATAAAAATCACTCACCATTTTCCACATGTATTGCTTCATTTCCTGCCTGAGTATCCATCCTTCGTTTTTCCAAGTAATAACCAGCAATGCAGCAAACATACACATAAACAGATACAAGGTTAAAACATACACAGAAACAGAATACAAACATACAAATTAGTTAATACAAACAGAATACAAACATACAAATTAGTTAATACAAACAGAAACAGAATATAAACAGAAACAGAAAAATTAGTTAAAACATTAATCTTTAAAAGGTTAAAGTCAATGAACATTACAACTATTAGAAAAAGGCATTGATTATACTGAATAAAAATTAGTTAATACTAATATGTAACCTTTGATCTTTAGCTTCCAAAAACGTGTATTATATTTCTGAAAGATAGACAAACAAATATTAGCAAAATAGCTTTAAAAAATGAAAAAAAATCAGTGATCTCATAAACATTATTAGTGAGAACAAACCTTTAAGATATCTTCTTAGAAACACGATTCAGATTTTGGTTTATGTTACAAAGTAAAAAATGAAAGGAAGGTGAAAAATCTCAGACATGTTGTGAGTTTTGTTTGATGTTTAAAGGTTAGAGATGGTGGTTGATGGAAAATGAGAGAGTAACAGCGGCAAATATGAAAGAGGAATTGGGAAGAAGGTTGTGTTTGATGTTCTCAGCACAGACATAAACAGCACAGCGGCGGCGCACAAACAGAACAACACAATGGAAAACTAGGGTTTTCTCTAAATTATGCTTATATATGTTTGGGCTATGTTGAAATTGGGCTTCAATTTTGGGCTGGATCTAACAAAGTATGCACTCCTGGACTGGTTTGTACACTAATGGGTATGGGTCGGTCGGAATCGGGTTTCGCTGGGCGGATACACCTCACCCGAAATCGACCAAGTCAAACCAACATAACCCAGCCACTAGTATCCGCCTAAACCGGTTTACCCGCCTAAACCGAACCGACTCCCTTTGGGTCACACGGGTTAGCCGGTTAGCACTTTTTTGTCCAGCCCTAGTTGTACCATTGTATCCAAATACCAAAAAGTTCGAATTCACAGCTAATAACATTGATTCAATTGGCATTGACATAATAGGAATATTTCGTCTATTAAGGAGGATTCCCCGAATACCTAAAATAGAGATGATCATAGAAAATGTAAAATATTTGATAGGATCCGTTTCGGAAACGTGGAATGTAAGAGAAATTCAAATGTTATATATAATATAGTTTGCCATCGGGACTTCACTGCGAGAGAAAGAGGATAATTTGTTGAGCGTCAGGATGAGACTTCAGATCACCTATTTTTTCGGTGTCCTTTTGTGGTGCAGCTTTGGGATTGGCTAGGTGCTAAGTTGCAGGGTGTAATGGACGTTACATCTATTTCCTCTTTAATTTCTTGTATTCCCTCCCCTTGTTCATCTCAAGTTTCAGATTTGTATACTACAACAATTATCCACACTTTGCATTTAATATGGATGGCGAGAAATATTTTAAGATTCTTTTCTGATAAGGTGTCTCTTCATGCTGCGAAGATTAAAATTTCGTATTTGATTACTTTGAGTGGTAACACTTCTACAGGGCATTGCCTGCATTCTGACACTTGGATTTTAGAGGCCTTCATAATTTCTCCGCATCATCGCCGCTTTAAAGAGATTGTCACCATTTTTTGGAAACCACCATCAGCTTCATGATTTCTCGGCTTTGTGATAAGTATTGTAGACTGTGTGACTTAACAGATAATAAAATGGTACCGCCGGTTAATATGCATTTGTGATAAGTGCCTAAAAGTAGTTATCTTTTGATTTATTTTAAGGCACTTATGTTACTTGTTTTACAAGTTATCTTAGGATAAGCTCGTATTTGTGGTTAAAATGCAACATTTGTGATCCTAAGTCTTACCCCATGTAATTATGCAGGAAATTCATAAATGGACCTGATTGGAGCAAAGAAAATGAAGTTTTGCTAAAGCCATCGCTACAAGCGCCAGAAGCCACGCTAGAAGCGAGGATAGACAGGGAATTTCATGACTTCATCGCTACAAGCGCCAGAAGCCTCGCTAGAAGCGAGCCTAGGCAGGGAAAATTGAGAGTTCATCGCTTCAAGCGATGAACTGGACGCTAGAAGCGAGCCTAGGCAGGGAATTTGAAGGTTCCATCGCTAGTAGCGACAGAACTTGTCGCTACAGCGACCAAAGGGCGGTTTAATGCTATGTGATGACGTGGAGCTCTCCCATTGGCCCAGTTAACTTCCTCGCTACAGCGACAGGCTGGTCGCTTGTAGCGAGCGTGCAAAATCTCAGAATATAAAAACATTTTAAGCTCATTTTTTCATATATTTAGTTGAATACTAGTTTTTACAATTTCCAGAGCTTGAAATACTTAATTTCTAAGAGAGAGAATAGGCATAAAAGGAGGGCAAACTTCAAATAGCAAAAGGAATTCAAGTGAAGATTACACTAAGAAGCTTTGAGAAATCAAGCCTTAGCATATTCTCCATCTTCCTTTCTTCTTTTGCATAGTTATCATGAGAATGATCAACTAATCTCCTTTGTTGGGATTAATAGGTAATCAATCACACTTTGTTGTAAACCTTTGATATTTTAAATATATGATTCTAGCATTTTTATATACCATTGAATTTGTTCTTGTTTTTCACTCTTATATTTGATTTAAATGATGTTGAAAAATACTTTTGAATCTAGGTTTAGAATGATATTCTATCAAGATAAGAAATTCTAGAAATGGGATTTGGTTTTGATAATTACATTAAGTATTGGATTGTAAAGCTTTCGAATCGTTTAATAGATTGAGAAATCGTCGATTAAACGATACGATCGATCTCACGACGTCATTTGGACACGAATGACGTTGTCGAGTAATACATGATAATGTCATATATAAGAAAAAGCTAGAATCCATATTTATGATCAATCGAATACAATCGACGTTTGATTGACGAACTTTAATCCTAACACCTTTTATGTCCTATTACTCTACGTTTTATTTATAAAGTTTTTAATATCGAGTAGTGTAGTAATGAAAAAAGGTTAAACCCTAACTTAAGACGATAATCGACGTTGAACGGTTTATGATATCGCAATAATCCCTGAGGAACGATATAAAACTTATACTTACTTTTGTGCTTTAACAATTTGATGGGCTGAAGTGAGGACAACGAGGCGTGGAAGTTGAAGGTGAGAAAAACACAAGAAGAGGGGTTGAATTGTGTTGGCTTTTTCTGGTTTCTTTTTATGAGTCTTGGAACTGGTCAGATTCTGATGGGTTCAGATTATGACACAGAGTCTGAGTTCAGCGGAACATAACATAACACAAAGATGAGAGAGAGAGAGAGAGAGAGAGAGAGATATAGATAGATAAATAGCTAGATAGATAGAGCACACACAAGCAATTCATACTGGTTCCTCCCACAACACATGAGTAGTCCAGTCCCCTTACACTTCCAAGGGATTTCACTATAATCACTATTGATTACAATTGCTCAAGGAACCAAGAGACTTCCACTACTCAAGGACAACTCCAAGAGACTTTTATTGCTCAAGCACAAAGGCAAGATACTTACAATGCTCAATGACAACTCCAAGAGACTTCTATTGCTCAATCACAATTGAAAGAGACTAATGGTGCTCAAGCTTTGTAGGCAAGAGACTTCTATTTGTTTACAACTATAAACAAATTTGTTCTTACACCGTATATAACAATTGTTGGTGTAAACTGAACAATGTTGAACAAACTCTTAAAACTTTAGGATTTCTAAGATACAAAAGTTGAAACGAAAATCCTAAGTGTTTTGCGCTATTTGATTTGGTAGAGTAATGACACAGTAATAATAACAGAGTCTTGTTAATCTTCTTCAGGTCTTCAACTCCTTATATAGGCAGAGATTTGAGAGACATTGGAGAAGAGGGTCAGCGCATTAAGAGTCGTTGAGAAGCTTCAAATCAAGGACGTTGAGCCATGGCCTGCTATGGATAATTCCGTTGGATAGTCATTCGAAAATCCTTTGCTGAAACTGGAAGTATCTGCTCATTCTTATTGTCCTTGAAGTTCTTTGTCCATTTCTATACGTGGTCAGAAGAAGACAAATCTGTACTTAGATCCTTTGATGGAGACAACTATAGAAAATGACAAATCTGACGTGGAGTCTGGGTCCCTTGGGTTCTTCTGAAGTCTGAAGGTCTTCCAAGTCTGATGGGGTCTCCTGAGTCTGATGATCTCCACAGAGTCTGATGAGGCTAATCTTCAGCTTCTGAGAAACGTCATTTTCTTCTGATTTAAGATGTTGACTTCTAGTTGACCTTTCTTCAGATCTTCTATGTTAGTCTTTTAAGTTTATCTTATGCTTCTGATGCTTTAATACATGTTCAATACTTTGTTGGATATATTCTATGATCCTGCACACTTGAATAAATATTAATATATCTAATTGTTCTTCAATACTTTGTTATCATCAAAACCTTAGAGGAATTGTACAAACAACTTTTGTTCCAACAGATGTGGCGTATGTGTTTGTTTGCATGAGAGGAAGAACAGTTAGGGTAGCTTAGTTTATTGGTAACGTCTACTATTTTGCAGGATACCGAGGAGGATAGACAGGTTTAGCTGTTAAATTCTTTCAAAAAATATTTCGTAAGTAGTAGGTATGACGACTTGATTTCTATTGTTAATAATGTTACTGATGTTCATAATAATGTTTGGTTAAAAGCGGTTCCGCTCAAAGTATCCTTGTTTGTTTGGCGACTGCTTTTGAATCACATTTCGAAAAAGGATAATTTGCTTAGGAGAGAAATTACGACTAATAATGATTGTCGATATATAAGAGGATGTGATATGATAGAAGATATGAACCATTTATTTGTCATATGCGATATTTTTGGTAGGTTATGGTCATTGGTGGCAGCTTGGTTAGGCTATGATTTTGTGGGAAACAATTTTATTGAAGAGCATCAGTTGCAATTTTGTGATTTAGGTAGTTTTTCCAAAAGGAATTGCATATTGTTGGAAAGAGCGTAATTGTCACATTTTTAAGCAAAAGGAAGAGAATATGCAAACTTTAATTAAAAAGATCAAGCTACAAACTTATTGATGGTTAAAATCAAATACACTACTTTTGATTTTGAGTACCAGTTTTGGAGGTTGTATCCTCGTCAATGTTTGTTGTCTGTAATTTAGTTCCTTTGCTTTCCGTTTTGTTGTCGTTACAATACTTACCTTGACTGATTATAACTTTTTGTAATCCTTCTGCCACGTCTTGTGCCGGAAAGATTCAGGTTAATGTTATTCTATTTTGACTTGTTCAATTTTTTTTTAAAACTATTCAACAACAAAAATTAATATTAAACTAGATAATTTAAAATGATGGTAAGATTTTACCAAAATAAAATGATGATAAAATTAGATAGCTGTTAAATTTTGGAAGTTATTCAAATTAAAATTGGCAGTCAACAGTGCTGGGGTACAACGTATGTGTCAGTTATGGCTGTTGAATTTGTCTGTATATATGGACATGTGTGGACTCAAAAAATAATATTTGTCAACGCACCACAAGGATACTCCACTGTGTTGTGTTGAGCTAACAAAGTTGGAAGGTAGAAGTGAAATAGTCTTAATCTAGGTTCCTTTAAGTGGTAATGTTTGTTTTGTCCTTCGTCCTCTCAATAAACAAGAAAAACAATGTATAACCACAATCATTGTATTAAGATTATTAACAAAAATATTTTTAGCAATTTATATGTAGAACTCTCTTTTTTGACCAAATTTATATGTAGAAATATGTAGAACTCTTTCTCTTTTGACCAAATTTATATTTAGAACTCTAGTACACTTTGCTAAAAAAAAAACTCTAGTACACTAATTTTTTAATTCTTTTATAACAGAAAATTTAGGTGACTTGAACGCTAATTCTAACTAAATCTTTTTTCTTCTTTTCGGGAATTCTAACTAAATCTTAATAGAATGAAACAAACTTTTTCATTTAACCTAATTTTTCATTTTAATTATCTAATAAAATAGAGTAAATTACACTCTCCTTCCCTAAAAGAAGCTTGAATTACAATCCCCTTCCCTCTTAAGTTAAAACATACACTCCCCTCCCTTGAAAAATAAAACTTATACTCCCTCCCCCATGAGATGCTTGAATTACAACCCCCTCCCTTAATAATTAAATATGCACTACAATTTATTCTATTTTAACATAAATAAATATTTTTACAATATCTACTAATTTTAAAACACCATTTATGAAAAAAAAATCATTTATTTGTAATTTAAATGGCAATGATGATTAAATTTAAATATTTAGATATTAATTTTATAACTTAGAATATAAAGTTCATTTTTAAATAATCATATTTTATCGACTTTAGTAATTTTTCACTCATTTTAATTTTATTTTGTGTTGTTTTATGTTTTATAATTTATAATAGGGTTTAAAACTAGATGTTAATGAAATTGTGAATAAAAAATAGAGAAAAATATGAATTTAATTTTTGATTATATTAAAGTGGATCCACAATACTATTTTTCTTCGGAGTGTCTTCGATTTTTTTTTTGGATAAATTACTAGAAATAAAAAAAACTTATTAAGGGAGGAAATTGTAGATTTTAACATAAGAGAGATGAAGAATGTAATTCAAGCTTCTTTCAAGGGTGGAGAGTGAAATATTTTCTAATATGTTTTGCATAAGAGGGGACGAGAGTATATGTTTTAACATAAGAGGGGAAAATAGTGTAATTCAAGTACAGTATCTTCCAAGAAATGAGATTGTAATTTACTCAATAAAATATTTAGCTTGAAAATTGATTGATGAGGTGCAAATTAAGAGTAGGAGTGTTGCACGTGTAAATAGAGATAATGTGTTGAAAGTAATAGTATTAGTTTTTGTTGAAAGTAATATGGGTTGTGCTAACTAGTGTATTAAGGACATTGGTTAATGAATTCAATAGTAGAAACTTTGTCTCGGAAATACAAGTTTTTACTTTTGTCTTGATAATAATTACACAAATTTTATTGTAAAGTTACTTATTTTGATATTTTAACCAATGTCTCAAGGGCACTTGTTAACATTCTCCAAGTAATATTAGTTTTTGAAAAATGCTAACAAATGTCCTAGCTCCTAAGGCTACTTATTAACAAAGCAAATATAATAATTAAGTATCGGAACTTATGTGATCAATACTTAAAAAGTTAAAAAAAAAATATTATTCAACTAGCGTTTATAAGCAATTTTTATTTATAAATTTTGATTTTGATTAATTTCATGTATAGATGTTTGTGGCTTTTAAATACTCCATCCGTCCTAAATTATAAGTCGTTTAGGGAAAAAATTTGTCTCAATATATAAGTCGTTTGACAATATCAATGAAACATCAATATTATTTTTCTTATTATACCATTAACTACTTATTATTCAATTTTTCTTCAATTCATTGATTTATCGTTCTCATACCATTAATTGAGGATAATTTTATAAAATAACTCATGATTTCTCTTTTGCACACAAAATTAATAACACTTCTTAATATGTGTGAAATGACCAAAATAACTTATAATTTAGGATGGGGAGAGTAGTAACAAACTATGTTTATCTTTTACCAATAAAATGATAAATTTTTTTTATCTTTTTCAATAACATCAACAATATAAAACTTTAAGTAACAAAAAAAAATATAAAACTTATATTTTTAGATATATACTTAAAATAATGTAAATCCAACCCCAAAATAATCATGTATTCTCATTATATTTTTGGAAAAAGCGTATTCTCATTATTACTGTTATAAATATACAACTTATATTTTTAGGTTCTTTAACAAATACCCTCTTTAAAAAAAAAAACCCTAAATGTATTTGTTAACAAGAACCTTTTTAGGGGAAACAACCGAAGTGAACCCCATTAAAGAGTATAATTCTTATTGAAATATACTATGATTGGGATGAGAATGAGTCATAAAATATAATATGATCGACGTTAGTTTTTGGGCTTATGCCATGCTTATACGAGTCTCCGGGTGGTTTTGAAACTTCTACACACACACACATATATATCGGGCTCCAAATCAAGAGCCGTGTAATATTTATATTTTTTTTTTCAAATTTTCTTTCATAATGCAAAAAGTGAATAAGAATCAAATTTCCAAATGCTTGTTTTCTTTCCAGGGAACTTCCTTTTAGGTTCCTTGATGTTCCCTCCAAACCTCCATGAGGCTTCTTTTTCCAAAAATAATGCCAAACTCAATCTACCTCCGATAGTTACTATAAAATGTCAAATTAATGCCAAATGCGATTAACATGCATGCATCTCTCACATATTCAAGCATAGAGATGACTTGAACTTTTTTTGTATGGAAAAAATAAATTGATTCACTTCGTACAACAAAAAGATTCTCCAACACATGTATATGCCAATTAGGGAAGAGAGTTCACATCACATAGCTGTAATACAATTTAGAAGTTTTACACAACAATTATAAAATGGTTCCATGATATAAATATATTTTTAGAAATATCAAAACAAGATATATATATATATATATATATATATATATATCAAACGAAAAAAAAAAGAGTGTTCCAATCCAATTACAACTATGCCACAAAGAAGAGACAAAGAAGACAATAGAGAGAGAAAGAGAGAAAGAAAGGGAGGAAGCTACCTTACCACTTGGAAGGGTCGGGGAGCTACAACCTAAGGCTACACTCTAAAATGGCAACATATAATATGCATAGAACAAATTAGAGTTGTAGATGACAGCTCACTAGAGAGAGAGAGAGAGAGAGAGAGAGAGAGAGAGAGAGAGAGAGAGAGAGAGAGAGAGAGAGAGAGAGAGAGAGAGAGAGAGAGAGAGAGAGAGAGAGAGAGAGAGAGAGAGAGAGAGAGAGAGAGAGAGAGAGAGAGAGAGAGAGAGAGAGAGAGAGAGAGAGAGAGAAGAGAGAGAGAGAGAGAGAGAGAGAGAGAGAGAGAGACTCTTAATCTTACTAATTTGATAGATGATGACATAAAATCATATAGAGTTTTAGTTGGTTTAATTCATAAAAGAATTTCAACTAAAGTTTATAAAATTATTACAATGAAATTGATTGTTGAAGTGTATAATGTAATTTAACGCAAGGTATTCTCTGCGACCACATTTGTTGGTTTTACACGAAGTTTTTTCATGTTTGGAAACACCATTCAAAAAAAAATTATCGTGTTTTTTGTCAAAAAAAAAAAATTATCAGTGTTTAGAATCATTGGTCGTGAAGAAAGTATTTTCAATTTATTTGGTCAATGATTCAAAGGAATTCGTAGTCTCGTATTCAGACTCTATTTCTGATCATATCAACATGATTTATTTATTTAAGCCCTAAATTTTCTGATCATTTTCTATTGATGGAAATTGAGAATATACTGCTTATAGAGAAAAGTTGTTTATTGTTGTCAACACAGCAGGTTCTAGAAACTAAAAAACAGTTGTTATACTTTTTAGGAATTGGTATACTATGACATTATTTAAGACTTTTAAATAGTAACTTTTTATTAAAATATAATCAATGTATTGAGAATTAAATATTTGACATTTTAATAGAATAATTTCTTATTTGAAAATTCTTAAAGAAAGTTTGAGGTACTCATTAGTAAACCCTTATTTTTTGTTAAAGAGAGAAATTTCAATTGTAACTTGTTCTCTTTCTTTTTCTTTATGCATCATAGAGGAAAATTTTAGTCTTTTTTTTTTTTTTGTTTGAAATCACTTGTATGCATAACCTTTTTTTCCCTCCTTTTAATCTACATTCACTGGTCACTATTATAAACAAAAATGTATTTTTTAGATTTATTTAACAAATAATGTATTGACCACATGCATCATTTATTGAATAAACTTAAAATGTTGATTTTTGCTTATAATAGTGATCAGATGATGTATATATATGGTTTTCATGAAGATCTTGTTTTCCTTTTGTGTTTTTGTGTGATATTATAATGAGTGTGTAGTTATTTTATTCGCCGTCTTAGTGTGGCGTCGAATGATTTTTTATTTTGTTGTGGTGTTTGTTTGATTTAAATTTGATCTATTATAAATTTAATCAACAACTTACCATCAACTTTACATATATGGAGGCATGAATATTTTGATCACTTTGATTTTATCATTTATTTTGTAGGTATTTTACCTTTTTGTGTTATTAATTTGGGTGTTGTTAGTTTGCTCATTCTTTTCAATTCTAGCAATGTTGAATTTGTATTATTTTTAATGTAATTTGTAAATTTAAATGGATAATATCATTTTTATAGTAAAAAGAAAATTTTTATCTTTTTTTTTATAGTAAAAAAATATTTATCTTTTTCGCGGTAATGTTTCGTTTTCCAAATCAAATACTTACTCTTCACAATACCCTAGCTCTTTTAAATTTAAGCTCACATAACTATTCTTTATTTATTTTTTTACAAAACATAACTACTATTCTTTATCTTACTTATACATTTATCTCATCAATTATTTTACACTTAAATTAATGAAAAAGTAAATGAATGAGTGAACCAATGAAAAGCATGATACCTATTTAAAATCTGTTTATTAATCAAAATGAATATTTGGGAAACAACTTTAAAAAACATATATGAATTGACATAGTAACAAACATACTTGCTTTAATAAACTGTGATATTTTAACAAATATACCTGCCAAAAACATTTTAAAAATCTATTTGGACATAGTATTGTTATATAAATATTAGTATAGGATACAAAAGTTTGTTTCAATCCTAAAGAAGTTGATTGATATCCTACAACAGTCTAGGTTCAACTAGTTAGAGATGAGAATAGATCAGGCTATCCGACAATGGTATATGGTCTGCTTAAAATCTAGTCCGGCTTAACTCATTTAGTAAAAAAGTCAGACCCAAACCCTTTTAAAAGACTATTTATTAATGATAGTTTCTTATCCCATCCTTTGTTCTTCTCGCGCACATCTCATAATACTCATTTTATCCCGTTCGGATTCTATCATCTGAAATCTATAACACGCTCCAGATTATAGAATTTGAGTTGTACCATTATACATACAATGATCAACCACTTACCCCACTTCCCACTTACCTGTGTCCCTTAATATATAAGATCCTCTTGGTCAAATCACAAGAATTAAGATATTTTGTTGTAGTATTAAATTTGTTAATAAGTTTGTACCAAAAAAATATTTGTTAATAAGTAATATTATTTTTACAACTTTATTTTTTAAATGAGAGAGTTAGTTTGTCTTTTCCTTTAAGTGGGAGAGTAATTGTGTGTTTTCAATATAGTGTTTTTTTTATGGTAACTTATTATTTATTATTGATTGCAGAATAAAATGATAAAATAAATAGGAATATGTTGGTAAACAAAAGTTAATGTAGTTGAAAATTCAAGGAAGATCTTATAAAATGGGATAAAGAGTTTTCTCAAGAGGATCTTATATTTAAATACGGCGGTAATATATTATAATAATCAAGAAAAATTTCCCAAAAAATAATATAAAATAAAGTCTAGGCTATACTTTGGCCTTGTCTTTTTAGAAGTAGGCTAAATATTTTCTTTTAAAAGACTTATTTAAATATCAGATATGCTATCTGAACTCAAATAGTTGATAACAATACAAAAGCTCGCACACTGTTCACCATATTTATACGGTGGACAATGTTTTTTTTATTTTTATATTTTGGCCAAAAAAATTTTTGAAAAAATTCTGACTCAAAATTATTTAACCAATTTCTTCAGTTTCGTCATTAGTCAATTTCACCGTTCCATTAACCACAAAAATGTATGTTTTTATTAGTTTTGGTTTATTTATACGGTGGACTTTGTTTTATTTAGTTTTGTCATTAGTCAATTTCACCGCTTCATTAACCACAAAAATGTATGTTGCTATCTACTTTTGAGTCATTTTTGAAACAATGTAAAATAATTGGATAACACCTTGCTTTTTTTATTGACGAAGTAATACAAGCAATTAATGAAATTTATGTTTCCAAAAGTGGTTAACAACGTACTACTCCGTCCCAAAATATAAGCAAAAATGAGTCAACATAAGTTGATGTATTTGGTACAAATTTTGAACCAAATACATTAACTTTTGTTGACCAATTTTTGCTTATATTTTGGGACGGAGGGAGTATATTTTTGTGGTAAATTCAATTGTGAAATTGGTTAATATTTTTTTAAAGAATAAATTGGTTAATGCTACAACTCAATTTTTTGTTTTACAAAAATTATTCTCTATAATAAAAAAAGTTTTTTCCAAAAATAAAAAATTTTGCCAAAAAAAGGTATTATTCATCGTATAATTATGACGAACAATACCCCAAATGTTGAATTTGTATCTAAAATGAGTGTTCAAATTGTACCTTTCTTTAATTATAGTCTATCTCGGTCCGACCTATTTCAACCTATATGTTTAACTCCCAAGACTACTGTGATTATTTTTATTTTGTCAATGTGTAATTTATAAGGATACATGCTAGTATTCCGTGTCTTATTCCGGTAAATTTTTGAAACTAAACTCAAAATATAGAAGTAGGATGACTTATCAATCATGCATCCAATATTTTTTTTTGAAGGAATGCATCCAATATTTTGTATACTCTTGTCGTTAGTTAAATTCTTTTTAATGAAAAATAGGAAAGTAATATTTATATATGCATACACAAACAATATTAATATTGTCCACACATTAATTTTCATCAGTTCAAACAAGTTAATTATTTTTATTGGATTGATCAAATATTAAAATTATTTGGTAATTTGTCAAATAATTTGAATGAGCGTATATGCATTATGGATAATGCAATGGTATTATATATTGAACAAATTAATGCCATGAATTAAAAATACTACCCCGTAGATAGCACGAAAGTTCTCAAACAAAACCAATGAATTTCCATGAAAAGTATCATCATTATTATTATAGTGCAAATCTGGCCAAAAGAAATCAATAGACATGTAAACACTTTTGATTTTTTTTTTCTTGTTGATGCACTTCAAACAAGTAAAAGTCTACGGCACGTGATCTCAGTGTGACGACTGCATGCAGCTAGAGCGATCTATAAATACTAATCTCACATCCTTGCATTTCATCACTCATACATTCATTTAGTCACCTAGTTATTCCACTAATTTAAATTTCAATAAGCCAAAATTCATTACAATTTTTTTTATCAATACCAAAAGAATCATGTCTATGAACCGTGAAAGTAACCATCCAAAAATAGTATCAAAAATAGGCATAATAGGAGGTGGAGTAAGTGGCATAGCAATTGCAAAACAGCTATTACACCACAATCCTATTGTATTTGAAGCCACTGACTCCATTGGTGGGGTATGGAAGCATTGTACTTACAATTCTACAAAGCTTCAATCTCATCGTAGAGATTATGAATTCACTGATTTCCCTTGGCCTAATAGAGATAACTCTGATTTTCCTACACACACGGAAGTGTTGGATTATTTGCGATCATATGCTAAACACTTTGATTTGGTAAAGAATATTAGGTTTAACTCTAAGGTAGTGGAACTCAAGTTCACTGGTAACCCCAAGTTTGGAGGAGTAGGACTACCTAATGATCTTGATTATGGAAGTTTACTTCCGGGGCAGTCTATGTGGGATGTTGCTGTGCAGACAAATGACTCAGATACCATTCAGGTCCTCATTCACCTCTAACTTAACTATGTTTTTAATGGCAACTAAACTATTTTATATATTTCAAACTCAAATTTAATTAGCTATTTTGTATTTGGGTTAGAGTACCTTATTACTCTTGTTAATCAATTTTGCTTATCTAAAGAAAACTAGCTTCCAGAGCTTCACAAACTAATTGATACTTTTAAAAGACATCTAACGTGGACCTGGTTCAAAAGCAGACCTTATTGTTTTTTATAAATCTTAATAAAATATTATATTTGTTCTAAATTTTTTATAATTATAAAATTATTTTTTTACTAACATAATACTACTTTTGAATCATTTTTAAGAGATCATATTAGATACATCCATACTTTTAGTATATGAACAATTTATATATGATGAACACGACTCCCTATATTTAATTAAACATGAGAGGATCCACATTTATATTCACTCCACATACTTCTAAATTCCCTCACAATGTAAATAATATGTTCTCTCGTCTCTTCACCTCGACAAAATGATAAAATGGATAGTTAGATAAATTAAATGTAAAACTATAAATTGTTTTAATTTGTAATATTATTTTAAAACTTGTGTTGAGTCTAATTCAAGTCTACAAATTGACTTGTTAGGTGAAAAGTGTCAACATTTATAAATATTGTTTCACACAATATTAAATATATTCAAATGCATTTGAATAAGTGGCGATCAAATTTGGTAGATGAGAAAAATAAAATCAGTAAAAATAAAAATAAAATAAAAATCAGCTCATCTTTAACTTTTTTCATTGTGTAGATTAGATGATTTCATTCAAAGCTATACTGTCAGCTTCTTTTTTCTTTTTTAATAAATTCCAAAGGGTGCTATATATTAACAAAAATGGTGCAAAGGCGGATCTTTACCATTATTAGCACAAAAAAAAAAAAGAATTTCATAATAATAAAAAATTAAAAACAAAAATAATATTTTATTAAAATTTACCAAAAGTAGGAGGATCACCGTTGCAACGGGTCTATATTTTATTAAAATTATATTATGCAGAGAAGGTTTTTAATAATTTGAGCATTCACATGTACGTACACTTTTTTTTATACATAAATGTACGTATATGAGCGTATGAATTGCACTGATAATTATTTTTTTATTCAAGTTTCAGTGGTATAGTTTCGAGTTTGTGGTGGTTTGCGTAGGCAAATATGGGGACATACCAAAGATTCCAGTATTTCCACACAAAAAAGGCCCTGAGGTATTCAATGGCAAGGTCCTTCATACACTTGATTACTGTAAACTGGACCAACAAGCTGCTAATCAACTTCTCAACAACAAAAAGGTTGTGGTGGTTGGTTTCAAAAAATCTGCTATCGATTTAGCTGTGGAGTGTGCACAGGCTAACCAAGGTAATTAATCAAAACCTAATCTCAAGTTACTCGATCATAAATATTTATGTAAAAATATGTGTGGCATTTCATAATTAATCTACATCATGCATATCATCTACGTAAAAAAATATAGATGAGAGGATTTTAATTATTTTTATTCTTCTCAAATTATGATTGATTACAATACCAAATTTGATTGCCACTTATTAAAATGCATTTTCTGAATATATGTATGTACGTACGTGTGTGTACACACATAAAAATATGTGTAGATATATTTTCAAAGTCAACTTCATAATGCCTTTCACACACAAAAAAAAGTCAGCTTCATAACTATTTGCATTAAATAAAAAAACTATTTGCATTAAATAAGATTGTGATTTTTAGTCTTTGAAAAACATAATTTTAATATCGAGAAAAAAAAATTAGTTGAGGAATAATATAACTGGGGGTCTTCATCAATTCTTGGCGGCCTATATCTGATTATATTCTCTCGGTTATTGTTTTGTTGTTTTTGACAAAATATAATAAAAGCACGTTTTGATGAAAGGTAAGCAACTGCAGTTAGGCATGTTTGTAGCACAATTTTCATTCAGCTTTCTTTGGTCATTTTCATACTATTTAGTTTTCCAATTTTAGTGTTTCTTTTGGTTGAAAGGTAAGCTATATATGTTATCCAATTTGATGGTGTGACACGTTTCATGGCCACAATTAAGCATATTGTATTAGATGCTTATAAAAAAAATTATTGTATTAGATAATTTACAATTATTTTGCATCAATTTAATATGTTAGTAATTAATTTGACTAATTTATTTTTCTTCTACAAATTTGACTAATTTGTTAGAAATTTATCTACCACTTGTTTGTTGGACACTTTCCCTACCTTACAAATTTGCCTTTTATATTCCATTTTGTCGCTTATTGGGTTGTGGGACATGATGACAGTATTTTTCTCCATTTATTGGGACGAGAGTAATATGCATGGTGCATTGGCGCTTGTTCGTCGTTTTTCTATTCTCATGTTGTCATTTTCAGTTCTTTATTTTACTATAATATTTTATGCGTGCAAAGTGTAAAGGTTATTGGCTAATGTAACTAATTTATTGTCATTGACTCTTTCTTTGAACGTTTATGTTAAGTAGGGTGTTATTTTCTGATTTTGCTATATGCATGCTTTGATTGGACGCTATGTAAATAAAGAATTTTTAACTTACGTACGAAGTGCTGTTCTTTTTATTTTACACTCCTACGGTATTCCATGAAAATTACATTAAAATAAAAACATAGAATTCATATTTGATACGATTTAACTAAATTATGAATATTTTGGCTTTCTTCTAGATCAACCACAGCTCTTAGTTTTTTATACTTGGATCAAACAAATAATTTGCGAGCCGGTATTTTATTTTATTTTGAAAAACAACAATCACACACATAGACTCTTCTATGGTATACTTGTTGAATTGAAAAATGAATTTCAATGACTTGACTCTGACTTTCATCTTATTTTCCCACATAAATTAGAGCCACGTGTGCCAGTTTTACACTATAGGATGTGTACCAATATAAATTAACTAAAATTTCAATACCCCATTCTGTGATTATATAAATAAATATCAACACATCAACTTTATAATTAAAAAAGCCTACTAGTAAGTGGGAAAAATATGTTGATACATGTCAACGGATAAAGTCCACATTATTTAATTTGTCAAACTACAATTCTTGCATTTGTTTCTTAAATTTCAACATGTATAGTATAACTAATTAATTGCTTTGTCAAAAAAAAAAGTATATGACTAGTGCTGACTTGTTTTTGAAGGAATTGAAGGAAAACCATGCACCATGTTGATAAGGACTTTGCATTGGACAGTTCCACATTACTGGATATGGGGTTTGCCATTTTTCTTGTTCTACTCAACAAGATCTTCTCAGTTACTCCATGAAAGACCAAACCAAGGCCTACTCAAAGCTCTTCTCTGCTTCATATTATCTCCAATGGTATAATTTTTTTTATTTTTTTTATCAAGTAGTTTAGTGGCTAGAAATTCACCTCTTACCGGTGAATAAGTGGGGTATCCGAGGTTTGAACCTCAGCCCCTGTATATATTATGCAATGTCCCTACCTACTGAGCTAAACTCACGCGGACATCCAATGGTATAAATGTAATTAACATTTGTCACTAACCGAATCATATCATATAATAATGCATACATCATTGAACAAATACTATTATGACTGCTAAATATGTAACTAATTGTTCCATGATATGCAATCTATTATAGAGGCTTGGCATTTCAAAGTTCATTGAGTCCTACCTTCTGTGGAAACTTCCTTTGGAGAAGTATGGATTAAAACCAGAACACCCTTTTGTGGAGGATTATGCATCATGTCAAATGGCTATCATGCCAGAAAATTTCTTCTCTGAGGTGGAAAAAGGCAAAATTCTATTTAAAAAAGCATCAAAGTGGTGGTTTTGTACTGAAGGAATCGAATTTGAAGATAACACTAAGGTGGAAGCTGATGTAGTGATCCTTGCAACTGGTTTTGATGGAAAGAAAAAGATCAAAACCATTTTACCAGAGCCTTTTTGTAGCCTGTTGGAGTACCCCTCTGGTCTTATGCCTTTATACAGGTAATAAATACTTGTTTATGATTCATTTTGCGTTTTCAAAAGAATATATATGAGAAGCTAATGTCTTGATTTATGCTAATCATGATAGGGGAACCATACATCCGTTGATTCCAAACATGGCATTTGTGGGATATGTTGAGAGCGTTTCAAATCTTCACTCTTCAGAGCTACGCTCGATGTGGCTTTCTGGACTTGTAGATGAAAAATTCAAGCTTCCAAAAGTTGAAAGAATGCTATCACAAACTCTTAAGGAGACAGAAGTAATGAAAAGGTCTACAAGGTTCTATAAGAGACACTGCATTTCAACATATAGCATTAACCATAGTGATGAAATATGTAACGATCTCGGATGGAATTCGTGGAGGAAGAAGGACTGGATATCTGAAGCATTTGGACCCTATAGTAGTCAAGACTATGAGAAGGAAGATTGAATACATATCTTATAATCATTATAGTAGCCACTGCATAAATAATAGTAAACATATAAGAAAAATAACAGCATGTTTTCCCCTTTAAAATTAAATGAGAGGGGAAAATGTAGTGATTTTTTTTATTTCTTTTCAAAATGGTGTGCTAAATAATATGTTTCTGAAATGTAATCATAAATCTTTCGTGGTTTATAATCAAATAAATCATAGAAATTTCTGAACATTGTTATCTCACATAGCAAGCTCAAACTTACCATGTGCCGAAGATATTGATATGTGACAGTGTTTGTGACAATTGAAGGTAATATTTCCATCACGATACGTTACAATTGTTAATTTGCTCTCTATCGGAGAAGAAATATTTTTTTTTTATCACTTTCATGTGACCAAAGTGATAAAAATCATCCACTTAATTACAATGATTACAAACAATTCATAGTTACATACTAGACCAACTCTGTATTAAGGTGCAATGATCATAAGAAATCACCACTCCCCACTCTTTCCTTACCTTGTTACCCTCCTCACTCAACAAGGTAACTGAAGTGAATGAAAGTAAGTGATTTTCATTATTGATCAAGAGTTTACATGTGCTATTTATATACAAATGGTATTGTACTATCAACTATATTGTACTACACTAAAATTGTACTACACAGAGATAACTTGTACTACAAGTTATTAGGATTAGTGAGCTTCTCATCCTCTATTTGCTCAAAGTGCAATAAATGCCTACATTTCATGCAATGCATTGGTTAATTAATAGGCACAAAAATTATGCAGTGAAAATTCTGAGTTTTACCATATGAGACGAATAATCATTGCCACGTATCCCAACAACATCTACTCCTGCTTTCTTGAACTTCTCATATGAACCCTAAAAGAGCAGACCTGCAATAATAAGTAAATAAAAACTGGCACCTTAACTATATCAGTAGGAGAATGGAAATGGTTTATTGTATTTGCTGTACTCTGCATAATCTAATTTCATGTCTTACCATATTGGATTTATATCATAATCCTCCATGTACCATAAACAACTACTGCTGGGATGTCAATCCCATCACTATGATCAAGTTGAACGCAGCAACATGTGTACAAAACTTTTTATGAAAGGAATATCTCAACCCCTCACATGAATACTCTTATTTTCTCTCTTGATCAATGATTCTATGAAATGTCACAATTCTATCCCTTTACTGAGATATAACAGATTATATACTACCATGTTACAAAAAGTAGTCATAAAGTTAGAGAAAACGGTCATTTTGGTGTTGAATGTGTGAGACGTTGTCACTATAGTCTCTAAATATTGTATCGAAATTGCAATCCCTAATTTTTTGTGATTAATTTTCACACTAAATTGACCAATGAAAAACACATTCGAAAACTCAATTGACTACCAAAAAACAAATACGAGGACCAAAATGCTTAATAAAAAAGAGACTTTGTATGTGTTGATAATTTCGATTCATTCGACTCGGGAACTATAATGGTTGTTTAACTGAATTACCAACTAACTTAACCAACGAGCTGATTAGAACTAACTACTATTAACTAACCGCGAAGATCCAACATAAGGAGGATCAGATCTCAAACTCTAGCTACTAACATTAACATAACATACTAACTAACAACTAACGTCTGCCTATCAAAATAAATAAAATAATCCTTAATTTTTTTTTATCATATTTCATTCTTAGGAAAGTACAATTTTTTTTACAAAATTAAATACTAACGCAAGTAGGAAAATAATTTTTTTTACGAGGTTGCTTCGATGCCATACTGACATTAGAAAAATAATCATAATAAGAAAATTGAAAAAGATGGTTGTGAAAGCTGCATTGTTTTGTTACTGTAGTTTGTAGATTTGGACGGTGTTGTGAGAACTCTTGTTAAGGTCATAGTCACATAATATTTTTGACATGTTACGAACCGCGTGTATCAGTTTGTGGTACGTACTTTTGCAAATTGATTCGCATATATTTTTGTCTATAAATCGTTGAAACTGAGGAACCGAGACGAGTGGGTGGAGAATGGAGATCGAAGAAAGAGGAAGAAATTTAATCTTTCTCTAAATTCTCTCTTTCTCTTCATTTTGTAGACGGGTGAGTTTGAGTTTTTTTTATTCAAAATAACTCATACACATCATATTTTTAAAAAAAAAACTCATACACATCATTTTTCTTCGTTTAATCTAAATAAAAGCTGTTCACTTTATGTTTCTTCGTTTAAGGTTACATTAACTATTCTTTTTCTTTATGTTACTTATACATTTACCTTCTCAATTATTTTTAAATTATTTTTTAAGGAGTCTTATCAACTATATTAAACTTAAATTACTGAAAGAAAAAAAGTAAATAACTGAATAAATGAATTTACTACATATTAAAAAAAATACTTGCTTCAATAGTGTAATATTTTTTTATCCTGTTAAAAAAAAGAATGTGATATTTTAACAAGAGGGTGTCTTTTAACAAACATACCTGCCAAAACATTTTAAAAATTTGTTTGACAGAGTATCGTTAGATTAGTATAGGATACAGTCAAAAAAAGTTGATTTAATGTGTAAGTAGTTCATTGATATCGTGCAAAGATGAGTTCAACTCACGACCAGCGTGAGTATTTTGTTAGTGTGTAATATATGTAACAACATCTTTATTTTTTTTAAAGAAAAATAGCTTATAGCATTTCATTATTTAAAATGTGTGTATATCTACCAAGATTTGAAAACTAGCCGAATATATGGCCACTTTAAATAATTTATGGACTGCCTCATTTGTTTGTCTCATCACAAAATCAGCACTAGAGTTTACATAATATGTAAGCACATCTGATAGTACGTTTGATCCACTAATAAATAAATGAATAAACATATATTTTTAGCTGTAGTGTATTTGATTTTAAAACTGTTTCTGGAATTGAACAAATTGGAGGGTAAGAAATTGAAAAAAAAAACTGAAATTCATGTTTCTAACAAAATCCATTCAAAAAGAAAAATGTCCCTCCCTAATTCACATGACAACTTTTTGAGTGTGTCTTTTAGTTTAAAAATAAATAAACGTGTTAAAAAATCTAGATATTTATGTTTGTTTACTACCAATAAAAGTTATTTTTTAAAGAAAATAGCTTTCAATTAGTTCATGTGTTACTCCTTGTGTTTGATTATTATTATTCTTTTTAGAAAAGCTTATCCTAATTGTTTTTCATTTTAGAGTAAAAAATGATTTATTTTAAGAATTCTAAATATACACTTAAAGTGACCAAAGTGATTTTTTTAAAGAAAAAATAAGATTTTTTCTTAAAAAAATCTAAAACAAACACACCCCTTTTTTTACCCTTTATCACAAAGACAACTTATCTATAACACCCAAATAACATTTTACTCACCAAACATCTCACAAGACAAAAAAAAATGTTCAATATCTTAAAAGTTCTTTTTTTATATGCAATACTTATAATTTGCAAATCAAACTGATCATTTTGTAAACTCTTGAAATCCAACTCTCTTGTAAACAAAATAAAGACTAGCAGGATGAATTATCAAACATCCAATATTTTGGGTACTCTTGGCGTTAATAAACATTTTTTTAAAGAATAATAGGAAAGTAATTATATATGTGTACACAAACAATATTTAGTCCAACGAAACAATTATGTTCAATTGATTAAGGAGCTCCATCAAAGGATGAATTATTCAGAAGAACCTGAATTTGGTTTTTAAGTGAAACAATTTTTGACCCGACTTTATTTACATCCCACCGAACTTCGGATTTTCAAGACCCCGAGTTTTTCAAGAATTTAAATGAGCATATATGTATTATGGAGAATGGTGTGGTATTATATACACTCTCCGGTCACTATTATAAGCAAAAATTTACATTTTAAATTCATTCAATTCATGAACAAATTAATTAATGCCCTGAATTGAAAGACTACCCTGTAGATTTTTGTTTTTTTTAATTAAATACTACCCCTTAGATATATAGCACGAAATTGATTATTTTTATTGGATTAATGCAGCTAGAGCAATCTATAAATACTAATCTCCAATCCTTGCATTTCATCACTCTCACACATTCATTAGTCACCTAGTTTACTTCTTTTTAAAATTTCAACATACCAAAATTCATTACAATTTTTTTTTATCAATACCAAAAGAATCATGTCTATGAACCGTGAAAATAACCATCCAAAAATAGTATCAAAAATAGGCATAATAGGAGTAAGTGGCATAGCAATTGCAAAAGAGCTATTACACCACAATCCTATTGTATTTGAAGCCACTGACTCCATTGGTGGGGTATGGAAGCATTGTACTTACAATTCTACAAAGCTTCAATCTCATCGTAGAGATTATGAATTCACTGATTTTCCTTGGCCTAACAGAGATAATCCTGATTTTCCTACACACGTGGAAGTGTTAGATTATTTGCGATCATATGCTAAACACTTTGATGTGCTAAAAAATATCAGGTTTAACTAGGTAGTGGAACTCAAGTTCAATGGTAACCCCAAGTTTGGAGGAGTAGGACTACCTCGTGATCTTGATTATGGAAGTTTACTCCCGGGACAGTCTATGTGGGATGTTGCTGTGCAGACCAATGACTCAGATACCATTCAGGTCCTCATTCACCTCTAACTTAACTATTTTTTTTAATGGCAACTGAACTATTTTATGTATTTCAAACTCTAATTTAATTAGCTTTTCTGAATTTGAGTTAGAATACCTTATTACTCTTGTTAATCAATTTTGCTTATCTAAAGAAAACTAGATTGATACTTTTAAGAGACGTCTAATATGGACCTGGTTCAAAAGTGGGCTTTATTATTTTTAATAAATCTTAGTAACATATTATATTTGTTCTACATTTTTTATTATGAACATTTTAGTATGAACATTTTTTAAAAGAGTTCAAAAGTGGACCTTAAGTTTAGCTGTATTGATTGATATTATTTCCTCTATCCAAATTTCAGTGGTACAGTTTCGAGTTTGTTGTGGTTTGCTTAGGGAAAAATGGGGACATACCAAAGATTCCAGTATTTCCACGCAAAAAAGGCCCTGAGGTATTCAATGGCAAGGTCCTTCATACACTTGATTACTGTAAACTGGACCAACAAGCTGCTAATCAACTTCTCAACAACAAAAAGGTTGTGGTGGTTGGTTTCAAAAAATCTGCTATCGATTTAGCCATGGAGTGTGCACATGCAAACCATGGTAATTAACTAAAACCTACTCTCAAGTTACTTGATTATGAACTTTTATTTAATTAAAAAATCATCTACTATATATATAAGTAAATAATATATAAGGTCATTTTCTCTTTGGCCCTTCTCCACAATCAATCACATGATTTCAATGGAGGCATTATTGTAATTAGCTAATACAAGCTTCTTTTCAAGCCATTCTCTAAAGCTTCAATTTTAAAATTTAATGCGGCTACAGGAATTATCATGCACCTACAGGAATACTACAGGAAGACTAACACAAATATCTGACGTTATCTTTTTATATTAATACTTTTTATCTACTACTGTATTAAAATTAAGGCAAAATTAGGCAATTAGTCTTTAATTTAATTTTATGTGATACTTTCGTTCTTTATCTTTTTTTTGTTCTGATTTAGTCTTTTATGTTATAAAATGACATTATCTTATCATTTTTTTATGAGATTTTTCAATGAAATCTGATTTTTTAGGTTTGTATAATGAAGATTTGTGTTTTTTATGAGTTTGATGAATATTTTTGTAGTTTTTTATTCTTTTTTTCATAAAAAGAGATAACTATGTTGACATTTTATAACATAAAAGACTAAATCGTGACAAAAAAAATAAAGGATGAAAGTGTTATCTAAAATTAAGTTAAAAGACGAATTGTGTAATTTTACTTAAATTAACGTCGTCCAACAACTTTCCTAATTTGTACTGGGTTAATCTTTTATTAATGTCCCTAATTTAATGGGTTACAAAGTCATTTGCGATACTGATATGTGGCAAGAAATGAGTAAATTCATGTCTTTTTACAAGGCTTTTTAGTTACTTGTTTTACAAGTTACCTAACGAAAAAATAGAATTTATGAATAAATGCCAATTATGTTTTGTATGCCTTATTCTTCCCAATTTGTGTAGGAAAAAGCAAGCCAGGATTTGAAATTAGCAAGAAATCAAGAAGAAAAGATTGTGGAAGCTCGCTCAGCGCGCTCATGGCGAAGGAATGGCGAGTTGAAGCAGGGATTTTCAAGATGTTTCAAAGACTGACTCGCATGGCGAGTCCTTGGCGAGCTCAGACACGGATTTTCAGGAGCAGCGGAACTTGATTTCGCTCAGCGAAATATTCATCGCTCAGCGAGATCCAAGGCGGTTTAATGCTATGTGAAGACGTGGCTGAAAACCACTGGCAGAGGAATCTTAACTCGCCGAGCGAAGTAAATCTCGCTGAGCGAAATGTCACTTATAGGTTTTAGTATTTAAGCTTTGTTTCAGCTTTTAGAAATTATTATTAAGATTTTATTAAGAACATATTTTAGAGTTTTTAAACAGAGAATAGGGCAAAAAGAGGTGAACTTCAAAGGACAAAAGGGATCAAGTATAGATCAACTAAGGGTTTTAGAGAAATCAAAGCTTAGCCATGATCTTCATCTTTTCTCCAACTTTTGTAATGTTGTCATGAAAATGATCAACTAAATCTCCTTTGTTGGGATTAGAGGTAATGAATCAAGCCTAGATGTACTCTTTGATCATGTAAATATATGATTCTAGTATTTTATATCATATTGAGTTTATTCTTGTTATTCAATCTTATGTATGATTTAGTGTTATTGAAAAATACCTTTAAATCTAGGGTTAGAATAATCTTCTATTAAAACAAGAATTCTAGACACGGAATTATGTTTTGATAATCACTTAAAGCATCAAGACTTAATGCTATTGGATCGTTTAATAGATTGAGAAATCGTCGATTAAACGATACGATCGATCTCACAACATTATTTAGACATAAATGACGTTGTCGAGTGAAGCGTGATAATATCGTTAAAAAGAATTAAAACTAGAATCCATATATATATGATCATTCGAATATTGTCAATGCTTGATTTATGAACTTTGATTCCGACGCTTTTATGCCCTATTACTCGTCATATTTATTTACATTCTAAAGTCGAATAGTTTTTAGTGAACAAAAGATTAAACCCTAACTTAAAATGATAATCGATGTTGAATGGTTTAAGGTATCGCGCCAATCCCTGTGGAGACGATCCTAATATACTCACGTGTAGATAGGAATATGAGTTGTGAAAGAAATAACATCAGATACATGATTCTTAAAAATTATTAACAAACTTCTTTCGAAAAATAAACGGTTAGAGTAGAAAAATGAACAATTTCTTTCTTTTTTGTTAGCAAACAGCAAAGCAATTGGATATTATATGTTGTTTTACGCTATTAACATCGATGATGTGAGTTTGTTTATAGATTCATCCTTTTTGTTTTAAGCGACTTTGAATTTGTATTGTATCGATGTACACTATCAATTTGAATGAATAAATTAGATATTATTTGTTACTAATTATTACTATTAATATTAATATATTAAAATTGATGTCTATCAAATTGTCTAAAATATCTTCAATTAGAATATTAATCTCACTAATTGTACGGGATTCATAGTCAAATTATTATTAAATAATAAGAAAAATAATAATAATGTATTATGACATAAATATAGGAAAACAGTTTATTTTCCTATTTTATGCCATCAATATAAGAAAACGGTTTGTTATCATCTCTTTTAATATCACAAATTTGCATATAAAAAAATTAATAGAAACATCACATTAATGTTGATATTTTTAAAATAACCACGAGTTTTTAAAATTCTATCATATCGATTTTCTCATTCTAGTACATGAAAATTTTCTTACGCATAAAAACACACCTTGATTTATCTTGTATATGGTATCTTTGTTTTTATCCTTGTCAAATTCCTACAGAGAAACTTGAAAGTGTCAAAATATAAGCTGGGCATCAGCAAAACCCATATTCAACAACAAAAATAGTTGCACTTGAAAAGAATAGAAAAATTATGACAAGGACCTAAAAAATTGTTTCTATGCTATACTTGTTGAATTGAGAAAATGAATTTTCAATGACTTGACTCTGACTTTCATCTTATTTTCCCACATAAATTAGAGCCACGTGTGCCAGTTTTACACTAGAATGTGTACTAATATAAATTAACTCAAATTTCAATACCCCATGTCTTGGATTATATAAATATCAACACATCAACTTTATAATTAAAAAAGCCTACTAGTAAGTCCATATTACTTAATTTGTCAAACGACAATTCTTGCTTTTGTTTCTTAACGTTCAACATATAAGTAATTAATTGCTTTGTCAAAAAAAAAAGTATATGACTAGTGCTGACTTGTTTTTGAAGGAATTGAAGGAAAACCATGCACCATGTTGATAAGGACTTTGCATTGGACAGTTCCACATTACTGGATATGGGGTTTGCCATTTTTCTTGTTCTACACAACAAGATCTTCTCAGTTACTCCATGAAAGACCAAACCAAGACCAACTCAAAGCTCTTCTCTGCTTCATATTATTTCCAATGCTATAATTTTTTTTTATTTTTTTATCAAGTAGTTTAGTGGCTAGAAATTCACCTCTTACCGGTGAATAAGTGGGGTATCCTAGGTTTGAACCTCAGCCCTGTATATATTATGCAATGTCCCTACCAACTGAGCTAAACTCACGCGGACATCCAATGGTATAAATGTAATTAACATTTGTCACTAACCGAATCATATCATATAATAATGCATACATCATTGAACAAATACTATTATGACTGCTAAATATGTAACTAATTGTTCCATGATGTGCAATCTATTATAGAGGCTTGACATTTCAAAGTTCATTGAGTCCTACCTTATGTGGAAACTTCCTTTGGAGAAGTATGGATTAAAACCAGAACACCCTTTTGTGGAGGATTATGCATCATGTCAAATGGCTATCATGCCAGAAAATTTCTTCTCTGACGTGGAAAAAGGCAAAATTCTATTTAAAAAAGCATCAAAGTTGTGGTTTTGTACTGAAGGAATCGAATTTGAAGATAACACTAAGGTGGAAGCTGATGTAGTGATCCTTGCAACTGGTTTTGATGGAAAGAAAAAGATCAAAACCATTTTACCAGAGCCTTTTTGTAGCATGTTGGAGTACCCCTCTGGCCTTATACCTTTATACAGGTAAGAAGTACTTGTTTGTGATTCATTTCGCGCTTTGAAATGAATATACTAGAGAAACTAATAGCTTGATTTATGCTAATCATGAAAGGGGAACCATCCATCCATTGATTCCAAACATGGTTGTTATGGATGCAAGCAACCAGGGCACTTGATCTCTCATTGTCCGGAGAGGAGGGTTAAAGGTGTAACAGAAAATACTACTACTAGCAAGGGCAGAGTGTACTCCCTAGATGGCAAGATGACTCTAGTTAATGAAGATTTGATCGCCGGTATGTGTTATCTTGGCCAGAATCCAATTAAAGTTCTTTTTGATTGTGGTGCAACTTGTTCTTTAATTTCGTATAAGTGTGTAGAAACACTACAGTTACCTTTGTCCCCATTGATTCCTCCAATGACGGTATATACCGCCACAGATGGCGGATTTTAGCCAGTGATGTATGCGAGAACTGTCTTATTACCGTGTCCAACAAGACATACTATATAGACTTAGTGTGTCTCCCCATGGAGCAGCTTGATGTAATTTTGGGCATGGATTGGCTCTCTGCTAACCATGTGTATATTGGATGTTCCGAGAAGAGTATCTACATGCCTACAAGTGATACGACCGAAGGTGTGGCTTTATCTGAATTGATTAATCACACTCACCAGTTAATTCAGTTTGTTTTTACTAAGGATATGGGTTTCTATGTTATACTCACTGTGACTTCAGAACCAGAGCTAAGTCCCAGTGACATTCTGATTGTTAATGAATATCCAGATGTTTTTCCTTCCGATATAATCAGCCTACCTCCAGAGCGTGAAATTGAATTCTCCATTGATCTTATACCGGAGCGGAGCCAGTGTCTGTGGCACCGTATAGAATGTCACCTTCAGAACTTAAGGAGTTGAAATCCCAGCTAGAGGAATTGATCCAGAAGCATTTCATCAGACCGAGTGTATCTCCTTGGGGTGCACCAGTTTTGCTAGTTAAAAAGAAAGATGGTAGTATGAGGTTGTGTATAGACTACCGCCAACTGAATAAGGTGACCATCAAGAATAAGTATCCTCTTCCAAGAATTGACGATCTCTTAGATCAACTTAAAGGAGCGATAGTATTCTCTAAGATTGATCTTAGATCCGGTTACCACCAGATTCGCATCAAGTCCTCGGATGTGTACTAAACGGCGTTCAGAACGCGCTATGGGCACTACGAATTCTTGGTTATGCCTTTCGGTGTAACTAACGCTCCAGCCGTGTTTATGGATTACATGAACATAATTTTTCAACCCTATCTGGATCAGTTTGTAGTGATCTTCATCGATGACATCCTGATCTATTCCAAGGACTCTCATGAGCATGCCCAACATCCGAGGATCGTTTTTAATGTTCTCAGGGAGAAGAAGTTATACGCCAAATTCAATAAGTGTGAATTTTGGCTATCAGAAGTTAAGTTTTTGGGTCATGTCATTTCTAAAGGAGGAGTGACCGTAGATTCATCCAAAGTTGAAGCTGTCCTTAATTGGGCCAGACCCAAGAATGTGGCCGAAGTTAAAAGTTTCTTGGGCTTAGCAGGTTACTACCGAAGATTCATTATGAAGTTTTTCCAGATTGTCTTACCTTTGACACGACTCACCAGGAAGGATGTGCCCTTTATTTGGGACGAAGAATGCAAGGAGAGTTTCAGAACTTTGAAGAGAAAATTGACTAAAGCACTCGTGTTGGCGTTACCGGATCTCGACAAGAGATACATCGTTTTCTACGATGCATCCTCTAAGGGACTTGGTAGTGTACTCTTACAAGGAGAGAATGTGATAGCATATGCGTCTAGACAGCTTAAGACTCATGGGTATAATTGCCCCACTCATGACCTTGAGTTAGCGGCCATAGTCTTTGCATTGAAAGTGTGGAGGCATCATTTATATGGTGTGCAGTATGACATGTTCAGTGACCATTGAAGGTGAGAAAAACACACACAAGAAGGGGGGGGGGGTTGAATTGTGTGGACTCAAAAATTGGTTTCTTTTCTTCTCAAAACTTAAGACAAGCTTAGAATCAGGTTCTGAACTATTATCAAAGTGTTTATGCAGCGGATACAATTGTAAAGAGAGAAAGGAAGAGAGACACACAAAGTTTTTATACTAGTTCCTTCCACAAGTTGGAAGTAGTCTAGTCCCCTTGTTACTAACAAGAGATTTCAACTATAATCAAACTGATTACAATTACTCAGACCACAAAGGAATGAGATTTCCAGTTGCTCAACCACAAAGGAAGATACTTATATTGTCCAGACCACAAAGGAATGACACTACCTTGCTCAGACCACAAAGGAATGAGACTCCTTGCTCAGACCACAAAGGAATGAGACTCTAACTTGCTCAGAACACTAAGTAATGAGGCTTATGATGCTTAGCACGCAGACTAAGACTTGAACCAAACTTGAATTACAAAGAAAGTAAGTTTGGGTTGAACACTTGATAAAATATCAGAGGTGTTCACTTAATACAACTCAGGATTAAGACTCTAGACTTAAGAAATTCTAAGATTACAAGTTTGTAAGAATTCTTAAGAGTTTTGGTGACACTCGTATTTTTACAGCAAAACAGAGCAAGTTTCAGACAGATTTTGTTCCAAGAGTCTTAGCAAATTTCTTCTTCAATTCTTCTTCCTTATATAGAGGGAATTAGAGCTGTTGAAGAAAGCCAGGAATTAAGCAAAGAGCCGTTGCAATTTGAGAGCTAGGATAGCTGAAATTGTGTGCTGAACTTTGCAGAAAACCAGAGTGCAGCAGCCATTTTTGAATTTGCTTTCCTTAAAAGCTGGGGAATGTTCAGGTCAGGGAGACAACTGTTCCATTGGAGTTGTTCTGACATTGCAGGCATTAAATGTGCACAGTAACAGTTGCTTTTCTTGCCACATCAGACTTCAGAAGCTTCTGCGTGAACAGTACTTCATAAGCTCTCTTCAGAAGCACTGTTCATCAGACGCACTGTTCATCAGACGCACTTCTTCAGACATTGACTTTTGTTGACCTTCAGAAGCACTGTTCATCAGACGCTACCTTCAGACGTTGACTTTCGTTGACCCTCAGACTCAGCCTTCAGACGCTGCCTTCAGACGCACGCTTCAGACTCAGCCTTCAGACTCAGTTTTCCCTCAACTTTGCAACATTGCCTCTAAGCTTTCCTTCTTGCTCTTAGCTTGTTCTTCCATAACCATTATCAAATACCAATCATTAAGAACATGGTTCTGAAATAACTTGAACAAAGCATTAGCAAATACCAATTTTCTTTTTAACACTTTGTTATCATCAAAACCTTAAAGAGAGATGTTCATACAAATTGTTCCAACAATCTCCCCCTGTATTCAGAAGAGAGTTGTTCACATTTTTTTCCAACAATCTCCCCCTTTTTGATGATGACAAACATAAGTATTAATCAGAAAATTGTTGTTAATTTAATTAACAAGTTAACTGCAGGGTATGAGGTTTGTAAGCTCCCCCTGAGTCTGATCCAGGTTAATTAAATTCAATTAAAATCAAAACATGTGAAAATTTCAGAATTGTTGTTAAGTTTAATTAACAAGCTGACTTCAGGAGAGGTTTGCAAGCTCCCCCTAGGTCTGACATTCCTCAAGGTTAGGTTTGTAAGCTCCCCTTGATTCTTATCCAAGTTAATTAAACTCAACTTAAAACAATCAAGTGAAATTAACACTCAGAATTGTAAATAACTTGCTGACTTCAGGTTTTGAGGTTTGTAAGCTCTCCCCCTAAGTCTGATAATCCACAGGATGAGTTTTGTAAGCTCCCTGAGTCTTATCCAAGTTATTTTAAATTCATTTTAACTCACTAAGAGTTATGTATTTTACAGAAATTCAATTCAGAGGCTAAGAGTTAAAAACAGTTCTTATAAGTTAAATCCAATCAGACTTTAACTTATGTTCAGAGCCTCAGGCATTAAGGCCTTTTACTCCCCTTTCATAAGCAAATTACTGACAGAATTTAACTTATGTTTTGAGCTCAGGAGCTTTAATACTTGTTTACCCTCTACTCCCCCTTTTGTCATCAACAAAAAGAAAGTTTCATAAAGAAAAATTTCAGAATTTTGAGAGAGTTTGAAAAACATGTGAGATAATCATGCAATCATATGAGTAATCAAGCAGCAAAGATGAGAATCAGAGCAGACTTGATCAGACATGAGATATATGACATTACTTTTTAAAATTAGAATGTTGTTCAGAAGCAGAAAAAGATAGTTCAGAGCTTCTGATCAGAGCATTCTTTGTTCTGACATAACTGTTCAGTATTTCTTATTCAGTATCACTGAACTATTTTGAGACAAAATGATTCAGATCATATACCAACTTGAAGGTTTTAGCACTCTTGAACTTATATCAGAACCTGATACCAAATATGGTTCAGTGCTGATACCAAGATATAGCATATGGTTCAGTGCTGCTGAATTCTTTCAGACCAAACTGATACCAATTTTTTTTAAATAAGTTCTAAAAGTCTGAACATGTCTGATATAAATTGAGCATTTGAAAAAAAAATGTGTTTGTGTTAAAACATTTTGAGCATTTGATACCAAAAACAGAAAAACACATTTTCATATTGATGACTTTGGGAGGGACAAAGTATAACTTTCAAAGCTTTAAATCATCATTGCCCAGGGTTATACTTCAGAAGTCAGAAAATCCAGGTTTTCAACCTTCAGACTCTGAAGTATTCAGGGCTTAACTTTCTTCAGACTCTCAAAAATGAGTGTCTGATAAGTCTTAGCTTATGATAAACTCAGGGTCTTAGTTTTCATTCAGATTCAAGCATATTTTTCAAGAGATGAAGTGCATGTTCAGATTCTTTTTAATAAAATTGAATCTTTCTTCTGTTAGGGGTTTTGTGAATATGTCAGCCCATTGATGATCAGTATCAATGAACTGGATATCCAAAACACCCTTCTGAACATAATCTCTTATAAAATGATGTTTTATTTCTATATGCTTGGCTCTAGAATGCAGAATTGGATTTTTGGACAGACATATTGCAGCAGTATTATCACAATAAATAGGAATATTATCTGCATGAATCTGATAATCCTCTAATTGATGTTTCATCCAAAGCAGTTGTGTGCTATAACTTGCAGCTGAGATGTATTCTGCTTCAGCTGTTGACAAAGCAATAGTTGCTTGTCTTTTGCTGGCCCAGGATATCACATTTTCACCAAGAAATTGACAGTTTCCACTGGTGGACTTTCTTTCAATCCTGTCCCCAGCATAATCAGCATCACAGAATCCAACTAGCTTATAATTCAAGGATTTCTTATACAGAAGTCCCAAATTAGTTGTTCCTTTCAGATACCTAAAGATTCTCTTGACAGCAGTCATATGAGATTCTCTAGGATCTGACTAGAATCTAGCACACAGACAGACACTAAACAAAATATCTGGCCTAGAAGCAGTTAAGTATAAAAGAGAACCTATCATACCTCTATACAGCTTCTGATCTATTTTTGAGCCATTGTCGTCTTTGCTTAAGGTTCAGGTGGGATGCATTGGTGTTGTCATCAGCTTGCAATCATCAAGCTGGAACTTCTTCAGAAGCTCCTTAGTGTATTTGGACTGATGAACATAGACACCATCTTTGCATTGGTTGATTTGAATTCCCAAAAAGAATTTCAACTCTCCCATCATGCTCATTTCAAATTCATCCTGCATTAACTTTGAAAACTCTTTGCAAAGGGAGGCATTAGTAGAACCAAATATGATATCATCAACATATATTTGTACAATTAAGATGTCTTTCTTAAGAGTTTTTCTAAAGAGTGTATTATCAACTTGACCTCTTACAAAATCATTTTTAATCAAGAAGTTGCTTAGTCTTTCATACCAAGCTCTGGGAGCTTGTTTCAGACCATACAAGGATTTCTTAAGTTTAAAAACAAAATCTGGATTTTTAACATCTTCAAAACCAGGAGGTTGTTTAACATACACTTCTTCAGAAATTACACCATTTAAGAAAGCACTCTTAACATCCATTTGGTACAAGATGATATCATGATTAACAGCATAAGAAAGAAGTAACCTGATTGCTTCCAGTCTTGCAACTGGAGCAAAAGTCTCAGTATAATCAATTCCTTCCTGTTGGCTGTATCCTTGAGCAACCAGTCTTGCCTTGTTTCTGATCACTTCTCCTTGTTCATTGAGCTTGTTCCTGAACACCCATTTTGTTCCAATGATGTTCTTATGATCAGGTCTTGCAACTAGATCCCATTACATCATTCCTTTGAAACTGGTTCAGTTCTTCTTGCATAGCTACAATCCAGCCATCATCAGCAAGGTGCTTCATCAGCTGTTGTGGGCTCAATCATGGATAGCAGGCCAAGCATAGACTCATTCTGACTGAATGTTGATCTTGTCTTCCTTGGACTGTTCTTGTTCCCAATGATCAGCTCCTCAGGATGTGAAGACTTGTATTTGAATGAGGTTCTGGGTGGATTAGCTTCTGAAGAACCATCAGGGATTTGTTCAGAACCATGCTGGTCTTGATTTACTTCAAGAGTAGTGTCATTATCAGAGAGTTTCTCAGATTCTTCATCATTTCCAGCTTCTGAACTTTCTTCAGACTCTGAACTGGGTTCAGGTTCTGAAGGTTCTTTTGAGAGTCTGACATCTGCAAAACTCTCAACCAGCTCTGGTATTTCATTATCAGGCTTCTTATCATCAAATCTAATATCTATAGCTTCTTCAACAACATGTGTTTCAGAATTATACACCCTGTATGCTTTAGATCTCTCTGAGTATCCTAAAAAGGTACCCTTTTGAGCCTTAGCATCAAATTTCTTTAGGTAGATTTTGTTGTTTAGTATGTAGCAAGTACAACCAAACTGATGAAAATAAGAAATACTTGGTTTTCTTCCTTTAAACAGTTCATATGCTGTTTTATTCAGAATAGGTCTGATATAGATCCTGTTCTGAATATAACATGCTGTGTTTACAGCTTCTGCCCAAAAGTCCTTAGCAATTTTGGATTCATGGATCATGGTTCTGGCCATTTCTTGCAAAGATATGTTCTTTCTCTCTACAACTCCATTTTGTTGTGGAGTTCTAGGAGATGAGAATTCATGGAGAATTCCATGATCTTCACAAAAATTTTCAATAGGTTCATTTTCAAATTCCCCACCATGATCACTTCTGATTTTTAAAATTTTCAAATCAGTTTCATTTTGTACTTGTTTGCAGAATTTGAAAAAAACATCATATGTTTCATTTTTAGTTCTAAGGAACTTAACCCAAGTCCACCTACTATAATCATCAACAATTACAAGTCCATACTTCTTCCCATTGATTGAAGTTGTTCCAACAGGACCAAACAAATCAATGTGAAGGAGTTCTAAAGGTTTTGAGGTGGAAACAATGTTTTTAGATTTAAAAGAAGTTTTTGAAAACATTCCAATTTGGCATGCACTGCACAGAGCATCTGAGTGATAATCAATTTTAGGTAGGCCTCTAACCAGCTGTAACTTGCTAAGCTTAAAGATGAGTCTCCAGTTAGCATGTCCCAGCCTTTTGTGCCATACCCATTTCTCATCACTCACAGACAGAAGGCAAACTACCTTCTGCTGAACCAATTCAGAAAAATTGATTTTATAAACATTGTTTTTCCTGTTTCCTTTGAACACTACAGACGTATCTTTGTTGTTAATTACAGTACAAGTGTTCTTATTGAACAAGACTTCATAATTACTATCACATAATTGACTTATGCTAAGTAAATTATGTCTAAGTCCATCTACCAGCCAAACATTATCAATGTACAGGGAATAATTACCTATCTTACCAGTACCAATGATCTTTCCTTTCTGACTTCCTCCAAACCCCACATTTCCTCCCTCTTTCTGAGTTAGGGTTTGGAACATAGACTTGTCTCCTGTCATATGATGCGAGCATCCACTGTCCAGGTACCAGGACCTTTCCTTTTCTCTGGATGACAAGCATATCTGCAATAGAAATGATCTCAGACTTAGGTACCCAGATTTTCATGGGTCCTTTGTGGTTAGTCCTGAAAGGTTTTGGCTTTTTCATCTTGTGTCTGAAGTTATGGAACTCAGAATTGTTCAGATATGAATCCTTAAATCTTGAATAATTCTGGGTTTTAGAACCTGAGTTCTCAAAGGTCTGGACTCAGATTTCTTCAGAACCTGAGACTTGAAAGTCTTTGGTTCTGAGTTGTTTAGAGTCTGAACCTTTGAGTACTTTGGTTCTGGTTTCTTCAGAACTCTAATTTTGTTTGCTTCAGACACAAGGCAAGCTTCAGTTTTACCTTTCTTAAAACAATCAGAAGCAGAAGACAGATTTGCTTTCTTTTGCTTGCTTTGCCTGACATTCTGAGATTGAAAATGTTTTGTATTGACTGGTTTAGTGGTTTTAGAAGTTTTCATAAACTCAGTCTTAGAAAAATTTGAGTTTGAATTCTTCAGACTCTGAGACTTACTAGTTTCAGGTTTAGAGTCTGATTTTCTCTTACTCTTAGGCTTAGGACCTTTTGACTTAGATTTAGGTAAGGTTTTAACATCTGCCTTCATCTTACCCTTAGGTTCAGAAGCTTTAGAGTCTGAGCAGTTCAGAACTTCAGACTCAGTCTCAGTTTCTGATATTTTCAATTTCTCAGAATTATCAGAAGCAGGCACAAAGCATATTTCATTGCCATTCATAATATTTCCAGAACCAGAAGGTGTGTTTGATTCATTTGAAAGTTTGAATGAATCATTGTTAAATCCAATACCTTCACCTTTGTTTCTGTAAATACTATAAATCATAGAAGCAACTTTACTTCTATTGATTCCAGTTAAAATGAAGTCCTGAAGAGCTATTTCATGTTCATTAGGAATCTCTTCGGGTTTCTTATGAGTCTCATCTCTGAGTTCTCTAACTTCTTCATCAAACTCAATTATTTGATTCTGAAGTTTGAGATTTTCTTCAGACAGCAAGTTAGTTTTATTTTTCAAAGATTTTATTTCTCCTAACTTGTTTTTGAGGTGACTCATAAGATCTTTAACTATTTCAATTAATTCAGATCTAGTGAGTTCAGAATATACTTCATCTTCATCATCTGAATCTGAACAAGATTCTGCATCAGAAAATGCAGTTGCCATCAAAGCTAGGTTTGCTTCCTCTTCATTAGATTCAGACTCATTGTCCAGATCATCCCATGTTGCCATGAGACTCTTTTTAAGTTGTTTCTGAAACTGCTGGACTTAGAGCTGGTCTTCTTTGCTTTTTCCTTTGATTTGTCCTTCTGAAGATCAGGACATTCAACAATGAAATGGCCAGGTTTCTTGCAGTTGTAGCATTCCTTCTGGTTTTCCCTCTTTGAACCAGATCCTCTAAAGTTACTGCTTCTGTTAGAGAATTTTTTCTTTCTATTCATTAGATACTGAATTCTTTTAGAAAGCATTGCAAGCTCATCAGCATCTGAATCTTCTTCAGAATCTCCCTCAGAAAATTCTTCTTCAGATTCAATAGCTTTCAAAGCTTTAACAGGCTTTCTTTTAGATTTCAGAGCTATTGATTTTGGTTCTCTGACAGACTCATCCTCATTGAGTCCCAGTTCATGCACCTTGAGGGAGCTTATAAGATCCTCAATACTTAAGGTATTCAGATCCTTAACTTCCTCAATAGCAGTCACCTTGGGTCTCCATTTAGATGGCAGACTTCTAAGGATTTTGTTCACATGATCAGCTGTGGTATAACTCTTCTTCAGAATCTAAAGTCCAGAAACCAGAGTCTGAAATCTTGAGAACATTGTCTCAATATTTTCATCCTCTTTCATTCTGAACAATTCATATTGCTGAACAAGAATGTTTGCCTTAGCTTCTCTAACTTTTTTATTACCTTCATAGTTAGAGCAGAGGGATGTGAAGATGGCCTTTGATGTAGACTTGTCACTCAGCTTCTGGTACTCAGTGTGAGGTAGGGAATCCACAATGATTCCTCTCACATTGTGATGCTTTCTATAAATCTTTATTTCTGCATCACTCAAGGCTCTTCTGTTGACAGCAACACCTTCTTCATCAACTGGAATTGTGATTCCATCTTCTATAATGTCCCATAGTGAATCATCAATAACAATTATATGACTGTACATTTTACTCTTCCACCAAGAGAACTTTTCTGGGTCACAGTAAACATTGGGGGTTTATTGTGTGACCTGGATTTTCTATCATCTGTACCATAGTCATATGACACAAAAGTATGTCTACCACCAGGAGGAGGAGGAGGAGGAGGTGGAGGGGAACCACTAGATGACATGTTTTTCTCAGGATCCTACTGACACACTGTTAAGTGTTAATATCAGAACCGGAGCTCTGATACCAACTGAAGGTGAGAAAAACACACACAAGAAGGGGGGGTTGAATTGTGTGGACTCAAAAATTGGTTTCTTTTCTTCTCAAAACTTAAGACAAGCTCAGAATCATGTTCTGAACTATTATCAAAGTGTTTATGCAGCGGATACAATTGTAAAGAGAGAAAGGAAGAGAGACACACAAAGTTTTTATACTAGTTCCTTCCACAAGTTGGAAGTAGTCTAGTCCCCTTGTTACTAACAAGAGATTTCAACTATAATCAAACTGATTACAATTACTCAGACCACAAAGGAATGAGATTTCCAGTTGCTCAACCACAAAGGAAGAGACTTATATTGTCCAGACCACAAAGGAATGACACTACCTTGCTCAGACCACAAAGGAATGAGACTCCCTGCTCAGACCACAAAGGAATGAGACTCTAACTTGCTCAGAACACTAAGTAATGAGGCTTATGATGCTTAGCACACAGACTAAGACTTGAACCAAACTGAATTACAAAGAAATTAAGTTTGGGTTGAACACTTGATAAAATATCAGAGGTGTTCACTTAATACAACTCAGGATTAAGACTCTAGACTTAAGAAATTCTAAGATTACAAGTTTGTAAGAATTCTTAAGAGTTTTGGTGACACTCGTATTTTTACAGCAAAACAGAGCAAGTTTCAGACATATTTTGTTCCAAGATTCTTATCAAATTTCTTCTTCAATTCTTCTTCCTTATATAGAGGGAATTAGAGCTGTTGAAGAAAGCCAGGAATTAAGCAAAGAGCCGTTGCAATTTGAGAGCTAGGATAGCTGAAATTGTGTGCTGAACTTTGCAGAAAACCAGAGTGCAGCAACCATTTTTGAATTTGCTTTCCTTAAAAGCTGGGGAATGTTCAGGTCAGGGAGACAACTGTTCCATTGGAGTTGTTCTGACATTGCAGGCATTAAATGCGCACAGTAACAGTTGCTTTTCTTGCCACATCAGACTTCAGAAGCTTCTGCCTGAACAGTACTTCAGAAGCTCTCTTCTGAAGCACTTCTTCAGAAGCACTGTTCATCAGACGCACTTCTTTAGACGTTGAATTTTGTTGACCTTCAGAAGCACTGTTCATCAGACGCACTGTTCATCAGACGCTCCCTTCAGACATTGACTTTCGTTGACCCTCTGACTCAGCCTTCAGACGCGCACGCTTCAGACTCAGCCTTCAGACTCAGTTTTCCCTCAACTTTGCTACGTTGCCTCTAAGCTTTCCTTCTTGCTCTTAGCTTGTTCTTCCATAACCATTATCAAATACCAATCATTAAGAACGTGGTTCTGAAATAACTTGAACAAAGCATTAGCAAATACCAATTTTCTTTTTAACACTTTGTTATCATCAAAACCTTAAAGAGAGATGTTCATACAAATTGTTCCAACAATCTCCCCCTATATTCAGAAGAGAGTTGTTCACATTTTGTTCCAACAACCATAAGAGCTTGAAGTATTTGTTTGACCAACGGGAGCTGAACATGAGGCAGAGAAGGTGGATGGAATACCTAAAAGATTTCGATTTTGATTTGAAGTACCACCCAGGAAAGGCGAACATAGTGGTAGATGCTTTGAGTCGAAAGACTTTAGTTAAGGCAGAAGTGATGATGCATATGTGTGGTCTGTACGAGAAGTTTAGAGATCTTAATCTTAATGTCTAAGGTGGATGGTGGCATTCTGTTGCATAAGCTGAAGATCACGTGCGACCTGCGGTCCAAGATTGCACAGGCTCAGGGTATGGATATGGACCTCTAGAGGATGACTGGTCAAACAGAGCTTTCTATGGCATCAAATGGCACACTGCTGTTTGAAGGTAGGACTTGTGTTCCAAATGATGCAGAATTGAAGAGGCTAATTCTGGAAGAAGCACATAAGAGCAGTTTTAGTATTCATCTGGGTGCCACTAAGATGTACCAAGATTTGAAAAGAGATTATTGGTGGCCTGGCATGAAACCAACATTGCGGAGTTTGTAGCACGGTGCATTGTGTGTCAACAAGTGAAGATTGAACACCAAAGGCCTGCAGGGATGCTTGTACCTTTGGAGATTCCTCAGTGGAAATGGGAAGTGATAACTATGGACTTTGTGAGTGGACTATGTCACACCCAGCGAGGGCATGACTCAATTTGGGTAATTGTGGACCGGTTAACCAAGTCTGCTCATTTCTTGCCGGTTAAGACCACATACAGGGCCTCTCAGTATGCAGAATTGTTTATCGCAGAGATTGTGAAACTGCATGGTGTTCCTACTAGTATTGTGTCGGACAGAGACCCGATCTTTACCTCTCATTTTTGGAAGGCTTTTCAGAGGGCTTTGGGAACGAGACTAAAAATGAGTACGTCTCATCATCCTTAAACAGACTGTCAATCCGAAAAGAATATCCAGACATTGGAGGACATGCTACGTGCGTGCATTCTGGAGGATAGAGGAAGTTGGAATAATCACTTGCCTTTGATTGAGTTCTCTTACAACAATAGTTACCATTCCAGTATAGGGATGGCACCTTATGAGGCCTTGTATGGCAGGAAGTGTAGGAAACCACTATGTTGGGCTGAGGTCGGAGATAAGAGTATCTTGGGACCGGAGATTATTAAGGAGACTACTTTGAAGATTAAGTCCATTCAGGATAAGATGAGAACGGCGTAGAGCCGCCAGAAAAGTTATGCAGATAAGAGGCGAATGCCTTTAGAGTTCGAAGAAGGGGATCATGTGTTCCTGAAAGTTACACCTAAGTTGGGTTTACGTGGAGTCTTCAGGATGAATAAGCTTTGTTCGAGGTTCATTGGTCCATTTCAGATACTCAGACATGTCGGTGCGGTAGCTTATCAGTTGGCGTTGCCACCGGCTATGTCAGGACTACTTGATGTTTTCCATGTCTCTCAGTTGAGAAAATTCATTCCCGATCATTTTCAGCCAGTAGAGTTGGAGACTATAGACTTGAGGTCAGATTTGACATTCCAGCCTGAACCAGAACAGATTGTTGATCGTGATGTCAAGTCTTTGAGGAACAAAGAGATTTCGATCATCAAGGTTGTGTGGAAAGGTTCTCCCGACGGTGAAGCTACATGGGAGCTAGAATCAGAGATGCAGAGAGCTATCCGCATTTATTCTCAGGTAAATTCTAAATTTCGAGGACGAAATTTCTTTAAGGGGGGGGGGGGGGGGGGTAGAGTGTAACATCCCACTTAAGACTTAGATATTTATCGGTGTTGGGACGATGTATCAGAGATATTTTTAAGGAAGGGAATTTTGGTAAATTGAGGGTTTAGGCTATATAAATCCAATTACCGCCAATTTCCTCATAATTTCCATCTCTTTCTCTCTCTAGAAGCTTTTCTCTCCACTTCTCTCTACTCTTTCTCACAATTTTCCTCATCCATACCATTCCAATCTTCATCTAATCATCAACCCCATTTGTTTAGTCCACTTGCAAGCACAACTCTTGTGATTCTTGAGCTATTGGGAGCTAAGGGATCAAGGAGGAAGAAGGAATCATGCTAGGGTTTTGGGTAGAAAGCTTGGCAAGGATCAAATCAACTTCAATGTGAGTTCCTTATATTAGAATCCCACCTTGGGTGAGTTTTGGGCTGAAATTCCTTTGTTTTGAAACTTGACAATTTTGTGCCCTAATTTCCTTGATGCATACTAATCCTTGTTTATTCATGAATTAATACTTCCATTTGCAGTTGAAAGTCATTCCTAACACTGTTGGGAAGCTTGGGTAAGTTAGGATGAGTCTAAATGGTGAAAATTACGTTTTTTGAACAATTTCTGCACTGTCATGCTTGCTACAGCGAGCTGGAGCTCGCTGCAGCGAGCATAACATTTCTAGTTCTGGACCACCTCACCCCAGCGAGGGACTGCTCTCCCCAGCGAGGCTAGGCAGAACCAACTTGGTCTGCTGAGCTGCATTAGGTGAGTTGATGCATTTAGGCGAGGCGTTTTGCAACCGTTTTCAACAAAAACCCTAATTTCCAAGGAACACCATTTTGACATATCCGAAAGGCTTCCAACGGATGAAACCATAAGGAAATAAGGATTAGGCAATGCATTAGAGGTACGAGAGCAAAGGTTAGAAGAGTAGGGAAGTTATCACGAGAGAGATGATGAACCCCTAAGTACGACATATGACAACGATATGTCTAGAACCTACTAGGTTAGCAAGAATAAGCCATATGTAATTAAGCGTACGAAAGTACTAGGAAGGTATTTCAACATTCAAAGTTTTAGATAAGATTAGGTTGAGATGTGCCCCTATTAGTTCCCACTAGTTGGAACGTCAAGGCCATGTATGAGTTAAGAATTAATTAAAGTAAGTCGTGACTCTATGACTCCCCGTTAGTAGTGGAGTTAAGGTACCCCGTTAGTAGTGGTTAGGCATTCTTTAGATGTAAGTCCTACACGACAATAAGATAAGTAAGTCGTGATTCCCAGGCTCCCCATTAGTAGTGGAGTCGAGGTTCCCCGTTAGTAGTAGACAAGCATTGTTTCTATGTAAGTCCTGCACGACAACAAGAGGAGTCCGGTGTTAGCCTCAGATAGGAATTTTCACCGGAATAAGGGAGATGTACCCGGGGTTACTCCACTCGGATACACTCCGTAAAATGAATCAAGATATAATTGTTTGTTACACGCTAAGACACTAACTTAACAATATCAGAAATATGATAATATGAGCAGGCAGATACAGTTATCAGATAGTGATCTTTTTTTCCCCTCGATCACTAAGTTAGCAGACTGTAGTCTAGTTTCACGACTACACAAAATAGCAGGCACAGACACGTATAAACCTGAAATGGGTTGAAATTAGTATATGACAACCGTAGGTTTCCCCGAGGTTGTCATGCAGCCTAGGTTAGGTGAAGCTCACTGAGACATTATGTCTCATCCCATTCCTTTTGTTTTCAGGTACTCAGGTAGCACGCCGCAAGGTTAAGGAGAAGGTGGCCGAGTGATCGTGCCATCTATTTTTATTATTTGAGATATTGTTGTACACTCAGATATTATGTATTGTAGTACTTGGTTCAGACAATTTATGTACTAATATTCCGCTGTAATGACATTATTAAGTGCATGTGTCCTTTATCATACTAAATTTTCTGTATTGTAATTGATGTATCCAGTACGAAATTTTAACACTTGTATGAGATCCTAGGCAATCTCTATATGTGTGTTACACACTCCTTACTTATATTGCTCTTATAATTTATGACAGAATATAATAATCATATTTTACCTAGAAAAATAAAAAGATTATTTAAATTTACACTCATTAACCACATGTTTCTTTTTCTATGACAAAGTTAAGCATGTATATTAATAGATAATCATAGCTTAACTTAAAAAAAAATAAAGAAAAGTGCGCATGAAGAAAACGTTATAAACAAATGAACTAATTATGTCAAGCTATTGGCTACTATTTATTTATCAAGTCTAAACTTTTTGTCAGGTTCATTTGAATTAATAAGTCAACCTAAGTGACCCATTTTCTTCACAAGTTAAACTCAAACATATATTTCAGGGCTCAAGTCCACGTGTGTTGATATATCAAGCGTGAATAAAAGTCTGGTCCATTGCACACCTGCACCTTCGACCTTAACCCTCATCTCAAGGGATTGACGTAGTCAAATTTGATTGTAGGGGTGAGCTTATATGCACAATGGTGTCATAAAAAAAGAGGTTTATTGTGATTGTGCATTTTAATTTTGCATTGAAAGTATACGATTTTTTTCCTTCTCGTCTTACATTTTGTTGTGTTCTTGAAGCTTATTGCTTGCGGGGTATTGTTCAATACTAAGGTCACTTTTATGTTGAAACAGTTTAAATATCGACCATTTATAGGAAACAAACTAAAAGGTTAGAGAATAGAGGTAGAGAAGATGATACTGTATTGTGTTATTTTCTTCACATAATATGTGTACTTTACATTACAATGTGGTCCACGGATGTACTATGAGGTAACGATAATCTTTCTTTCACAATGCGGTTGGGAAAGATGTTTTACCAATTTCATTTTAGCAATGTTTGAGTTCAATCGATCGAACAATGTTTTCACGGGCTAGTAAGATGTTTAACATCTGCAAATTGTAAATCCTCGTTGAAAAATTGTGACTTGTTACATCAGTTATAACTTATAACCGATATGCAAGATATCCTTTTAAAAAACAGATAAAGAAATTCTTTTATTTTCAATCCATCCTATATAAAAGCCTGAAACAACTAAGCCCCGTTTGGCCAAAACAACACAATTATTCTATGTCGCCAAACAAAATATTAAAAAACTAATATACTGTAAAAGGACAATTATAACACAATTTGCATAAATACCATATAGAGTGCTAGAATCACATGCTCTTCTATTGATAAAATTTATATAGATCCCACTAAAGTTATATGAGACTCACATAATTTCGTCGAGTCCGTACGAATTTCAACCAATAGAAGAGAGTGGGTTGGTTTCGCATTTATAACAAAGTCGAGCATTTTGACAGAAAGAGTTGTCCAAATTTAGTCTGTGATAGTGTGTTGAATAGAATTACATTGAGTGGAGAACCTATTAAAAAAAAATAGAAACATCAAATTCATATTTGATAAGATTCAATTAAGATTATAAATTTTGGCTTTCTTGGAGATCAAACAGTTCTCATTTTTTTAAAATACAAAATACATCAATTTCATTATTTTTTTTACAATCAACTTTCTTAATCATTTTTTGCTTCGATCAAACCAATAATTTGCGAACAATACTTTTTTATTCATTTTAAAAAGCACAAATCACACGAGTCAGTTCTTAGACTCTTCGATGGTATACATTTTGAATGGAGAAAATGAATTTTCATTTCAAGGACTGATTCTGTCTTTCATCTTCTTTTTCAACAGAAATTAGAGCCCGCATCGCAAAGCCTCACACAGTATATTAATACAAGTACTTAAACCTTACAGCTAAAATAAAACATACTACCAGTATTTGCGGAAGAAAATTCTTAATGCATGTCAACGCAATAAAGTCAAAAGAAAATTTGACACAAAAGTCAACATTATTTGTCCAACTGCAATTCTTTCTTTAGTTTTTCTAAGTATAATCACCAAGTTTTGTGAACCAAAAAAAAAAATATTCTCTCTGTCCCTTTTTATAGAAGTAATTTACAAAAATCACGTGTATTAATAAAAATTGTTAGAGTAATAAAGTTGTCTTAAATGTGTGTGACTATTACTAAATTACCCTTAATTAAATAAATATTTAATGTTAACTTTTCATATATCAAGACAAATTGATAGTAATAATAAGGGATATATTTGGAAAAGAGTAATTAATGCATTTAGAAATTTATATATGATCTTATATTTATGGACAAAACATTTTTGTAAACTACTTCTATAAATAGGGACGAAGGAAGTATACTATTAAGTATAACTAAAGTGGGTGGGATAGATAGCTCAATTGATTTGAACTAATAGTTATGTTGTATATATCTTAAAATCTTGATTTTGAAAAAATGTCCCGGTTCTTCTATTACGCTATAGGGCATGAAGGTTACGCTATAGTGTAACGGGAAGGGTTCCAAAGCATCCAACACTACTACAGAAATGACTTTTTACATCAGTCGAAAATGACTTTTTACATCAGTTGCCAACCGATGAAAGGTGGCTTGATGTAGTATGTGCACTACTTTTTACATCGGGTACGAACTGATGTGAAAACCTATTTTCTACATTAGTTCTATTTTCCACTGTTGTAATAGATGCACTTTAAAATTTGACAACGGGGTTTTCACATCAGATATAAGTTAAGGACTGATGTAAAATATGTGTTTTTCACATCAGGTATAAGTTAAGGACTGATGCGAAATCTATATATTTTTTTTTAAATTGCTTAATAAATAAGCTTAACACTTGCTCTTTTCTTTTATATTAAAAATATAAAAACAAATATGGATAATTTTAATGCCAAAAAGGAAGTTATATTATCTAATTTGATATTACATAATCAATCCGCAACTTTTCACATCAATATTCCAAAATATATTAAAAAAAAATACATATCAATACGATATATTAAAGAAAATACATATCAACTTAATTACAAAATGTTTTGTTAATCCTTCTAGTTTCTGAGCATGCTTGTGCTGCAATAGTCTATTTCTATCCTCTTTCTTCTGAGCAAAATCAACATATAGTGGTTTGCCATGGAACATGCACCCTGTAGCATATAACATCAACTTAATTGATGCATAAGCACTAATATAACTTCTAACTTGGTAACATTTTTCTATCCAAAAAAATAATAATGAAACTTAACCAAAGTAGTGTAGAAAACATGGACCTAAATGGACTTGTTACTTGGATAAAAATATTTTAATATCATTAAAAAGTTTCTTAAAAGGAAGTAAGGAACAGGGGTGTAAATTTTCTAGATCAGAACTTCAATCAAAATTCAGTACACAAAAAATAACATTTAACATATATCCAATCTCTCAAATTATAATCCAATAAATATACATAACATGCAGTGTTATTCGAACAACATAGTGTGCATTTTTCTCAAATTTCATAGTACTACTAATACATATCTAGGCAAAAAATGATACAAGACCAAAACATTCTAATCTATCACCTTGGTGGCTTACAGATTCAAAGCAACTTAACTCACCATTAAAACTGTTCACAGACTTATATTAGTCTTTAAATGTTTTCATTTTTACAAGTGGTAATTTCTTACCTGATAACCAGAGTACGAGCAGTAAAATGGGCAAGAACCTGAGTAAGAGCCTCTATATTTGTCAGCAAAATCAAACAACTGCAAAACATATTTAATTATTAGTAAATTTTGTTCAATTTAATACATAAAAACTCTTCAATGCAAATCTCACATGTTTCTTAAGGCTGTTTAATTATACAAATAAACCCAGAATAATGGTTTCCACATTCAAAATTACATCATTATTACCAGGATGCTACAATATTTTCAAAGCAAAGTGTGTGATCTTCCAAAATATGAAATAAAACACCATTTGGTGTAAAACACTCCATTTTATATTGAAAGATAGTAATAAAAAGATTGCGGTAAAAAACATCAGTAAATGCCAACCTTGTAACCAAAAATCTCACAGCATGCCCTCCGGAAAACTGAAATTCTGTCTGCAAACACGGTCTTGTATCTGTTGAAGTTTCAGCATTTCTGTTATTCAAAAATCATCTTGATAACAACAAACACATAACGTACCAAAAGCAGCAACTTATATACTGACCTCTCTTCTCGCTTCTCTAGTGTTGCAATTTGTTCTTTCAGTTGCAATATCTTATCCGATATGTAGCTCTCTACCAGCTTTCCAGTTTCTCCTAAACAGTTCAAGTGATCAGGCAACGGATACGTTTTATAACATTATTACTGAGTAGTTCATAACATCATTATTCAGCTTTCCGGCCTCGAGGCCTTAACACATACAAGCCTTCTGTATTTTGAAAATATTTTATTAAACCAGTGATGTTAAGACAGAGGTCAGACTAATATTAACAATATTATTATAATAAACAAGAAAGCATATTTCATTTGTGTACTTAGGTTGATTTTTTTCTGCTTTTTATTTTTCATGCCTTCTGTATTTTGAAAATATTTTATTAAACCAGTGAGATGTTAAGAGAGAGGTCAGACTAATATTATTATAATAAACAAGAAAGCATATTTCATTTGTGTACTTCGGTTGATTTTTCTCTGCTTTTTATTTTTAGCTGTTTCACAGGAACCCTCTTGGCATACCTCCTGTATACTAACATTAGTTTCCTTGGAAGGTTTATCAAAGCTTTAATGTAAACCAAGCAATCCAAACATGATAAGCAGATACTAAACAAAACATTCAGACTACTCTTTTTTGCCAACTACTTATGCTTGTATTATTGACTGTTTTTGAATCATAACATTTTGACCCTAAAATCCACGTAACTACAACTTTTCAAGGTTTCTTACCTGATTGACTCTTCAATTCTTCAACAGCTTTTAATTTCTCTTTTGTTTTCTGCAGTTCATTTTGCAGCACTTCTATGGTTTGTTTGGCTTCATTATCTACGGTAAGTGTATTCACCATCCGCAGAACTTTTGTATTAGTAGCAGAAAAATCGCCATGACCCAACTGTAGAAGGAAAAACAATGTGTCAACAATCAAACTGAAATGAAAACCAAAAACTGGACAGCTTGGGTGAACGAACAGATAATACAGACATAAGAAATATAGACGATTTAATATTATAAAAATATTCATTGTAGTCTACGACGTATTAGTTTTTTACTGTTTTAAGAAAACTGTTGGTAAATGAAAAAAAAAAAATAGATGTTCAATAGAGGCTGCAAGCTACAAAACAATGTAACCCTAGGTTGTTTAATGAGTTTTTTTTTTTTTTTTGAATCAGCAAATATTATTAGCAGAGGAAGGTAAAAGAACTACCAACACTCGCAACCAAAAAATTACAAAGGCGCCGAAAAGGCGGGGAACACCTAGAGGCCAACCCAAACCCAAAGGTCAAGCCAAACCCACCTATAAAAAGAAAGGTGTGCCTACACCCCATCACACCCCTGCCAAAACAGAAAACAGCCAATACAAGAGGAAACCAACTAGCCTAAGCTTGCTATAACAGCCAAACTAACTAACCAAAAACCTCTATAGCAGGTGTGCTTTCGGTCTAATAGTCAGCAGCTCCCTCCACACAAACAGAACCGCTGCACATATATTCAACCGCCGAACCACCACTCCAATGAGGAAAGATACAACAGTAGGCACCTGTACACATTAAAGCAGCCCCACCCATTAACTACAAAGACAATATCTTGGGTTCCAACACCATTCATAAAACAAACAAGTCGGAATAGTTAGCCGAGTTAACCCCCACCTCCACGAGAAAACCTTAACTTCATCCACTAGCTCCGGCGCCGAAATTACTCCAATGTTGAAAATACAATTGTTTCTAGCTTTCCATAAGACCCAAATCGTTGAATGCCAAATGAGTCTCATCCCCTTTGTTTCCTTTTTATTCCTCGACATACTATTCCAATACTCCCTTTGTTTCTCTTGAAGCACTTCCATCCATAAAGCATTGCCCCCTTGTAATAGCCTCCATCTCCACTTAGCTAATAAACTTAAGTTCACCACCCTAATATCTCTAACTCCTAGCCCACCCTTCTCCTTTGGTTGACAAATCGACTTCCACTTCACCCAATTAATCTTCCTCTCTCCTGCCACTCTTCCCCAAAGGAACTCCCTTTGAATTCGAACCAACATCTTCCACACCTTAAACGGCATTTTCATAAAAGAAAGATAGAAAATTGGAATCGCATTTAGTAGATAATATGCTTATTAAGTAGATAATCATTATTAGCTTATTATTTTTTAGATAATATAGCTTATTATTTAGTAGATAATATAGCTTATTAAGTAGATAATCATTTATTAACACCTTAAACCATTATTAGCTTATTATTTTTAAACTCTTCAATGCAAATTGACCTGAACATATATGGTGTTTAGATGTGCAGTGGCTTTTAGTAGATAATCAGTAGCCCAACGAATAGCTTATTAGCTTAATTTAAAATTTCTCCAATCTAACAATTAGTAAGTATCTTATTAAAAGCTTATATTTATAGCTTATTAACTGTAACACCCATACTAACTTTAACTAGTATATTAGCATGTGCGTTAAACTGATACTGGATACATTTAAAAATTTCAATAATAATAATCATACATCACAAATGAATGAATACATGTTTACTCGTTGTACAAATAATCCAATTCTATTACAATACTTATACAATATCCATTACGCTCCTGAGCTGGTGCACAACGAGCAACTGCACTCCATCCAGTATCTCTATGAAGATCTTCATCACGAACCTCTGACTTACCTGTAAACCTGCACCAGAAGGAATGGGATGAGACATAATGTCTCAGTGAGCTCCAGCCCAACCAACTGTTGGCAACCACAGGGAACCTAGGGTCGCCATGCCTACCTTGGCAATCTTGGGGATATCCTATGATCGCCAAGTCTTTACTTTAACCACAAGGGTGAATCTCTGCCTATGACTATGAAACTGTCTGTAATTGTATCTCTAACTATGACTTTAACTGTAAACCACCTATAACTGTAACTATAACTCGGTGATCAAGGGGAAACCTAGGACCACCTCCTGTTAGCTGTCTATAACTATATCTATAACTGTGACTTTGACTTTAACTGTGAAACATAAAACATATAACAGTTCTATAGCAGTTTTATGTTAGCTGTTAGCGTTGAACAAACAATTAATCTGAGTTCATTTTACGGAGTGCGGCCCGGGTGGAGTAACCCCGAGGACAGCTCCCTATGAACCGGTGAAATTCCTATCATATCAGGCTAACACCGGACTCCCTATGAAATTGCATGTGGACAACCCTCTCGGAGAAGTCCCATCCGGCGAATCCCGGAGTCTGCTGAACATGCCTTTGACTTTGAATTGTTATTATTCTTTGACTTTGATAAATGAGTGTATAAATACATATACATGTCTATTACTTTGATCATATGAACAATTCCTGTAATTCTTAACCTATGACATATGATACTTGGCTTATCGTTCTCATAAGCCTCCTATAATTGTTGGAGATCCAACACTATGAACTTAAATGAAACTATGATCGATAAACCATTCCTATTACTTTGTATCCTAATGTGAATACAACTATAAACTTGATTCTCATTCTATAACTCTTGTTTTCCTATCAAGGAATTCGGCATATCGTTATCATATGCCGTTCTTAGAACTTAACTATTCATTTTACCATTGTTCCTACATTTCGCACACCTTACGTATTCCTTGCCCCTATAATCTTTAAACCATTGGAAGCCTTTTTGGATGGGTTAAAATGGTGGATAATGTTTCTAAAATGTTTCTGGAGAAAACGGGAGTGAAAAACCATGCCCCGCGCACCAGAATGCCCAAAACAGCAAAGCTGTCAAGTGTTGTCCTGTTGCTGTCGCTATAGCCACGGCCTGTCGCTACAGCGACTGTAGGTAAAAGTCTGAAAAATGCACTGCTCGCTTGTAGCGACGGCTGGTCGCTTGAAGCGACCGTAGGCAGAAATCCAAGCTGTTTGGTCGCTGTAGCGACGGCTGGTCGCTGTAGCGACCATGACAGGTCAAAACTTGTTAAAAATCATGTTTTTCCACCATTTTTGCTCAATCCAAGTTACCCAAACATCCCAAACATGTTAGGAATGATTTTCTATTATAAATTGGTAGTTTAAAACACATATGAGCAAGGAATTAGCAAGTATAGGAAATTAGGGTAAAAACCATAAAACTTGACCTATGAAGAAAATCACTATAAATCTCTCAAAGAGGGGTTCTAAAACCCCTAGGGAGCTCACCTCAAACTGATTTGGTGCTGGTTTAGCTTGCTTTCCAACTTTCCTCAAAACCCTAGCTTGATATCTTGCTCTTTTCTTGCTTTTCTTTAACTTTTTCTTGTTCCAACTCCTTAAACCAAGCTTTCTAGCCATTAATTCACAAGATTGAATGATGATTAGGAGGTTGGTAGTGATGATGATGATGGTGCACGAAAATTAGAGAGAGAGGGAGAGGAATTCTTGAACTTAGAGAGAGAAATGAAATGATAAACATGAAAATAATCATGTTTATCCTGAAGGTGAGAAAAACAAACACACAAGAAGGGGGGGTTGAATTGTGTGACTCTAAAAACTTGTTCTTTTTCTTTTCAAAACTTAAGGTTCAGTTCAGAAGCTGATATGATCAGTTCTGAACAAATATCAGAAGTTAAATGCAGCGGATTTAAACAAGTTAAGGAGTAAGGGAAAGAGAGACACACAGAAATTATACAGGTTCCTTCTCAATGTGAGAAGTAGTCCTGTCCCCTTGTATCCAACAAGAGAGTTCACTATAATCTGAAGATTACACAATGTGCTCAACCACTAAGGAAGAGACTTCCAGTTGCTCAATCACAAAGAAAGAGACTTCTATGCTCAACCACCAAGGAAGAGGCTTCCAATGCTCAAGTCACTAAGACAAGAGACTTCCCAATGCTCAAGTCACTAAGACAAGAGGCTTCTGACTCAGACCACAAAGGAATGAGGTTACAATTGCTTAGTATACAGACTAAGACTTTGGGGACCAAACTGGTTTACAGGTAAAGGAGTTTGGGATGAACACTTGATCAAATATCAGAGGTGTTCTCTTAATACAACACAGGTTAAGACTCTTAACCTTTAAGAAATTCTAAGTTACAAGATGAAAAAATTTCTAAGAGGTTGGATGACTTGCGTATTTTTGACAGCAAAACAGAGCAAGAGTTCAGTTCTTTGTTTTCAAGAGTCTTCACACTTTTCTTCTTCAAATCTTCCTCCTTTTATAGATAAAAATAGAGTTGTTGAAGAATTGCTGGAAATCAGGAAATTAGCCGTTGCAATTGGACTAGGTTGCTGCAAATGTGTGCTGCACTTTATCTGTCAGAACAGGGCAGGTGCCATTTTTGAATTGGCCCACCTTAAAAACTGGAGAATGTTTGGGTCAGGGAGACAACTGTTCCATTGAGTTGTTCTGACACTTCCAGGCATTAAATGCGCACAGTACTGGTTGCTTTTCCATGCCATATCAGCTTCAGAAGCTTCTCAGTGAATAGTGATCAGAAGCTGCTTCATTTGTACGGATCAGAAGCTGGTCTTCAGATGTTGACTTTTCGTTGACTTCATCAGAAGCACCCAGTCTTCAGAAGCTGCACTTCAGGAGCATTTCTTCAGGACCACTTCAGAGGCTTCACTTCAGGAGCACTTCTTCAGGACCAGTTTCTTTTTAGCCTTGCAACCTTGTTTCTTGGCTTTCCTTCTTGCTCTTTAGCTTGTTCTTCATAACCATTATCAATCAATACTTATTAAGCATGTGGTTCTGAAACACTTGAACAAAGCATTAGCAATTAACCAATTTTCTCTTTAATACTTTGTTATCATCAAAACCATAAAGAGAGATATGTTTACACATAACTGTTTCAACAATCTCCCCCTTATTTTATGAGAGACTTGTTAAACACATTTTGTTCCAACATATCCCCTTTTATAACTCTTCCTCTCATAATTACAACATTGCCATTGCGTTGGTTTAATTCCTGTAACACTGTTAAAAGTCACGCTTAAGCGGGATATTACACTCTACCCCCCTTAAAAGAAATTTCGTCCTCGAAATTTAGATAATCCTTATGAGATCCTGTAAAGATAAATTCTTTCTACCTCTTCCTCTACTATGAAAATTTCCAATTCTTTTTGCTTATTGGGATTCCATGGCAACTTTAATGTCTGACATGTAGATTAGTCGTGTGTTTCGATAAAACCATACTAATTAAAACATTGTTCTGTAGCCACAATTCCCATTTCCGTAGGTCAAAACATACGACAATCTCTTTCCAGCCGAAAGGTCTGATGCTCGTTACATAACTATTACCTGTTAGGACGTATGGCTATCTGAACCAACAAATCCATCTTATCTGACTATGATCTCTGTTCGACATATTCCTTATAAATCCAATTTAACATTATTAAGTCTTGGATTTCCTTTACTGAATTTCTATCCGTTCTTCATTCATTGACCGTTCAATCTTAACCTGAAGACGTCGAGTCGACCTGATTACCTCAGTTATTCCAACTTTCCGAGGAATCTATTACATTACTTTTAATTCGAAAGAATTCTTGTCTTTAATTTTCGCCTCGTAAGACGACCTTTTACTGTTACATTCGTAACATCCTTTATATAGATTAGTCTTGCACTGAAAACATCTGATATTAAGTATTCTCAAATGAAAAAGAAGTCTATACAACTGCCTCCTCGATTCAATTTCAAAGTGGTGGCTGAACTTATGGTACAAGTTCACTTCTCTCTGACATCCTAGTGTAACTGTTATCTCAACCATGTACATTGTTCGCATTCCCACTGCGGAAAACCTTAAGACTCGAGAAATCTTATGAGCCTCTTGTGCTCCAATTTAATTAATCAGCGATAACGCATAGCTAAGGTCTTAGGAGCCTTAATCCTTCTAGGACTCTTGACAATCTTGCATCAATCAAGATATTCCTTAATCATGGGATTAATACCTTCTCTACCCCGAATTCAAACTTATAAAAGTCCAGTATAAGTGACGTGTGGCATAAGCCGTTTTACGTATCATCATATAATACAGTCCTTAGCATATAACTTCCATACATGATCGAGTACGTGTACACTACTATCGGGTACACGGTACGTCGCATCATCATTGTCCATCTAACGGGACATCATACTTAGTCAAAATATACTTGAGGCAATGCCACGCCAACTAAGGTCACTCTTCTAGTTCTTAACTCTTACTTGTATTCCTTGAGTATCCACACTCCCTTTACGTAATTATGATTACGCCCCTTAGACGTTATAACTTATTTTGTTCAAGAGCATTAACCGTTTTAGAAAAGAAAACTCTATTCTGATCGCTATCAAAATAGCACTTTAAAACTCTTAATCCTTTAATACGTAACTTGAATTCACGTAGCCTTTTTACTATAAACTATGAGTAACCTTCTGATCTGTGAAATACATTCCATTCCTTTAACTATGAACATTAAGTTCAAGAATCTCTGAACTCCTCAACTGAGATTTGTTCAATAACAACAAACCTGTTCTGCTTAAGACTTTCATGTTAAAACATTACCGACTGCGTACCACGATTACCAATACATGTCACACGACTATAAAAATGTTACACTACTATATAAGTAGCATAATCTCTGCCTGATCAGCATACATAATACTAATCATAACCTGTAACATGATTGTTACATGCGACATGCTAGCATAACGTGGATACGATGTAGAATAACTGCATGCCACGGCATAATCCCTCTTGGGTCAAACTTTCTTCGCTATATACTTGTAGTGTTAGAAGCACATCCTTTGAATTCTCAATTGCTTCGCTTCTCATGAGTTTCGTGGTCTGGAGAATTCCTCGACTTATCTATTAAAATTCCTGTTAGAACCGATGGTAAATTCAAATCATCACTACTTACACATATTCTGTAATCTTGAGAATTTATCTCCGAATACCTTTCCTGTAATTTATCTGGCAAGGACTTCACAAATGTCCTTTTTCTCTAAATTTCAGCTTTGAATTGCTCATTAGTTCATCCTTTGACTACTTCTCCGCTGCGCAACTCTGGTTTAAACAATTCACCTTAGGATAGAAGTAATACGCCACTATTACCATATAAAATCTCCTTAGCCAAACTTTTAACTTTATAACTTTGTAGTTACCCTACATGACCATCTTACCTTATGATTTCTCTTGTAGTTTAATCCACCTGTTAACTTACTGATTGCTCGACGCTTGACTCTGCGTTTCTTTTCGAGCATAAGCAAAATTCTTACTTTCATGAAATAAGCCGAAACCTGTAAACAGTCTTTAACAACAATCACGAGCCCAACAATGCTCCTGTTAAAACAACTTAAGTTCATATATTATTTACTTGTGGTAACTTCTAGAAACATTTTATGACTTCCGGAAATTCTCGTCTTCCGTATACTTGATCGATTAATGAATCGAGTCTCGTCCTCTAATTATCCGTAGAGATTTCACATCCACAACCTTTTTCCAATACAACTAAGGTCCACATAACTCTATCATGTCTCTTGGTTACTCCTCGGGTTTCTCTGGAAATAATCCGTCTGGATCAGACTCAACTTTTACCGGCTCTCCTGTAAGCCCAAACACATATTACGCCACTTCAAGTACCCGATTAATTAATCTCTAAACTTCAACTCTTATTATTTCCTATTGGATCCTTCCTGTAACTTGTTACTGTACTCACAATTCCAATCTAATCTTGTTACCTGAGTAATTCCATATGTCTTCTCGACTGTTGCCCTCTTCATGGTTTCGTACGACCCAAGGTCTGCAGTTCCACCATCTTTAACACACACCAACATAAGGTAATCTTTGTCGGCTTACCCGAATACTTGCGTAAGGAACCCAACAAAAGAAAACGTATAACTCCTTAACCTCAACCATAGCTTTAACTGTAACTTGTACGTTAGTGACGATCTTCCTGCTTAATCCTCGAAACCGGTCTGCTTTAATCTAACAACATAAGATTCATTCTTTACTTCATACCCTTACCGGGGGTTTCCTTTACTTATCGCTAAGCTCGCGTTCCTCATACAAAGTATCTTGATGACCCACAATAAAGAAAGGTAATATGGGTCATCTGTCCAATATTTCGCTTAATCCATAAATGAGTCTCTTACCTGTCGGATGTTAAGATCTCATCCGTTCAAAGCGCGCAAGTCCTTCCATCCTTACACCCTATAACCTTACTGGAAGTCCAGAGCTCCCAATAATTAACTGATCATTCCTTATTCCAAGTCGCTGGGTTTGGCACCGTAATTCTTTACCCTACACATCTCTTCGGAGAAGGCATCGCTCAATGATGCGTCCAACTAGTTAAGGTACTTGACCTTACTCTTAGATACTCTTTAAATACCTCTTATATTCCTGAGACTTTGCCATTAACTGGCTCGGTTACTTCACTGTTAAAGAATCATCCTTTGGTATTAAATACCTTGCCAATTCCGTCTTAAAATCTGACGCCTTAACCTTCACCCTTCGCACACTTCTTTCCTCCTTGGTCACATTCAGCTCTCGGATATTTGTCCTAACTGTCATATACTAGACTGAGTTGATCAGGCTCAACTAGATGTGACATTTAGAACAACATCCGGAACCCAATGATTCCACTACTTTTATTGAATCTTAAATGACCCATGGCACGGTCTGAATCGACCTGCTCTGATACCAATTGTAACACCCATACTAACTTTAACTAGTATATTAGCATGTGCGTTAAACTGATACTGGATACATTTAAAAATTTCAATAATAATAATCATACATCACAAATGAATGAATACATGTTTACTCGTTGTACAAATAATCCAATTCTATTACAATACTTATACAATATCCATTACGCTCCTGAGCTGGTGCACAACGAGCAACTGCACTCCATCCAGTATCTCTATGAAGATCTTCATCACGAACCTCTGACTTACCTGTAAACCTGCACCAGAAGGAATGGGATGAGACATAATGTCTCAGTGAGCTCCAGCCCAACCAACTGTTGGCAACCACAGGGAACCTAGGGTCGCCATGCCTACCTTGGCAATCTTGGGGATATCCTATGATCGCCAAGTCTTTACTTTAACCACAAGGGTGAATCTCTGCCTATGACTATGAAACTGTCTGTAATTGTATCTCTAACTATGACTTTAACTGTAAACCACCTATAACTGTAACTATAACTCGGTGATCAAGGGGAAACCTAGGACCACCTCCTGTTAGCTGTCTATAACTATATCTATAACTGTGACTTTGACTTTAACTGTGAAACATAAAACATATAACAGTTCTATAGCAGTTTTATGTTAGCTGTTAGCGTTGAACAAACAATTAATCTGAGTTCATTTTACGGAGTGCGGCCCGGGTGGAGTAACCCCGAGGACAGCTCCCTATGAACCGGTGAAATTCCTATCATATCAGGCTAACACCGGACTCCCTATGAAATTGCATGTGGACAACCCTCTCGGAGAAGTCCCATCCGGCGAATCCCGGAGTCTGCTGAACATGCCTTTGACTTTGAATTGTTATTATTCTTTGACTTTGATAAATGAGTGTATAAATACATATACATGTCTATTACTTTGATCATATGAACAATTCCTGTAATTCTTAACCTATGACATATGATACTTGGCTTATCGTTCTCATAAGCCTCCTATAATTGTTGGAGATCCAACACTATGAACTTAAATGAAACTATGATCGATAAACCATTCCTATTACTTTGTATCCTAATGTGAATACAACTATAAACTTGATTCTCATTCTATAACTCTTGTTTTCCTATCAAGGAATTCGGCATATCGTTATCATATGCCGTTCTTAGAACTTAACTATTCATTTTACCATTGTTCCTACATTTCGCACACCTTACGTATTCCTTGCCCCTATAATCTTTAAACCATTGGAAGCCTTTTTGGATGGGTTAAAATGGTGGATAATGTTTCTAAAATGTTTCTGGAGAAAACGGGAGTGAAAAACCATGCCCCGCGCACCAGAATGCCCAAAACAGCAAAGCTGTCAAGTGTTGTCCTGTTGCTGTCGCTATAGCCACGGCCTGTCGCTACAGCGACTGTAGGTAAAAGTCTGAAAAATGCACTGCTCGCTTGTAGCGACGGCTGGTCGCTTGAAGCGACCGTAGGCAGAAATCCAAGCTGTTTGGTCGCTGTAGCGACGGCTGGTCGCTGTAGCGACCATGACAGGTCAAAACTTGTTAAAAATCATGTTTTTCCACCATTTTTGCTCAATCCAAGTTACCCAAACATCCCAAACATGTTAGGAATGATTTTCTATTATAAATTGGTAGTTTAAAACACATATGAGCAAGGAATTAGCAAGTATAGGAAATTAGGGTAAAAACCATAAAACTTGACCTATGAAGAAAATCACTATAAATCTCTCAAAGAGGGGTTCTAAAACCCCTAGGGAGCTCACCTCAAACTGATTTGGTGCTGGTTTAGCTTGCTTTCCAACTTTCCTCAAAACCCTAGCTTGATATCTTGCTCTTTTCTTGCTTTTCTTTAACTTTTTCTTGTTCCAACTCCTTAAACCAAGCTTTCTAGCCATTAATCCACAAGATTGAATGATGATTAGGAGGTTGGTAGTGATGATGATGATGGTGCACGAAAATTAGAGAGAGAGGGAGAGGAATTCTTGAACTTAGAGAGAGAAATGAAATGATAAACATGAAAATAATCATGTTTATCCCCTTTTATAACTCTTCCTCTCATAATTACAACATTGTCATTGCGTTGGTTTAATTCCTGTAACACTGTTAAAAGTCACGCTTAAGCGGGATATTACATTAACTTAATTCAAAATTTCTCCAATTTCATTACCAAATAAATCTAACAATAATTAAGTAGCTTATTAGCTTAATTCAAAATTTATCCAATTTCATCACCAAATAAATCTAACAAGCACATTGATTGATGCAAAAATCGAATATGAGAAGACAGTTTACCTCAGCATCTAATGTTCAAGCAAAAACCGAATATGAGAAGGCAGTTTACCTCGAATCTGATAAGTGAATTGAATCTCAGAAGCTCGAATCTGAGGAGTTTCTTCGCTGATTGATACTCGAATCTGAGAAGCTCGCTGATTGATGCTCGATGCTAGATGAAACCACATACTAAAAACGAAAACGAGATCTATGAAATACTAAAAACGAAAACGATTTGAGCAACTGAAACCAAAACTATTTAAACTATTTGAAGTTCGTAATCGTGTTTGAATGGAAATACTAAAAACGAAAACGAAAAATAGTAACCGATCTGTGAAAAGAGGGCCAGTGAGAGGGAAATCGAGTGTGAGAGGTGATAGGCGAAAACGATTTTGCCCAGAGGGGGAAAACGGATCTGAGAAACGAATCAAAGAAGAAGGTTGCTATGATGATTTTTTTCTTCTTCCACCGATTTGTGTTGTGAGAGATGAGAGGCTAGGGTTCTGTGAGAGAGAAAACGAATCTGAGAAGGAAAAGGGAAAAGTCACGTTTTCAGAGAAGAGGGAAAAGGGAAAATGAAATATTGAAAGGTTTTTCCCTACAGGTCATATGCACCTGATGTAAAATGTAGTTGCTCAGTATTACAAAACTGCCACCGCGTGTATCTTTCCCTACAGGTATTATATCAACTGTTGTGAAAACTTTTTATCATTTACTTTTCCCATCAGTTATTCCTTTCAACTGATGTGAAAACTTTGTTAGTAATTTCAAAAATGCCACCGTGTTAACTATTACATCAGGTATTATTTCAACTGTTGTGAAAACATTTTTGACCATGTTGTAAAATGTATATTTTCCACTAGTGCAACCACTACCTATTATGCTTATGCTATAGCGCAGGAAGGCTACGCGTCGCGTAACTGCCTATTACAGCCAAAATAAAACATACTACGAATATTTGGGGGAGAAAATTTTTAGGCTTTGTTAGGGAGTTTGGAGGGGAGGGCAAGGAAAGGCTTTGAGAGGAGGAAAATATGAAGGAAAATAGAGAAATCTTTTAAAAAAAATTAAAAGAGTAGTTTTTTAGAGAATGATATATTAATGCATATGATTAATATATTTTTAATTTTAAAAATATTATAACATAAATTAAATTTGAATAACTCATACAAACCCTCCAAAACCCCCCCAAAACCCTCCTATAATACAATTTTTGAGTTTCCCCAAATGAGTAGAGTTTTGTATTATGAAGAAAAGTTAACTCCCCAAAATCCTCTCCTCCCATTTTCCTCTATTTCTTCCACTTGTTCATTCCCTTTTTCCCAAGCATTCTCCTCCCTTCCCCTCCAAACTCGCAAACAAAGTCTTAATGCATGTCAAAACAATGCAGGCAAATAAAAAATTGACACAAAAGTCAACATTATTTGTCCAACTGCAGTGGTTACTTTAGTTTTTCTAATTATAATAACCAAGATTTTTTATATGTTCGTACTCTCATACTCGTATTGAATGAGTATTTTTACTTCTGAGTTCAAATCCAAACAAAGAAAAAAAATATTTTATTCAATACGAATGTGAGAGTATGAAAATTTAAAAAAAAAATAAGGTATGGGTTATCTCAATAAAAAAAACATGAGTAACATGTGAGAGTAAAGTTTTTCAATTCACCACAAAAACATCCCAATAAAAGTTTAAAAAGTAAAAGTTGTGTTTTGTTACGACAACAAAGAAAAGAAGCTCAAATACACAAATAATATTAATATCTGAGAAAATCACAAATTTCACTCGCAACTAAATAAAAAAATGGAATACTGGACAACTACCATACGCGTACTAGTGCAGGGTATATACCGGTATGGATACTTCACGGTTTTACAAGTATTCATACTTGAGACACTACATGTGACTTGTTTTTAGAAGGACTTTAGGGAAACCATGCACAGTGGTGCTAAGGACTTTGCATTGAACGGTTCCATATTACTGGATATGGGGTTTGCCACTTTTCTTGTTCTAATAGAATTTATGTTGTGGGATATATAGTTGGTGACACGAGGTCATATTTTGCTACGTCTGATGAATGACTGAATGCAGCTCTGATACTATTGTTGGAAAAATATACAATATGGGAGCTAGTGGTAGAGTGGTTAGAGCATTGGACAAGAGAACACATTGGTAATTAGCTCATAGTAAAAGGAGATACGATGATATGGGAAAGCCTTCAATATTATTGACATTGCATCTCAAAGACTTAAATACAATAGCTGTTGAGACAAAATCCTTATTTGATGTTTTAAAGATTACAAACATATTAATTTTATTTTATCTTGTTATCTACTAATTTGTTTTGTGAGAATTGTTTCATGAGAACATTCTGGATTCACAAAGCAAATACATCAAAAAGAGCAAAGTCAGCAAAAAGAAGCATGACATGAGAAATCTCTTGAGAAGTTATCTTGGGACTTAAGCATTTCGATCCATTTGAAAGAAAAGCCCATTAAAGGATAAATATCTCATGAAATGAATTAAAGCACATGTGGAATGAACTTGGACATCAAAGTACAAATGAGTGACATAATCAAGGTCACTTCATCTTAGCAAAAAACAGCTCACTACAGCTGTATCCTTTCACGCAAAAAGCAACACAAAGCAAGCTGAATCAATAAGAACATTCTGAGAACATTCTGGCAGAATTAAAGAAGAAGTGTGAAATCAAATGAAGCTGTAGACAGCTGTAAAAAACGTGTCTAACAGCTCTATTTTCACCCTTGGTCACCAAGACACTCCTCACCTATAAATACAAGAGGCTTTGGAAGTTAAATGCAAGAGTTTTGAAAGCAAATATTCTCTCAAGTGAAAATCATCACTACATACAAAAGCTCTTCACAAACAAGTCTCAAAGTTCTCTCTTTTTCTTTTGGATCATACTCTTTAGAGTTTTTTAGTAAAATCTCAAACATGTATTGAGAATTTTATTCGATCCAAAATTCATCTCTTTTCATACAAAGTGTATTGTAATTCTCAAGTCTATTCGTAACAATAGTTTGGGAAAGAAGTGTAACAACCTTTCTTGTGCGAAAGCAAAGAATTGTAGAAGCCTGCTGAGGTTGATAATACAAGGTGTAACGGACTGATCTGGTGTGATCAAGAATCTATGGTGCTAGTCAGAAGTTTCTGTTAGCAGGATACTATAGTGGATAATCTCACACGAGGTGTGGGGACTGGAAGTAGCCGGGTTTGGTGAACCAGGATAATTCTCCTGTGTTTTTCTCTCTTCCTTTCTCTTTATTATTTTCGTTACACAAAGTTCACACACTATCACTATCATAATATTACTTATTAATCTCTCCAGAACATTCTGGTCCTTACTATTTTATCATTCTGTTCTTATAATTAATCATTCTCCAGAACATTCTGGTCCTTACTGTTTTATCATTCTCCAGAACATTCTGGTCCGTACCTTACATTTCAATTATCATTTTTCTCATTCTGCTTATATATATTAATCATTCTCCAGAACATTCTAGTTCTCACTAAAAGCAACTTAAAATTTTATATTTGATCCAGAACATTCTGGTCAGGATAAAACAAGCATAAAACCCATAATCTTCTTATACTAACACTTACCAAGAACTTTCTTGAGTATACAAATTTGTTTAGTCTTTCAGGAATAATTTTAAAAGGGTCACAATTCAAACCCCCCCTTTCTTGTGACGTTTATTGCTACTTCAATAGCATCCATATAAGTTTATTTATAGGTGCTTAAAAGGTGTTTCTAGAGCTAGAATAATATAGGCCTTTGTTTGCCTTTTCTACATTAGATTATTACAAATGTTTTTAGGCTATAACTTAATCTATATATTAGTAGAACAATCCAAAAACATGTAGCATCTTTTCTAGTATTTTCTAATAGACATTGTCATTTTTTTAACTAGAATATTCTATAAATATGTATCGATTTCAACAATTGCTCTAAATGTATACTCCCTCCGTTCCTTTTTAATTGTCACTTTTGAAGAATTTTTTTGTTTCTTTTTAACTGTCACTTTCAAAGTTCAATGCAACTTTAAATATTGTATTACCAATATTATCCTTAGTTATTTATTACGGAGAGAGAAATATATGAGATGATATATTAAATGAATAAGGTTATTATAGTAAAAATATAAATTATTGTATCAAAAGTAGTGACATTTATAGTTTGTCTTGGTTTGTGTAAAATGTCAAAATGTGACAATTAAAAAGGAACGGAGGTAGTAGTTAATTGTTTCTTGATATGTGCAATCCAATTACAATCAATAACAGAGGCTTGACACATTTCAAAGCTTGGGTCCTACCTTCTGTGGAAACTTCCTTTGGAGAGTACGGTTTAAAACCACAACACCCTTTTGAGGAAGATTATGCATCATGTCAAATGGCTATCATGCCAGAAAATTTGTTCTGAGGTCGAAAAAGGCAAATCATCAAAGTGGTTGGTTATGTAATGGTGAAAATGGAGGAATTGATGGAAAGAAAAAGGTCAAAACCATTTTACCAGAGCCTTTTTGTAGCCTTTTGGAGTACCCTTCTGGAGTTTTGGTCTTGTGCCTATATACTGGTATGAAGTACTACATCCCATTCTTTTTATAAACACACTTTGCACTCTAAAGTTGGAAGCTATACTGTATGTAGTACAAGATAACTTATAATTTTTGTTGGGTCAGTTTTGCCACCACTAAGTGTAAGCACATAAAATAAAATTTGCAACAAGTGTTGTGAAAATAATTAACGGTATTTTGCATATATAATATAAATATATTTAATAAACATATTAAATTAAAGTTTATATTTTGAAAATAATTATGAGTTTTCAAAATTTTATCATATTGACTTTTTTATATCAGTACATAAAAATTGCTTCCGCAGATATAAGTTAATAAAATTCATAACGGACGCGATGAAAATATTTAATTGTGTTTTACATATAAAATAACAAAACATTTAATAAAAACAGTGAATTAATGTTGATATTTTGAAAATAATCATGATTTTTCAAAATTTTATCATATCGTCTGTTTCACATCCGTACATAAAATTTGCTTTCCCGGATATATAATTTTCATTAAATATCTTTAAACATTTTATAAAATTACCAATCTAATTGTTTTTAGGCTTGATTGTAGTTTTGGTCCCATATGTTTCACAATCTTGCGATTTTGGCCCCTTATAAAAAACAATAACAAATCAGCCCTTAAGTTTATCCTCTTTTGCACTTTTGGCCTCCTAGTCCAATTTTGACTCAGTCAATGCACACGTTGCACATCAAGGACGCCACGTGTGTTTTGTTGAATTAAAAAAAACAAAAAAAAAAGGAAGAAATGATGAATGAACATAAGCAACATCTTCCATTTCTCTTCTCCTTCCACAAATAGATGTTATGAACACTCTTCAACAACAACAACTTTCTTTTCCAAAACAACTTCATTTTCCTTTGATTCCTTATCAGTACTCAACTCGTTTTTCGCACTCTCGTGGCGGCGGTGGTAGAGGAGAAACAAATGGATCAAACAGAACGCAACAACACACTAGTACACCAAGAGAGATCAAACAGAAGGCAACAACACAAAACGAAAAAACGTGTAGTGTAGTGGTGGTTGAGATGCGACGTCACCACTCACAGAATGAGCCGCGCGTTCAAATCCACACTATGTGCTGTCTTAAGCAAATCAAGTAGTTTCTCAAACGAGTCTTCCATTTTAGTCACAACAGCTTCAAGAAAATTAAGAAAATCTTTGCCTTAACCTTCTTCACAGAGAATAACGTTTGGAACTATGAAGCCCGGATACGTGATACGAGTGCGGGTACGATACAATAGGGTACGTGGATACGCGAGATTTTTAAAATTTAGGATACGATACGGCTAAGATACGTTAACAAAATTTTTTATACTAAAACTTATATGCATGTAAAATATTGGAAGAAAACCAGCATTGATTACTTTTCATTATTATATTATTATAAAAGTCACAATTTTTTAAAAATAATACATGTGATCAAATTAAAAAAGTGTAAAGTTTTCTTATAAATCATATTTTATTATCATTCATATGTTGGGATATCAATTGATGCATCATTAAAAAAACTCAACACAAATTTTGTCTAATGTTGATTAATTGAATTCTCTCTCTCTCTCTCTCTCTCTCTCTCTCTCTCTCTCTCTCCCTCTCCCTCTCTCTCTCCCTCTCCCCCCCTCTCTCCCCCCTCTCTCTCTCTCTCATTACCTTCATCCACAAGACGTATAATTTTAAGTGGTTCATCGATAAACAATTCTAAATCATATACATTTCCACAACATTGTCTCACTTTCTTACCCTTTAACTTTTCTAGGATACGTATCTTTGAAGTATCTTTGTGTATCTGTGGAGTATCTTATAAGTATCCGATAAAATATTTTTTAAAAATTAAAATAATTAATTCTGATACTTCGTGATACGTATCTGCGAGTATTCATGAAGTATCGGTATCCGATACGGGCACGTCTCCATTTTGGAGTATCCGGGCTTCATAGGTTTGGAATGGTGGCGAAGTTGATGTTGTTGTTTGGTTTTTTTTGGGTCGGAGTTGATGATGGTGAGTCATTCTTGTGTGACTATGATGGTTATGAGGATTTTTTTCTGGGTTTGAATTTTTTTCATTTATTTAATTCCTTTAATGTATATGTGGCTTTTTTACTTTTTTTAATTAAAAAATTAGACATGTGGCATCGTTGAAGTGCCACATGTGCATTGACTGAGTCAAAATTGTATCAGGGGGCCAAAAGTGCAAAAGGGGGTAAACTTAAGAGACTGATTTGTTATTGTTTTTAATAGGGGGCCAAAATCGCAAGATTGTGAAACATAGGGGGCCAAAACTGCAATTAAACCTTGTTTTTATATAATTAACGCAATGTTATGTGACATTTGCAAATGCACGAGTCATTTACTACTTTACTCATAGAAATAACTAAATATTGAGATATAATTAGATGTATCATTTACACTATAGGTGTCAAAATGGGTTATCGGCCCGTTTAGGGTCGGTCCTAACGAGCTCCCGATTTTATAGGGCCGTGCCAAAAAGACCTATTTTAATATGGCTAAAAATTTACTTCCTGAGCCCGTCCCTTTGCAGATCGCGGGCTAAACCAGTCGATCCTTAATTATTTTCACTTTTGTAAATCATTATGAAAATTACCAAGAAATTTCTTAAAAGCATTTTTTTTATTTATCCAAAAAGTATAATTAAAAAATACAAAAGAGAAAAAAAAATTAATGTTTTGGAGTGGTGCAATCACATTCACGTTTACCCATTTCCATGTTAAAACTCTGATCTTTAAAGGTTTTACAATTCATAAAAACTTGAAGTTTTCCTTTCAAAAAGAAAAATAAATTGAATGATTTTACTTTCTTTTGGTATCCATGAATTGAAATTCTTTGTAATTGATTCCAACAAATGAAATATTTCTATGGCTAAAGAAAAGTAAAGCTTTCGTGCTTCATAAATATTACTAATTTTTTTAACATTTTTTGTTATGCGGGCCAAATTGGTTACATGTGTCCCATGCGGGCTACCCTGATGGGTTGCAGGCTATTTAAGACGGGGCTAAGAAGCTGTAAAAATAATCGGCTAAAATTTCTAGCTCAACCAAAATCTATTTTGATGTAACGTGAAAGACAAATTCGTAAGAGTCTAAGATCATTTTATTCCAACTTCATGTATCATTTGCTCACACAATCTTATGTCAATGTATATTTTATGTATTATGCTCATCTTATTTTAAATGATATAGAAGATGAAGATCGCAGAAGTTTTTATGACTAACATATTTGAATTTTGTAAAGATTTGAGTCTGTGCACATGCTTATCTCCTTAATGGTAGGAGATGTTGTTCGAATAACATGTATAATATAGCCTCAAAATCATATAAATTTTCCTTAAGTCTACTTAATCCAATAAAACTTGTTTTTTTGTTTTTTTTGTTAACATGCAACAATTTTCGGTGAAAGGTTTAACTAAATCTTGTTGGTACCTAAACTCTTTCTATTCTTTTAAATTTAGTATTGCTTTCTTCGACTCTAACAAATAAAAAAACAACAGTAAAATTAAAATAATATAAAATTTTTAGGTATCAGCAATATGAAGTTAAATCTTTCAGCAGAAGGTACTAGATATTAACAAAAACACAAAGAAAGATTTGTTATTATATTAAATAAATAAGGAAAAGTTGTATGATTAAGAGACTGTATATATATGAATACAAGACTAACATCTCCTCCCACTTCGGAGATAGGCTCCAATTTTTACAAAACTTAAACATATCAGAACTCAAACTTCTATAATGTTCATTATCCATATGATTTGAAATAAGATAAAATTGTAATACATTATATGTATCTCAACATAAGATTTCATTAGCAAATTATGAGACATGACATCAATGAAAAATGACCCCAAACTCTTACGAATTTGTCTTTTGTACAACGCCAAATTAGAAGGAAAGGTTTATCGATAGAAGTAAGGAAAATGTTTCACAAATCATAGACATGTGAGAATATTTGTTTGTTATTCACTCTTACCTTCAAAGAAAGTATTTAGTATTAGAAAGAGAAGGAGAAAGAATAGCGTTTAAGGAAAATGAGTAAGCCCCTGTTTGGATCTGCATTTGAGAAGCATAAACGCACGTTTATCACATTAAACGTGATTTCATGGTATCAAGAGGATGTTTGGCACTCAATTGAAAACATGCTTTTTCCCTTTAAACTCGATTCTAGATGAAGCTGCTTTATGTAGCTTTTGCGTCTGGTAAAATCGATTTTGCGGAAGGCACGTATTTGTTTCCAGCTTTACCCTTAATTATTCTGTTGTGTGTTTCACTGTTGCTTGCTACAGTTTCCCTTATCTACAGGTTAGGAAAGACGGGATCGTTGTGTTGGTTCAGAAAAAGATGCTCCAAGTTAGGCCAATTGTGCTGGCAATATTTTTTTAATATATTACTAACATTAAAAAAATCAAAGAAAAAGATAAAGGATTAAATCGGGACAAAAAAAGATAATGACGAAAGTATTACCTAAAATTAAGTCAAGGGACGAATTGTGTAATATTGCCTAGTTTTTTTAATAATCTATTTTTGGTAGAAAGTTTTTTGTTATTAAAATTGTATTAAAATTAATAAAGTAACATAAAAATGAATAACTAACTAAAATTGGAAGTGAAATTTGTAGAAAAGTTAAATGAAATATATTTTAAATGCACACATATAAAAAAATCCATTTTGGTCATTTAAACAACCAAAATCAATTTTGACACAAAATAGGCAAACAACATTTTTCATGTAAATCACTTCTATCGTAAAGATGTCCAAACATAAATCACTTTTCACTCAACTCACTTTTAATCAAAATCAATTCTAGAGAATCAATTCTATCAAAATCAATTTTGTCCACCGCACAACCAAACACACGCTAAAGGAGAGATAAAATCACTAGTATACCACATGAGACCTAAAATTTAAAGGTTTTTCAACAACAATGAATTGTTACCAAAATTTATTAAAATAGGGGAAAACTTTGAAAAAACCTTTAAAATAAAATAAAAAATTATCTTCACAACCATATTTCAGGTTCATGTGTCGGATTATGCGTATGAAAAATATTAGCACAATACAACAGTATAGATGAACAAAAGATCACATCTCAGCTAATCTAAAATTTATCGTTATCATTTTTCAAATTTAAGATCATCGAGTTATCACAACTCAAACTGAGTACTCAATGGGAAATAAAATGCCACATCTAGTTAACTACTCCCTCCGTTCCTTTTTAACTGTCACATTTACAAAAAAAATTTGTTCCTATTTAAGTGTCACTTTTAGAGTTTAAGGTTGTAACTTGTCAATTATACCCTTAACCTCTCAATTATCACAACTTATCATTAATTACATAGTCTATGGTATGATAGCCTATTCCAATAGATAACCATGTTACCGAGGCCACAAACGGTTTCCACTAATAAATGCAAAACAGTGATAATTGAGATTTCATTTTCGTTGGGAGTAGCAGCTTGTTCAAGGCATAGAGAAAAGGAAATCTGGCTGTTTGAATATGTAATGGAAAAACAGTGGAAAATAAAAAGTTGGCTGCATGCTGTCAAATAAATAAGGGTAGAAAAGGAAACTAAGGAGTATTTAACATTTGCCTTGGTTGTAGTGAATTGGACAAAAGTGACAGATATTAAGGAACAGAGGGGTATTTCTATAATAAAAGGGCTAACTTAATTTTGTTAGATTTTGTTGACATTTCCATGATGTTAAGACTTATTCTTTCAAAAAACAAATGATGTTAAGACTTATAGAAAATTAATTACAAAGTTAATAATTGGACCTGATCATGGAAACGAGCAGCCCAAGCACGGATACACACGTAAATAAAGAAAATGAGGTATTGACACAAAAATCAAAGCAATAAATAGAGAAAATAAAAATATAATGTGAGTATGAAAGCGAAAGTTGTCACAAAAGTTATTAAAAAATAATTGTACAAATATCATTTCTCATAAAACAAACAAAGAATCGGGCTCAAAAGCCTATTATCCCAAAATTAAATAAAAGGATAAGACAATAATTAAAGTATAAAAAGAAAACAAAAGGGAAAGGTAAAAGGGATTATGGAAGAGAGAAGCAAAGAGGGATAATGGCTAGCTTTGAAAGAAAAAAAAAAACTAGCTTAGAAAACAAACAAGAACAAAGTGAATCCATTAATGTGAAGAATATTTAGTATGAAGAGAAGAAGTGTTTGGTGGTGATCCATTGGTGGCTGGTTGACTGAGTGTTGAGGACTGAGTATTGGGACTGGATGACAATGAGAATGACAAATATGTGTCATGTATTTGTTTTTATATTTAACAATGACAAATATGTGTCCAGTATTTGTTTTTATATTTACTAGGTGAAAATTCCCTAAAAAAGTATTTATTAGGGAAAAATGTGTACCCTGCCTTTTTATCCTTTTCTCATTATTATAGATCTCTTTGTGAATAGAGCAAGATGATGAAATGACAAAAGGTGTCTAAAACCAAAGATTATAAGCCAAAATTAGGTAAAGAATAAAAAATAAATAATAAAAACTCATATAATAAAATTCAATGACATGAAAATAATAATTTGAATCAAATAACAAATACGTTAGTTACAACCAAACAAAATATTAAGATAGATTATGCATAAGTGAGATTTAAGAAAAAAAACACTATTATTGATGAGAAGATAAAGGCAAACGATTGAGTTTGTGACAGTTGAAGCCTGAAGGTAATATTTCCATCGCGAGACGATATAATTGTTTGATCTCTATATGAGAAGGAATATTATTTTTATCACTTTCATGTGATCAAAGTGTTCAAAATCAGCTACTTAATTACAATGGTTACATGCAATTCATAGTTGCAAAAGGGATGCAGAATGATTAAAGGCTTTGGAGTAGTTTCAAGGTCTCATCAATATGCTTTTCAGGTTGGAACTGATTGTTGTATACAAGCTGAACCACACCATTTTTGTCAAGAACATAAGTCTCTCTCCCAGGCAATGATCCAAAGAAATCGCCAGGCACTCCCCACTCTTTCCTTACCTTGTTACCCTCATCACTCAACAAGGTAAATGGAAGTTTGTACTTCTTGGCAAATGCCTACATTTCATGCAATGCATTGGTTAATTAATTGGCACAAAAATATGCAGCGAAAATTCCAAGTTTTACCTTGTGAGAGGAAGAATCGTCTCCACTTATCCCAACAACCTCTGCTCCTGCTTTCTTGAACTTCTCATATGAATCCCTAAAAGCGCAGGCCTGCAATAATAAATTCATAAAATTGTCTCCTTAACTATATCAAGTAGAACAATGGAAATGGTTTATTGTATTTCCTCTACTTGCGTAATCTAATTCCATGGATTTACCATATTGGAATTAATTATATCATAAATTCATGATCCTTCATAAACAACTACTGTTAGGAATTAGAGGACAAGTGCTAATAATCAGTAGATAAATATTGGACTACATTTGAGAACTCTTCTGATGTGGATTGAAACAGAAAAGATAAAGCAATTCTAAAACGCATGGAGAAATGAAATATTGCAGTAGGTAAAGAATTAACAAACAAGATTTATCGAAGTTCAGAGATTGGTCTTCTACATCATCACTGAGGTTGACCCTAATAGAGTTGTTAAAACGGCTACCCGGTCCGAACAGGCTTCAAGGTTTATCGGACGGGGCTAAAAAGCCCTGTTTAAAAACGGGCTCTAAAATACTACGTGAGCCCGATCCTATTTAGTCAAACAATTTTTTTTATAAACACGAACAAAAAAGTTCACTGTCACTCATTGCATTGGCCACACTGATCTATTGACTCTTGTGCGTCTAAACCAACAAATATATCAACCATGATCTATTGATTCATGTATTCAATGTTTTTACTTTTCCCCAACAGCACTGACTTAATTCTATGCATCACTGCTAAGATGTTGTGGCCGCATTCGAAACACAGTAACTGCACATCAAGTGCCCAAATTATTTTCGCATGGTTGAGATAGCAAGACTAATATTCTGAGCAATGGCTGTTGCCTGTTAGAGTATTGAAAGTTAATGTCTATAAAAAAGGTGGCCTTTTAATAGTTAAAATCAAATTTCAACATTTCTGTTTTTAGTTTGTGACTTTACTCTGGTTATATAGGAAACAGGCGACCTGTGGCCCATGCGGGATAGCCGGTATTTTTAACGTGCTATTTTGGGCGGGCTAAAAAATATGGGCTTAAATTTTCAGGCCCAAGCTCTATAAAATAAAGGGCGTGGTGGGGTGGCCCATATGGGCTAGCCCATTTTTACAGCTCTAGATTCTATCACTATGATCAGGTTAAACGCAACGCAACATATGTACAAGGCTTTCTAGGAAAGGAAAATCTCAACCTGCTCACTTGAGCACACAATTTTCTCTCTTGATCAATAATTCTGTGAAAATGTCACTCTTTTATCTCTTTACATGGATATATCAGTTTATATACTACCCTATTACAAAAAGTAGTTATGAAGTTAGTTATAACTTATAACTGATTCACCAACTAACTTAACCAACAAGTTGTCGAGACCTAACTAATTAACTCCCGAAAAGGTCCGCCAGAACTAACACAAGGGAAATACTACACACTATAGTCGCATCAGAATTCCTAATGACACTTAAATAACTATTATTGAAAGCTAAAATGTGCTCTATATATAAAGCAACTAAATATCCATCCAAATACTAACCAACTCTAACAACTTGTACACCATTCTCCTCTTCCCTTTTCACAAGAACAAACAATGCATATCCACTTATGGATTATAAACTTTAGACATTAGAATATAATACTAGATGCTTTTTTCTCCTTACCTGTTTGGTACAGCCAGGGGTTTCATCAGCAGGGTAGAAATAAACAACCACAGGTTTCCCTTTGTACTTGGAGAGACTTACTGTCTTGCCATCTTGGTCTTTCAGCGTGAAAGATGGTGGCTTTGAACCTTTACTCACCTGCCCATTTGCCAATGAATTCAAGATATAGAAAACAAACAAACAAACAAACAGTAATGCTGATAGATTGTAACATCTTGTATATTGTGAATAAACGTACCTTGGCAACAATGAAACCTCCTTTGAATGAAGAAGGTGAAGAAGAAGTTGTTTTAGAAATGGAAGAATGAGATAACTTGAGGCCAAAAAATTGAGAATTGAATGGAGTAGAAGTAAGTGATGATGATATATTTTGAGGGTGAAGAAATGTGGGGAAAGAATTGGTTGGGAGAGTGAGGGAAGCCTTAGCCATGGAAGATGAAGAACAAAGTGGTAACATGTTGTGTTGTGTTTTCTTTTCCTTATGGGGTGGTAGATAGAGGTAGATAGATTATGATATGAGGAGGGAGGGAAAGTGTAGACATTGGGTTGAGTGGGTGGATGAAATCAGTGAAGCCAGCGAGACAGGATTGGCTTTCTTGCGTGGCCCAATTCTCACCCCAACTCTACCTAGTAATTAAGGTGTAACTCATTCTACTAACCTTAACTTAGCCACTAGATGCTATTGCTTGGTCTGGTGTAGCAAGATATCTGATTGAACAGCGTTGCTATATATTACTAGATGCTTAACTTATATTTAAGGCCCAAGATGTAATAATTGATTTTTTTTTTAACCGGATATTTTTTGCGTCGCACTTAGAACTAATCTATTGAGTTTAAACATGTGTTCAACTGCAGAACTAATCTCTCGAGTTGGATAAAACCATAATGAATGGTAAAGTTTACGCTCAAGAGATTTAACGTTGATACATTTTTTAGAGCGATTCAAACTCATAATTTGTTAATAAACTATAAAGATATCTCTTATCATATCATTCAAGTTTCAAGTGCTTTTTGGTAAGTAGTAAATAGTAATTGATTTGAATAAATTGCTAAATTTGAATGGATTAATAACTTGTGTGAATTTTTTTAGGAGAACTTGTGAAGTTTTTATGAATTTATGTGGAGATATCTTTGGCGTCTAGAATACTATAAGATAAGTTCTTTTAAAAAAAATTATATGAAAAGTTCCCTAAAATCCTTTTAAAAAAATTAGACTAAAGTGTATTTTTGGTCCCCTAAGTTTCAGCATGTTGCGATTTTGGCCCCCTATTAAAAAAAATGAATAATTTGGCCCCCCAAGAATTAGCCCATTTGCAATAGTGATCCTTTTTGGCAATTTTGACCCAGTCAACGCTGAGTGGCATGCCACGCGTGTAATTTTTTAATTTTAAAATAAAAAGAATTCCACCTCACCAATTAATATTAAAAAGACAAATTAAAATTAGAAAAAAAAAATCATCAATATTCAATCCACACAAATCAAACCCAGATTCATTGTATGAAGATTTTGAGATTATTTTATTTTTTTGGTTTGATGAAGTTGCTAGTTAAGAAGATGAAGGAGAAAAACATTTATGAAGTTGATGTACTGGTTTACAGCCACCCTTCAATCTAATCAAATCACACATCTTCAGCCAAATATGAAAAAAAGTATGAAATTGGTTCAAATAAAGGATACCAACAACAACAACAAAAGCTTGCTTCTCTCTCTCTCTCTCTCTCTCCACACATAGCCAACAACAACAGCAAAAGCACGCTCGCTTTCTTTGCACGCTTCTTGCAGCAACGTGTTGGTGAACTAGAAACAGTTTGAAATCCAGATATAATTCCTCCGAGATTCTTGAATTGAGATCGTAATTAGAAATTAGAATCACTAACAATTAATATCAAAGACAAATTCGATTAGGAATCCTCCATGAAAGAATAGTCAATACCCTCAAACAAACAAAAAATCGATCCGGGCAGAGTTTCATTTCCTCTACTCCTTATCATCGAAGTTGAAGAGTTCAGATTTCATATCCTCCGTCCGGCCACCAACTTGGACGAGGAAAAATAACACCAGAACGCTTGCAGTTTCCAACACAGTAAGTAATTTTTAAGTAATTACACATGTGGCCTGCCACATGGGCGTTGACTATGTCAAAATTGGCCAAAAGAATCACTATTGCAAAGGGACTAATTCTTGGGGGGGTCAAATTATTCATTTTTTTAATAGGGGTCAAAAGTGCACTTTAACCAAAAAATTATATGAGAAGTTCCCTAAAATAATTGTAGCTACTCTAATTTTGTAAAATTCACCACTGATACCAATTAAATATTTTGATGATTGTGTAAGATTTGGTTACGATAAGTGAATTAGAATAAGATTTTTACGATCTTACTAGAGCAACGCCAGCTCCCTTGGTTTTGAAGGAAATACAATATTTCCTTACAAAATAAATAAACAAATCAAGTAGAAATATGTTATTAACTTATAAACTTAACTGAGTGGGAAGAGATCACATTTAAATTTTAGACACTTTATTTATTCATCTTTATTCACCATAACATTTGAATTTCTAGCAACTAGCGTTAGTTGACCAAAAAACATTTTTTTAAGGGATGACCAAAAAAACATATACTCTCTCCGTCCTTTTTTATAGAAGTAGTTTACAAAAAAATTTTGTTCCTAAATATAAGATCATATATAAATTCCTAGATGTATTGATTACTCTTTTTCCAAATATACTTTTTATTAATACTACCAATTTGTCTTGGTATATGAAAGTTAACATCAAATATATATTTAATCAAGGGTAATCTAGTAATAGTCACATACATTTGAGACAATTTTATTACTCCAACAACTTTTCTTAATACACATGATTTTTGTAAAATACTTCTATAAAAGGGAGGTAGGGATTTGGTAGTTATTTTTAAATTATTTTTTGGTACAAATTTATTATAAGTGATTATTGCTGCGACGTCGTTTGGGATCCGAAACATAAAAAATAAACAGAATAAGAAAAGGGTTAGGAAGAGCAGCGTTTTTTTGTTTGTAGCAATGGACGGTGCTGTGAAAACTGTTGTTAAGGTTTCCGGCGACCACAAAACGTCGTCGTCGACCACACCTTCTTACGATTCATCATATGTTTTGGCTGCAAGACCTTCCAGGCATGTCTCTTTCCTTTTTTAATTCTTAGTTTAAATTTGATATATCAATGTTGATTTTTCCTTTAATTTGTTTGTTGGGAAATTCGATATCACTATTGTTTGTGTGAATTAAGTAGGTTTTGTTTAGGATGATTGTCATGTGTTTTTTTTATTGCAGACAAGCTCTGTCTTACTGGACATGCTCCAAGCTTTGTGCAATTTGCTTTGTTGGTGGAGTTATTTTTGGTTACACACTCAGAGGTCGTGTTAAGCGTTGGGCTTCCAAAATTCTCAACAAGCTTACTTGAAAGTCTGAAACACAAGTTTTATTTTACTTTTTTTTTATTTTTATTTTTATTAGTGATTAGAGTTTACTGATTTGGTTAGGGTTCAGTTTCATTCATATCTTAGCTAGAGAAAAAAGATTGATTTTACTTAATTCCTAGATACTTACCCATTATGATTGCTGCTTGATACTCAATTTGTTATGCTTTTGAAAGACACTGTTAACTACACAAAGATTGTGGAACTTGACATTTGATTTAGCATTTTGTGGTTTTCTAACACTGCTCAAGATAGTTTACTTCTGTTATGCTTTCCAAATCAGTTTACTTTTGGCAGCAGATGACACAATTTTTATCATAGGACATGAATCTCGATCCATCTCTTCTATAATGTAGTTATTTTCCAATTACCAGAATTTCGACTGAAACTGATGTTACAATTTTTTAACCTCGTCAGTTTACCCCCACTCGCTGTTTACTTATATGTGATCATGTAGTTCTTAGTCATTCTTGGTCAAGAACACATTTCCTTTTGCTTTTAATTTCCAATGTGCTGGACTTTTATAAGATGAATTAACTATCTTGAATGATCCAAGTTAAAACTGTCATATTGCTTCAAGAAAAAAACCTTTACTGTGTAGAAAACGAATGATCACAATTTCACGCAGTCATAGATTTCAGGTTGTTCTATCATAATCAAGGATTACCTGCAATTGTGACAAATGCAGGAAAATGCAACTGCATTAAAGCTAAATTTGCAGAAAACTTTAGCAAGTTGAGCTGTACTGTATTTTACAGCTCCATTAAATGTACAACTTCAGTCTAGACATGTTCCTGTAAAACCATTTTCATAGTATCTAATTCTTATTTTCTCCCTCCTTTCATACAAGTAGTTTATTATACATCAAAAAAATTCAAGTAGTTTATTGGTAAGCAATTGTATTTGTAGTCTCTCAGAAATTCCATCAAGATCTCCTGGTCTGCCATACAGAGGATCTTGGTGATCACGACTGAACTCAGTACCCAAAAATTGCCTATAATCAATAAATGCTCATTCATCTAACTTGGTGTGAAGCTACAAAACTGACATAGCTGCATTCTTTGCATTGCACCCAAATAATTTCCAGTATTAATTAGTGTGGTTTCGGCACATAACCATCAATAGCGATATTTGTAGTGGTGGCATGAATACTTAAATGAACTCTATCAAGTTCAGCTTTAGCTATCACTTGGCAACCCAGATGTGATCTGCATAACCATCAAAATTAGTCAATGGTGCTCTGATGCACTTCACCAAAGATGTTGCTACTCCATTCAATACTAACTAGCCACTCTGATGAGTCATGCCCACATGATGCACCACTGTCATGTAATAGAATAATCACTGATCGCGTGAAAAGCCATTTTGAGGATTCTAGACATTATTGGATGTGAAATTATTTGAAATAAATGTAACTGCCGCAACAGCTAATGCTCAAAGATTGATGTTATTGCCATTTTCGTTTGCGTCAGACTCTAGTGTCAACCTAACTTCTGCTCAAATATCATAAATAACCCATGGTTGAGAGCGTGAAATCTAGAATACTGAGTGCCAGACCTCTACTTGTGTAACATAAACATTCATTGCATTCAATAGCTCTCAAATGCCTCTCATATCAAACGACTTTAAAACACTGTTTGGTGGACTTGGTATTGAGTGAGTATGCTCTATGATCAAGTACTCATGCTGTGGCTTATAATATATTAATTGCTACTATCAAGTCTTAGCATGTACTTATCTAAGTTAAAACTTGACAGTAAGAGAAAAGGTACACTTTATAAAACTGGTGATCTCTTGTTCAATGATATAATCTGTGTTGTGTGTCAAAATATATACTATAACATAAAATCTAAGTTGGTGTTTTTCTTTTCTTCAAGAGTAATGACCCAAATTGACCCTTTACAACATCCTTGCGGTCCAATTTAATTCTCCGCAGAAATAAAACTCAAATTAATCTCTAATATTTTTATACGAAGGATAAATTTAGTCATCGACTCATTATAAGAGATGGACTAATTAGTCCCTATTATAAATTATATTTGCGATTACTATGAGTTTTTTTTTCTGACCAAGAAATAAAGATTATTTTCAAATCAAGGTTCCCGCAACAATATAGTTCAACTAACAATGTTGATATTGATAATTGAACATATTTACCTGGATTTGAATCATTAACATCATAGTTGTATGTAGGTTTAAGGTGGAATTTGTCATCGCATCTACATACAAAGAAAACTTAAAACTAACTATATCACTAAATTTCATATTAAAATGTAGTTTTTTACATTAAATCTTTTTGGTTAGCAGAATTCTAAAGAATATTTAATTAAACCTTTTTTATGAGTGCATTTAATTTGATAAATAAATATATAACACTAGACTGTGCAACTTTTCTTACCTTGTTTGATTTAGAAACTGGTCTTACACTAAACTAAACCATAAACAACTTTTTATCCAGAATAAAAACAATCAAAATACCAAAATATCTTTTTATTTTTCAAGATAAAAAATATTTTATATCTCTCCCGGTTAAAAAAATGTATTGTCAATTGTCATGTATTATCTTGTTTAATAGTTACTCCCTTCAATATAAAATATAAGCAAAAATGAGTCAAAAAATACATTAATTTTCTTTGACTTACTTTTATTTATATTTTGTAACTGAAGGAGTATTGTTCTACCAATCAAACACACTCTAAATAAATTTTACAATTTTGTAAAAATTGTAATTAATCTTTACAAGTCATTATTACCACAGGCGTGAGTATTTTAAATCACTTGTTTCTTGCAATTTTCCTAAACAACCTGGTTTCTAAAAACAATACAAGACGCGTAAAACTCAATTGATTCATATGAACACCTTTAACCACACATCATGTATCATTTGCTAAGTTAATCAAAACACCGACAATTTTCTTTTAATAGAACAATGAATTAAAAAATGCTAACAAACAAATAGTATTTGTAAGGAATCTAATATAATATTTAATCAGACATTGTGTAGTCAACTTTTAAAAAGTTCTATTTTCAACCTAAAATGTTCTCTTTTAAATGTAAAATGTGGTATTTTTAACTAAAAAAAATGTCATGTTCTCTTTATAAAAAAAATATTTATCATTTGTTTAATTTAAAGATAATATATATCCATTCCAAAAATTATACATATCTTTTTTTTGTAAAAGGTAGCATAAATATTAGAAAAATATTTTGTAGATACATAAATGTGATGAGAGAGACAAAAAAATATATGAGCATATAAAGTTGAAAGGTTTTCAAATTAACTATGGGTCTTGCACTCATGTTAACATAATAAAGTTTTGTATTGAAAAATAACATTTTTTTTTTAACCTTTTGAACGTTCCAAAATACGTTTACAAGTGATTCCTAATAAATGCCCTTACCATGATCCGTTAATATTAAATATTAATGAATTTGACGTAACTATAGCATTCGTGTCGTGCAAGTATATAGGGTGGATAATGACAATGGAGCACACAGCTGAAGGAGGAAACGAACAGAGCTTTCTTGGAGTCCCGCGTTAGGAAGCAAAGTAAAATTCAGAAACATCATTCGTTAAAAGGCTTTGTTTTCGATTCACATCTAATGTCCTCTTCTGTTCAATATCAGGTATGTATATCAATTTTTTCATTCATTTTCTTTTCCTTTTTTGTTAACATTGCTGCAATGCTCATTCAAATTTCATGTAACATTGTTTTCTACTATTGTATGAATGGATCTATGATCATCCATGATTACAGAAATTTTAAATAGAACAATACATCTTAATCTTAGCAAATGTAATCTTCCATATAATTTAAAAGTTAAAAACATAAGTGATTGAATGTAACAAAATGTGTAAGATACCTAACACACGTCTTCAATCTAAAGTGTCGTTGCTACACAGTTTTTGAAGAAATCAAACATTGACTCTTTTTTCCTTTAGTGTGACATAAGGAGCCAAATCTGCTAAACTTGATCCTGGGATACTCTTAACTCTTGTGGCCAAAGTTTATGATCAATGGACGATGCTGGAGTCTCGAAATTAACTGCTAAATTGAAGGAAATATTTCAAAAGTGGCAAGTGGGTTATAAAGAGGGCAATGATGAACATTCTGGTGTGAATCGTGGGGGAATATCACCTATGATTAACAAAAGGTTAAACAGTTTAGTGTCTTGTGATTCTGATGAAGACAGCTGCAATAGTCCTAAAGCACCGCATGATGTTCCCAAAGGGTACTTAGCTGTCTATGTTGGGCCTGAGCTTAGGAGATTCATCATTCCAACAAGCTACCTTAGCCACTCTCTTTTCAAAATGTTGTTGGAAAAAGCTGCTGATGAATTTGGTTTTAATCAGTGTGGTGGACTTACAATTCCATGTGAAATTGAAACCTTTAAATACCTTCTCAGCTGTATGGAGAATACTCAGCTTCATCATGATGACACCTCTTGTAAGTTAATTACTTCATATAATTTCATATAGGTTTATGTTTCCTTGCCAATAATTCTAATTAGCAAAACATTCATCATAGATTCATACTTCTTAATTGCGATGTACAACTGCAATATAAAAGTTTTAGAGGTTTGGTTTCTACAAACCGTATCATGTTCGTTACTGCATTTGCTAGCATTTTGCCACAATATCAATGTTCGCAGCGTAACTGCAATCGTCACCATAACCGCAGTTTAGAATAATGCTCACCGTCATCACCGATAATAGATCATTAATAGCCTTTTCTTTTTTTAACTAATTATTGGACTATTGGTGGAATTGCAGCTGGAAACACAGGAACTGTGGAAGAGAGAATAAACTAATATGATACTTACGAGGTGCAAATCATAGTGCTGGTTTCAAGTGTGAAGAAAGTTTCCCTTGCTTCCATCTTTTTTTTGGTTTGATTTCATGTGAGAAATGATAGAATAACCTTGTTACTTTGTTAGAAATATTTATGTTTCCTTTACAAAAATTCAATTTATTGGTACAATGATTGTATTCTTTATATGCTTCTGTATTTAAGAACTGTATCCCATAATATTGTCCTAATCCTTGTACTTTGCTTTCTAAATTCTGTTTACATATTCAAATGTAACAGAATAGTATTGGTATATAGAACGTGATGTTCAATTGTGTTCTCATTCTCAAACATCATTATACTAATTAAGACTTAGTATACACTTTTCATACACCAAAGTTGTTTTTTTCTTCTCTCTTCTTAAAATAATTGTTATATAAAAAATATGGCATGTGCTTTTGTAACATAATCTTCAATCAAATCTCGTTTTGAGCTGGCTCTGATCCATTCGGACCATATGCATATTTATTATTGAAGTAAATAATGATTAAAGTGTTCTTCATGTTCTGATAATAAAGCATCCTTTATTCTCTGCATCGAATCTGTGCACATGGAGAAGTAACAGCGTGAACCTATATTGTCACACTTTGAATTTTTAGAGTAATAAAATTACAGATATGCTCAATTTTTTAACCATAAAAATGGAAGAAAATTGTTTTTCCCACTTCAAAGAAAGCTAAAACACACCAGTAATTTACGTTTTTACCCCGGCGGCAGTTTGTTGCCGATGGGAAGGATCCGGCGGCAGGTTGTTGCCGATGGTTCCCATCGGCAGTTAGTTGCCGCCGTCCCCATCGGCAGCTAACTGCCGCTACGATCTGTACATAACCAGAACAGCAAAACAGAACCTGCATCAGAAGCAAAAATCTTCCAACACTCAACTCTCTCAAATCTTCCAAAATCGCAAAATTTTCAACCTCAAATCAACCAACACTCCAATAACAAGTAAGTTTTCATAATCAAGTTCATTGTCATTTTATGCTTATATGTTACATTTATTATCTTAATTTAATTTTTTTTTAGTTTTAGACTTTGTTTAATTTTTTATTTTTTTGGCAAGAAATGATAGATTGTTTACATGGAAATGACTTATGATGCTTAATTGTTTAAATTTTTGCATGTTTATGTTGTAATTTTTAGCTTTAGGATTTATGTATAATTTGCACTACAAGTGTTTGATGAAATGTTAGAATGAGTTTTTAATTGGATTGTTTTTAATTTCTTATGGTGTAGATCTGAAAAAATGGCTCAAGTATACTTTTATGTATCCTTCAACGGTGGTAACCAACATTTTTTCAAGGTTCGCGACGATGTGACGTTAAAAGAATTGAAGGATTTACTTCATGAAATCAACCAACAAATCAACCAAGGAGACGCGAGGAGGGTGGAATACGTTTGGTATCAACGTCCATTGTTCGACTCAGACGGTAATTTGTTGTTCACTCGGTCGGAGTTAACGAACGACGACGACATGAGGAGCATGTTCTCGATATTTGCTGAGCCGAACATGATCCCCCTCGAGATGGATGTTACGTTGCGGAGGTCGCCTGAAGATATTCTCATGAGTTTGATTCGGCCGGATGAAGATGTTTAGGTAGTATTATTATGTTGTGTCGTTATTTTGTTGGATTTTTTTTAATTCTTGAAAGTTTGCGGAAAATCTTGGCATTGAAGTGTCTTATACTTAGTGTAAAGGTTTGCAAGTCTTTTTAGAAACTCAAAAGAATGAAGAGAACACAACATGTATTCTGCCGAATCAGCTATATAGGTTCTCACTCGAATTCCTTCGTATAAGATGAGTGTGGCAAAAGGGAATGCAGTTCCAAGATATTGTTTTGTACTTGATCATGCTCCTCTGTCAATTGAAACTTTGTCAGTTGGCAGGGCAGTAGGATTAAGTTCAAAATAATATATTGGAATGCATTCCTTTTTGTCATGTGTTGTGTTCTCTTCATTCTTTTGAGTCCAACACTAAGTATAAGACACGAGAGCATATATATGTTTTCCGCAAACTTTCAAGAATTAAATTAAAATCCAACATCATTCATGATGATACAACATATTTAGGGATAATGTAACGCTTATTGTGTGAATTTTTAGTTCGGATCATGAATGAATTGTTGTTATTGTTGTTTCGAAGTAATCAAAATAAAGCAAAATAAACCTGAAATCATGTTAAAATTGTACCAAAAAAACTACGATAATGTGTCATAAATTTACAAAAAAATCTAACAAATGTAAAAAAAAAAAAAAAACTAACAAAAGTCCTAAAAAAATGTCCTAATCATGATCCTGGTCATCATGCTGCTGCTGCTGCCGCCTCCTCGACCTCCTGGACAGTATCGGTGTCATCATGTCCCTGATATGGCGCATCGCTTGATATAGCTGCTCACTGCTCATCGCCTCCTGACCCAAGTAGTCATCAGCCTGGCTAGCAAGTCCACCAACCATGTCAATGGTATCAGGCGAGCCTCTCTCCTGGTGTCGCTGCTGATGGCGTGCAATGATCCTGCTCCTCATTTGCTGGCCTCGGAGGAGATCCATCAATAGGTGGCAGAATCTTTGGGTGAGAGACATGTCCGTACCACCTCATGTATCCCTCCTCGTACTACCATGGCTGATCAACCTCCCTACCCCACGCAGCCTGAGGAATGATGTGCACACGGAAGTCTAGGAAAGCCTGTGCAACAGCCTGAAAAGGGAGAGGAAGCACAGACGTCGGAGCTCGGGGGATGTCCTGCACGTACCCGTATTGCCTTTTAACCCGCTCAAGCAAGTGACGGTAGATGATGTCACGACCACACATGATCCAGCCTGGATACCAGCATATCTCCACAAACTCATGGATCTCCCTATGATCCTCGTATGGCATCCAGGTAACATCATCCATCTCCAAACGATCCAGCGCCAGACGGTATGGCTTCGGATTGGCATGGCCCCTGTGTGGAATCCATCTGGCCGCGCAAGGATAGTTTTGCTTGTATTTATCATTATGGTCATGTGGGTAGACTTCTGGAAAATGTGCCAAGAACCATCCCTGCACAAACCAAACACATTTATAAGTTATTAGCAAACATAGTAAATTAAAAGGCATAGTAAATTAAAAAGCATAATAAGTTATTAAAAGACATAGTAAATTAAAATTATTACCATCAAAAGTGTCGTGCTTGCCCCGATCCTCTTTCCTGCAAGCGAAGAGGCCTCGGATAGAGTGTGGTAAAGGTATGTCAATGTCATTCCTCCCCACGAGTAGTCCCTCATCCCAGCAAAGGTCTCCATCGTATGCAGGTATACCAGGTCGATGTGTTTGTTGCTCAAGTCACTGAACAACGTACATCCAAGCAGGTATAGGAAAAAACACCTCACACAGGCATCCCTACGCCTGACTAGCTCCTGGAGCTGCTCCTGTGTCTCAGCAAGCGCTAATGTGGTGGCCACACTCAGGTGACCCTCATAAAGCTCCTTCAGCGCCTTATAGCTAATGTAGCCACCATACTCAGTCTTGCAGTTTTTCACTGCATACTCCTGGGTGACACCTAAGTTCCTCACCATCAATTCCACCTCATCAACCTGAGACACCTTCTTCCTATGGCTCAGCATCCTTCCTTCAACAGGAACATGCAGGAGACACGCCACATCATCTAAAGTGATGGTCATTTCCCCAGTAGGCATGTGAAAGCTGCTGGTCTCGGAATGCCACCTCTCGCTTAGCGCCTGGAGCAGAGCATGATTAACAATAGAATACCATGTGTACAACAAATCATGCAACCTACTCGCCCTTATAGGATCCCAAAACCATATTTGATTCCTATGTGGACGCTGGAGATCTGCCACCTTCGCCCCCGTGATTTATGCATCTCATCGTACGGGTGTTACGAATCTAAAATAATAAAAAAAACACCACATAAATCGTTATCATACAAAAAAAAAACATATACTTCATATATAAAAAATTACGCGCGAACAATAGTCGAAGACAAAAAAATAATCAGACAACGACATGTGTTCATGTCATATATTTTAAAAGTTATCATACAAAAAAAATATATCGACTTCATATATAAAAGTTAAAAAAGAAAAAAGAAAACTTACATTATTTGCATTATACCACAACGGTAATGCAACGTGTGAAGTGTATGATGACAACAATGAGTCATCATAAGGCCCTCCAGGAAATGGAGCCACATCAGGTAACTCCTCGGGGGCTGTCGCAGCCGCAATCTCATCCTCATCAAGCGCAGCCGCATCGTCGTCCCACCCTCATCCGCAACATGCTGGACGTCATAGCCACCATCTGTGGCATCATGTAAATGCTCCTGATAATGCAGGTACTGTTTGGGGTCCTCCACCTGCGACTGTGTCGGCTGCTGAGAAGAACTACCCTCACCCGTAGAATGATCAAGCCTCCGGCCTCTTCCCCTCTTAGGCACATGAGGGTTTGTCTCTCCCTACAGTAGCTGCCGGTCATCGTCTGTCTACCAGCTCTCAATCTATCTGCATTCTGATCAGACATATCTACACAAAAACAAAACAACATTGTCATCAATTATTTTGACAAAACAAAACAACTTTAAAATGGTGACATAAACACATAAACATAAACCTTAAGTCTTCGTAATCTAAAAATCCTCATCCAATGTAACACAATTTAACAACATAAACTAACTAAAAATCTAAACAATCCTCATTTAGGCATTTTATCAAACACTTTGAGTGCAAAGTATGTAACAACTCATCATTGTGTTAATTCAACTTCTACACATTCACATTGCACTTAAACATAATCTAAATTACATTTACAACAACAACATTCATCTATAACATTATAAACTAACAAAAATTTCAATTTTTACATAAACCATAACCACATAAATCTACCAAAATTAACAAAAATAAACCTACACAAACTAACATTAACATTATAAATGATTAATACTACTTACTTGTTGTTTTGTGGAGATGATTTGCTTCAATTTCGTGAGAAGGGAATTGGAGAGGATTGGACCAAAATTTGGAAATTCGGAAAATTTTTGCTTCTAATGCAGGTTCTGTTTTGCTGTTCTGGTTATGTACAGATCGCATCGGCAGTTAGCTGCCGATGGGGACCGGCGGCAACTAACTAGGCGATGGAAGGAAACCATCGGCAGTTAGTTGCCGCCGGAATCCTTCCCATCGGCAACAATCTGCTGTCGGGGTAAAAACATAAATTACAGGTGTGTTTTAGCTTTCTTTGAAGTGGGAAAAACAATCTTCAAAATGGAATGTGAGAATTGTTGGGCCTTGTTTAGAATAATCTCATGAACAATGAGATTGGGCCTACTATTGTTGTGATTGTGGCCCAAATTTCTTTGTATTGTTTAATCTGTTAGTTTGTTAGAAAAATAATTAGAGTTAGCTTGTGTATATAATATAACTGCATTCTGAAGATTAATGAATTGAATTGATTCATTTTGTTAATTCGTATTACTGCAAGAATAGTGTAAAGCTTTGTAGTTAAAATTCTCTCAAACAAAAACTTTGTAGTTAAAATGAGTATTTGTAAAGAATCAACATGATTCATTTTAGATTTATTTATTAGTTAAGTAGAAGAAATCAAGACATTTTGAATAAACTTCTTAACAAATACTGGTGAGAAAATGTTCTTAAACAATAACTTTTGGATACAAATTAAAATTACTCTTTCATTTCAATTGTTAAGGGTTTTTACTTTTTTTTTTTGACCAAAGGGTTTTAACTTAATAATCATAACTTTTGTTTATATATTTGGTAAAATTATACTTTTGATCTCTTAAGTTAATTTTAGGTTCACTTTGGTTTTTTTAAATTTTTTTAATTTTATTTTTGTCCCTTAAATTATAAACGTTAGACAATTTGGTCCCTTAACTTTTTTTCTTTTCATTTTTGTCAGCTAACTTTCAAATATTAGATACTTTGATTATTTATGTTACAAAACTTAGACTTTTAGTCATTCCTTTGGGGGACCAAATGGTTTACCATTCGTAACTTAAGGTACCAAAGAGTTAAACGGTCACAACTTAATGAATCAGAATTAAATGAAAAAAATTAAGGACTAAATTGTCTAACATTTGTAATTTAAAAGAACCAAAAATAATTTAAGTGACTAAAAGTGTAATTAGCCTGTATATTTAGTTGTCAAATTTCATTGGCAATTAACTTTCTTAAGTAGTATGGTGGATGAATCAAAAATGATATTTTGTCCTTGTCATAGTTTCTTAATTTGTTACCCTTTACTGTGCCCTACTTTATAACAATGCATTGCTAGATTTACCAAACAATTGATTACTTATAACTAAGTACATAATAGTATATACATACTGTCAAAAAAGGTATGCGATTGATTCAAGATGCCAAATGATGGTTATCTAGCTGTCTTCATTTCTTCCTACCTTTTTTCTTTATTTAGTAAATATGGCCATACTTCATCATACCAAAGGAAATTCACATGTACCATCTTTCAACACAAAGCAAAGTTTTCATATAGTTTCGTAATACTTTGTCGCACTAGCAGACACTTAGGGAACTGCTAAATATATCACTATGATCATATATATATGTGGATTTTCTCTCAGTATACATTAAAGTGGCACATGCGTAGTAATTAAATTTGTATCAAAGTTTGGGAGGTGGGCGAACCCACTGTTCTCCATGAATATAAGCCATGCTCAAGAAGGGTTTTGCTTCTTCATCGGATAGTATCCTTTTATAGTTTAATCTGCTAGCACCGGGTCCACTGCACTTGTATTCTCCGAAAAAGATTGTCCTATAGATATAAATATATAAGTCAAAATGTTAAATAATTATCAATATAGTTGAATTGGTATAGTGCTCTAATTTTAAAAAAATAAAAAATAAAAAATCAGAAGGCTAATTAAAAAACATTTCTTATATTTTATCAAACACTAATAAAAAGTAAAATAACTTAGTGTATATATATCTTTCTTTATGTAAAACAAAAATTCAACTTTATTTGATATAACTTACTCATTGGACTTATGGTGGTACCATCCTCTGGAATTGACGACAGAGTCCATATAGGTATAGGCAAATACAACCCTAGGACTCCTCCTCCAACCACGACCCAGGTAAGTGTTCCTGTGACCACTTCCAGTTATGTTGCAATGCACAAAAGTGAATCCAGTGTCGTCTGACATTCTTTCCCTACCTTGTGCTGTGATAACATTCAAACCCTTCGCAACCGATTCTATAGTAGTTCTCTAAACACAAAAAGACGTACTCATATCATTCATATAATATCCACTATGAGAAATACGTAATTGGTCACAATCCCTCAAATAAACTTGAGCGCGCACACAAAAAAATACATGTTATTTAATTTTTTTTAAAAATTTCATTTGTGTGTACGCCTAAATTGTTTTTTTTTTTTTTTACATTTAAATTGTTTGTCCAAGTCTTTGTAATTACGTAAAACTTTTTTTGAACTATAGATATACAACTGCTCGATCATGTATATAAGAGGTACGTACCAAGTAGATGGATTTTCCATTTCCAAAGATGAAATCATAGGTTCCTTGAATAAAGCAGTCCTTGAAAAAATGCTTGCCATAGTCATCGCACAAGGTATCTTGAAATCCGATGAACTTGCAGTTGTAGAATGCAGCCTTATCCCCTGATATCCTCATCGCTAATGCTTGTCCTCCAACACTATTTTCGTCCGGCATAGGAGACGAGTTCTGCACATATATACACAAATAAATATATATGATGGTCCTTCTTAAATCTAATCACACAACTCTTCAATTTATCAAATCATATTTGACACTTTTTAAATTCAGAGTTGCGATCACTAGTTGTGATTAGTTTTTAGTGTAAAAGAAAATCACACAGAAAATGTTATACCATTTTCAAAAAATACTTTTGTAATAACTCAATTATGAAAACTTAACAAAATTGGGATGGGAAAAGAAGTGTGTGATTTTTTTTCTTCCTAGAGAACATCAACACATGCACCAAAGTAGAAAATATATAATGTTACATAAGCTAGTACTACATTATACAAGCATGTATACATTGAAATCAAACGTATAGTTACCACAAATGCTACATTGACAGCAACAAAGTAATCAGCATCAACAGCGACGGTTGCACTATCAAGTGTCCCATAACGCAAAGCGGTTGCGTCGTACGTAATAATGGGCATCATGTCATTGTCCTTCCCATTCCTTTCCCCATAAAACGTTACAAAACGTTTCGACTTATCAACCGTTATTTTCTCTCTATATTCTCCCATACCAATCCACACCACCACTCTCCTTTTGTTCCCCGACGGAATACTTTTAACGGCATCCGTCACCGTCGTAAAATCTCCGGTACCATCTTTCCGAACTCTCACCACTCTAACGGTGGCTTCCGCAGCAGTTAAGTGTTCGTCTAACAAGGTAATTTCACGGTTACGGTTGAATTCGGACAATGTAGGGGTTACTGGAAGAAGATGGAAGAGAGCAAGTGCTAGTGTAGCCAATAACTTCGCTCCAGTTTCAACGTGACTCATTTTTCTTATTACACTCAATTACTTGCTTGTGTGTCTATATTGAGGGAGTTATATATATATAGTCGGAGAGAGAGAAAGTAATGTGGAGGAGACATTTTAATCGTGAATAGACGATAAATAATCATTAAAACTTACACATATAAGTGGAGAAATCAGAATTAGAACTCCGTCACGGCGTTTGACTTAACAAGTTCCACATTTTGAGTTAGGACTTGTGGGTGATATTGTAGCTACTTATTAATTTATCAATGGGAGTTTATGATGAACGTTCCACAATTTGACATATAAATTTGATCTTTCATAATTAAATGAAATTCTTCTATTTTTTTGAAAAAAAATAATTTTCTATTTTTTAAAAAATTATTATAACTAAATAATATTTATTAAAAATGTCAGCGAAATAAAATTTAATTTTATTCTGCTCTCATAAAATATAATGAATACTATTATTTTGAGATAAAATGTAAAAAAAAAAATTAACTGAATCAAGAGTGATGAGGACATCAAGGAGAAGTTGAGCACCCCGACTAGGTCGACACCCCCAAGAAACTCCAACCCTCTGCCACTCACTCATATATATATATATATATATATATATATATATATATATATATATATATATATATATATATTAACTGAATCAAGAGTGAGGAGGACATCAAGGAGAAGTTGAGCATCTCGACTAGGTCGACACCCCCAAGAAACTCCAACCCTCTGCCACTCACTCTCGTATATATATATATATATATATATATATATATATATATATATATATATATATATATATATATATGGTATAATATTTATAAACAATGAAATTATGTTTTTTTAATAAAATAATTTTTTCCCTTTAATTTATAAATATCATTGTTAATATATTGATTTTAAAAAATAAAAATAAGATCATCTAGATTTGTCAATGTACCATAGAAGCTCTTTATTGGGTAGTTAGCTAGTTTGGTGAGTGCTTAGCATGTGTGTCAGTGAATGCTCAGGGCACAATCTTCACCAGAGTTCCATATTGATACTGAAATAGAAAGGACATTCAAGAAGAGAAGGTAGTTGTTCAAGTCTAAGATGAATCCGAATCTAGGGGAACTCCCAACTTTGTACACTAGCTACAACTCTGACAAAGCTAGTTTAGAGGAGGAACCTTCAATCAATAAGGTGAACAACAACACCATTGACATGGCGAATGACAAGGATAGGTCCATCAGAGATGATGCAAGTGTTTGATCCAAACACACTTCAGACCAAGCATAGTGAGGCCTGATATCACTACTACTAATATCACTACTACTAAGTTTTGAGTTCAAGCTCATGATGTTTCAAATGCTGCAAACCATTGTCCAGTTTTCTAGAGCAGTCACTGATGATCCTCATCTACACCTGAAGCAGTTTGTATAAGTGGCATAAATTTTCAAGATTCCAGGGGTAGAGGATGAAGCTTTCAAACTCAGGTTGTTTCCTTATTCTCTTAATGGTAGAGCCAAAGCATGGTTGAACTCTTCGGAGCCTAATTTTGTCTCAACCTGGAGGATTGTTGGAACACTTTGTGTGTTTATGTTTGAATTGGAAAATTCTCATGTCCCATATCAAATGGTTTACACACAACACTAGTGTTTTTATAATGAAGGTATGACTTCGAAGGGTGTCTCCCTCGTTCGTCCGAGTAGGTTTGAGGCTTGGGTTGTGTAGTGTATCATTTTTAATGACATGAAACTGTAAATCGAATTAATTATTATTATTTTGGAATTTTTTTGTTTCGGTGAATGATATCACCATGTAAGCATTTTGCACGTGTCAACACGTGTATGGAACACGCCAACATGCACTAAACACACGCCAGCGTGTGTCCTCCATTTATTGGCGCCAGTCAACTTAAGTCATTATTGAGGAATTAGTGAGGCAAGATCGTGCTGTTGATTCCACAACAATCAAACAATCTCGACCCTTCAAGATATAATGTCCTTTCAGAATTAATAATAGTCTTAAGAGCATAATCCTTTCGGTAATTTATGTCCCTTCGTAACTTAGAGTATTCTTAAGATCATAGTCCATTTTGAGATACATTGTCATTTTATAATTAAAAATGGTCTTAAATGTATAATCCCTTTCAATATTGTATGCCCTTGGAGAAGTTAGAGGTTAGAATGGTTGCAACACCATATTTTAGTGGTCTTGTACAATATTGAAGGAGTATTTCTAAAACAAAACCTGCAATGGAGTAAGACTCTAATATAGTCGTAGCCGAACTTTTTTTTATCTTAGAGACGTCTTGGTTGATAGTATGCTTACCCAATTTTGAGCAGTACCACAAAACATCTTAAAGAGAGCGACTTAGTTTGTGACTCATCCGAGTAATTTCTTTAGTGACCGAAAATAATTTTGAACTATTTTTTAACTATTGTTCCAACGATTTTTGTTTTACATAAAAAAAAGATACATACACTAATTTTATTTTACTTTTTATTATTAATTGTTTGAAAAAATATAATAAATTCTTTTTAATTAGCATTGTGATTTTTTTAAAATGAGAGCACTAGACATTCAACTATATATGGGAAATGCTAGAATACACTCACTTCATTATATGAAGGAGTATTTTAGCTTCATACACCTTCTCTATCTTTTTGCTCAACCATAGCTCCCTCATTGGTTTGTTCGCATTGTGGGCTCCAAGAGGAAACTTTTCTCCATAGTGTTAGAGATTGCAATTTTTCAAGAATCATTTGCTACCACCTTGGTTCCACCAACAATGATTTTTTCGCCATTATGTCCGCTCACGATTGGCTCAAAGAGGGGTCATTGAGCTTGCAAGCTTCTAATTTCTCAGTTGGTGTTTGGTGGGCTTGGAGACATAGAAACTTGATGTGTTTGAACAATGAAATTTGGTCATTAAACTGCCTTTCCTTCAACTTTCATAGCATGGTTGAAGCTCTCAAGACCAATTTCCCTTCCAATGCTAATGTTGCTATAGTTGATCACACTGTTAAATGGAACAACAACAACTATTCGAGCGTCCTCAATGTGGAAGACAGCTGTCTCGGGACGCCTATTAAGTCTGGTTTCAGGTGTGTCATCAGAAATAACAATGGTTTCTTCTTATCTGGTGTATCCGATTTCATTCCAGGGTCAACTGATATTTTACTTGCTGAGTTAAGTGCTATATATCATGAGCTAAATTTGCCAAAAAAATATGGATTTTCATGAGTTGATTTGCTATTCTGATTCTCTTACTTGCAACAACATCATCCAAGGTCCATCCATTGCTTTCCATGTCTATGTTGTTTTAATCCAAAACATTAAAGATATTATATCTCAAAGCAACATGATTGTCTGCCACACCTCTAGAGAGGAAAATCAATGTGCGAATTTCATGGCGAAATTGGGAGCCTCTTAGAACTTTAATATGTTAATCTATGCTTCTTCTCCGGATGGTCTTCTCAATCTTCTAAGAAGCAAGATTGCTGGAACTTTTTTCCCTGGTTGCTTTGTTTTGTTTTGTTTTTTGTTTTGATTAGCTTTGTAACCAAAAAGAACAATTGTTTTTTTCAAATCTAAAACTGCGGTGGCACGTTTGTAATTTTGATGACATTGGTTATGTTTTTTGTGATGCAATCTTTTATTTTTACGAACCATGTAACACATTTCCCATTGCACATACATCATGCACTTGTTAATCTTGTTTATTTTTTATTTTTTTTAAGGGAACTTGTTATCTTGTTGTTTTTCACCGAGTGAATGTATTTTGTTGGCAAAAACGCCAACAAAAGATAGAAATAAGAAATGTTTTTCCAAACCAAACAACCCCTAAATTTGTTTTCCAAATAGGAATTTTCATATTTGTTTTATATTTTTAAAAAATTGTTAACACACGGACATAGAATATTTTGATGTTAAACAAATTCATTAGGAGTCATATATTTTTCCCCTAAAAAAGGTCATATATGTTTAGTAAGAAAAAAGGCATATCTTGAATAGGAATTCTCATATTAAATTTGTTTGGAATAATTGAAATGGTATAAATAAGTAATTGAACTCAAGTAATTCATGAGTTCTTAGAACACATGTTAACATTTTTCAAAAACAAATTGTTTTATAATTTGAATTTGATTTATAAATGAAATAAGAAAAATGTTAACTAGTGCTCTTGAGACACTAGTAAAGGAGACAGATATAACAAAAAATTCTTGAAACTTGTATAATCAAACTTTTAAAAGTATAAACAATACTCTTTTTGATGTAAAATTTTATACTTTTGTTTCTTTAACTAACACTAGTTAGTATGACTTATAAAAAAAAATTGAAAAGCAAAATTTTGTTAGAATTATAAGGTACCAATGGTACCATCAACAAAAATTACACAACTGAATGAATTATTTGAGACAAAACAATTGATCAAATTTTACTTACAATCCAACCAAACATTGATCTCTTTCCTTACAAACCAACGAGTCTAATAAAAAAAATTGAATTGACATAACTTAGTTCAATTTGTGGGTTTCCCAATGTTAAACGTCGCTGGTAAAAATAATCCATTGCTGTAATAAAGTAATGAAATACAGTAAGTCGACAACACAAAAGCATCCACAAGAAAAGATGCATTCTTGAATAACTCAAGGGGCTACCACAAAAGAGTTATATATAAACTCAAATACCTTTCTTGAACAACATAGTGTGTTTATATGGGTTTGAGATTCAATGGTTTAACTAGTTACCTATATTTTAATTTCATATAATAATCAACGCCTTAAAGGAACTCAAACGTTCAAATTTCAGATTTCAAATAGTGTTGACGACTATGAGTTTGATATTTGTTATTCTATTCAATAACTATTTGTTTAGTGTGATGTGTTAATAAGCGTCTCTCTATTGTTTAGTGTTGCATTAAGTGTCTCTGTGTTGTAACCAATTTACAATAAATTATGAACTATTATGGTTATGTATATGATGTATTTCTACTTCTATCTTTCTCGTATTAAAATGTATTTCTACTCTGTCTACTTCAACTTCTGATCTAAGAAATTTCATTACCACCTAATTTCCATAATTATCCTAAATTGGTGGGTTAATTAGTTTTTTTTCCAATTTAATTGTTCAACGTTGTCTTAATTTTAATTATCTAAGGTTATCATAAATGTTTTATTTCTCCAACTTGCTAATAACTTACACTTCTTCCTGTACCGACAATCAATCAATAAAAAAAGTGGTTATTATCGACTTTACTATCATATTGAGCTTATGTTGTTGTTTTTTTTTTCTCTGACAAAGATATCGGGTGTATGTTAATGGACAAAATTCTCTTTCTATTAATCATAAAAATATTATCATTTTCGCTTACCTCTCTGTGTATGTCATAAAATAATTTAAATGATGGCTTGATAAACAAACACATACGTCAATTTTTTTAACGGCTTGATAACACAGGTTTAAATAATGGGAATGAATCTTAATTAACAAAAGTATAAGGCGAATCAATCAAAATAACATTGATTCATCTTAAATTAGATTTCGGCATATAATAAGAAATTTTTATTTTTTAAAGGAAATATAAAAAGTTACTTACACATATTTAACATATTATAATTGAAAATGATCATTCGATGCATTCTAGAAAATACCTAATTTTCTGTCATAAGTAAGTAGCTAGTATTGATTAAGAAACTAACATTGATAGTTTTTTGAACTGCTCCTATAATTTTATTGATAGTTTTTTGAATTGCTCCTATATTTTAAGAATACGATCATTCTGCTTAGCAAATTTGGTCTTCGAAGATATTGTTTGTGTAACTACATAAAAATTGCAGTAAGTAGGCCTAGAAACTATATATAAATCAAATTGTGTAGCCAATCTTGCAAAAAGAACTAATATTGCAATTAGCAAGGGAATAGAATGGGAGATGGATCCCTCTCTAACTATTATTTGATAAATCATGTTTTTTCATCTTTTCTTCACATTGAAATGGCTGTTCTAGTCATTCTCAGAAACCTTGATAGAATTTTCGCATCAATAGTTGAATGTCCTCATGTTTTTGAATATACATTTTCTCAGGATCACCAGTGTTAGGCTTCTGTTCCTCAGGCTCCGCCACTGCCTTGCTACAAGATCTTGTTATACACCTGCGTTCTGATATTTTCTAAAAAACTATCTTAAAAAAACCTTTCAAAAACAAACCATCTTAATCTCAACCAATACTTTCAACGTTTTAGATCAAAACCTACAACCACAACAAAACAGAAAGACAATGAGTAATGTTGATAACTAATAGACCAAAGTAATACTAGTAGTGCAGCATCATGTTACCAACCAAACCAATTATTAGTATTGTTTTTACAAAGATGAGCAAAAAACAACAAATTTAAACCGAAAAAAAAATAGAACCTACAAGTTGTTCTATGGCCTAATACCTGGCAATAAAGCAACTTCCATTACATTAGAGATTGATGTGATCTAATGGTGAAGTTAGCACATACCTTCCTCCATTTATATGCATCCTTTTCAAAACTTAGTTTTCTTAAATCTAATTTTATGATCTAATGTGATCTAATCCCAAAGCTAGGGAGGGTGGGAAAGTCTAATTGATTATCCATGATGACAAGTAGTAAAGCAAAATAACTAGATGAGCTTCCAGCTTCATCTTTTAACAATAGGATAGAAAAGTAAATTCTAGTGAACAGAATTTTCTAAATATATATAGTACTGAATAAAACTTTAGATCATTGGCATTAACAACAAAATCCAGAAAACAAGAAAACCCCTCCGAATAAGCTGTCCTGCACTTGATTTAAAAGCAGAAAAAGTTCTCCAATCATTAAATTATAACCAATAGTTAACATATATTTGCTGATAATAAGCCTAATTAGCATGTTACCATTAGAACAAGCATATTAAAGAACCCTTTTTCGGAGAAAACCCTAAAAGTTAATCATATAACAATTTATGTATATAACTAGAATTGAAAATATGGAGTGCAGCCAACTTATATTAATTTACCAAGCCTAAAAGTTTACAATTAAGATGACCGATGGCCTCAAGCTAAATAGCTGTCTGTGTTCTTCGAATGTTGACGAATATACCATATTAAATTCCAAAGTTGGATCACAAGGTAAAGGTTCAGAATTTACCTTCTCAAGAGTAGACTGAACTTGTTGTAGAGGAGTTGCAAGCTGATTCCCTCATTAACATTGATAACGCCGACTTTCTCATACCTTCCTCCCATCTCACCTAATAAAGAAGCAAGAACAATTTCACTAAGATGATGCACGCTCATCCGATCAAAGAATATCATTCTTTCACAGTACTTTTCTAAAACAGGCTTCGCCACCATTGCTGACCTTCTGCCTCCACATCCCTCCATTCATTTGAGACTGTCTCTCCCTCTTCCTCTTCATCCTGCCCTTCCTCCGGACACAAATCTTCTTCAAGAATCAACACCATAAAACTCTTTCTTCTGAATTCCTTAAGTCTCCTCTTTACCCCATTGGTTGCCCTCAGCCCCATCCAGAAAGAAGTCTTGGAATTTATTTGCCAAGTTAGTGAACCCTTTGTCTTTGAGTACATTTTTCAAAAGAAAAATGAAGATATTGGGGTTGCATTTGGTGTGTCTAATCTTCAGCTAGGAAAACATAATGCCATCCAAATATCGCAAAAATTAATGTATAAATCGTTGCGCTCGGATTATCACCTCTTTACTTTCAAATGTTTCGGACTTTGTAAGCTTCGGTATTATTTTACTAAATATTGCATCCATTGAATAAGAGAAAGTAAATGAGCTGGTGTGAATTAGTTTAATAACAGATACAATTTCATCATGCTGCACCAGTACTTTAGATATATAATGTTCACATGAAATCACTTATTTCATTGCTGCTAACAAATTTTACACAAGATAAAAAGTGAAAAGAAACAAAGATAAATCGAGTGAAAAATAGAGAACATGTCAAAAAAACATTACACTGATTCTCAAATACTTTGATTTTGACCGCAATTAATGAGGTAGACATCCTGATAGTAAATATGTACCTATGCTACAACCACTAAATTCACCAGCTAAGTTACTACTACTTAAAATGGTTTCTTGGCTTGAGTTTTACTAGCAGGGAAAGAAGCTTGTGGTTGGTAAGGCCCATTGTATCCACATTCTCGTCTTCCCCTTGTCCCAGCTCCCACTCAAATTCTTGTACCAATCTGCCAATAGCCGTGCAAGCTATCAACATGGCCTGAAGATATCCTCCACAAACCCTCTTCCCTGCTCCAAAGGCCGTCGTCTCGTACAATAGGTAGGTGACCCTTGAATTCGACAAGCTCTGATACCATGTTGAAATTATGGGCCTAACTCATCCTTACAAAACCGCTTTTGTGGGGTTGTGTTAGTAAAAAAAAAAAAAAACTTAGGTCCAGCCACATCCCAAACAATCAAGTTACTGATGAGATAAGCATGAATTTATTGTAACCAACCTGTGCATTGGCTCCAAGAACATTTGCAAGAGTATGTTTTTTAACCATTTTGTGAAATGCATTGTAGTCGCTCATAGCAACCATACATCTATCAGAAGAAGTCAGAATTGCCAGTGCAGTTGATAGCTTCCTAGTTGAATTTGATGGAAATCTGGTCATCATTGCCTGAAATAATAGCAATTTTTTTTGATCCAATTAATCATAAATAAAAAATTTGGAAATACTTTTACCATTGCTTAAAAGCAGTATGTACATGTTCTCAACTACTACTAATATGCAAGATAGGACTCAAAGAGCATGCTAATAAAAATTGATTTAGTGGATCAATCATAAAATTAGTGAATACTTTTACCATTTTTAGTACTTCATTAATCTAAGTGCCGACTTCCGAGTATGTTGATAGAGCAGTAAATACTTATTGTCAGAAGAGAAGCTATGGGGCATGGGCAATATGTAAGAGGCTAAGAGCACATTTAATTTAATTTTCCAGCTAAGAGTGGTCCAAAAATCAGAAAAACTTAACAAGCTTTGCATTTGGAAAGAGAAATGGATTGATGGAAAGGAGGATGGGGCTCGGGGAGAAGATGAGTCAGCAACCTTCAATCCTATTCACTACTGCCATGTCAACAAAAACATGACATGTCACCATTCAAAGGAACTCAAAGACTAAAAGTCAAATGATTAGTAATTTTATAGCAAATTTGGAATGATTAATAAATATATAGACTAAAACTCAAGTGACCATACCTAACGTATAAATAAACCTTAAAATAATGTTGTTTAGAAACTTGTATATCCGGGTGCAAGTAATCGCATAAAGAAAATGGGTGAGGTGACTATTGAGTATTGTCTGGTCTGCCTTCTGTTAGGCTTAAGTTTTAGGTTTTTCTTGATCATTGTTTATCAAGATCATTTGTGATATTGTTTCCGAAGAACTATATGATTATTGAAGGCTCCCGAAGAGCTAATGTATTTTTATGAAATAAAGAGCTATTTTTTTACTTTTATATTTTAAAGAATATCATTCATAAGAAAAAACATCATTTCATTGTTTATAAGAATCATACTAAATTTTTTGCATTTTATAAGTAAAAAAATAATCAATATTCACTATTATGAGTAATAAAAAATTAAAAAAAAAGTTAATTTTTTCTTCGCCAACACTTTGATAAATAAGATTTAGTTATTATAATTGTAAGTAATAAAAAATAATATTTTTCTAAAAAAGTAAATCATTTAACTATTAATGTAACGACTGGTAAAGCGGTACATTCAAATTTTTGAGTTTATCGTAGAAATTGCATGTATTTTTACATAGAGGAACAAAGTTACACCCTAAGATTACATTATATTCCTCTAAGTCCCGTACAAAAATTTATTGAGTTTTAAGATATCCATTTAAATGGATATTATATTGAAAAGAGAGAAAAAAAATAAGAGAAAGAGAAATGTTAAACATCTATATATTAAGAGACATACTCTCGAGAAAATATATGTAGTGAAAAATTTGTTTTTTTCATATGATTTGTACTATATTAATATTAGTGCAATTGAAACACACATTATTATAATCAGAAGTTTACATATTATATTGAGTTTATCGTTGACAAGACTTGTTGAGTTCTCCGGATCTATTACGATGTGGAAACTAGTTAAAAAAAATTATGAATATTTATTGAAGAGCTAGAAGATTCTTCAATTCAATAACTTTTATGCGTTACTAGTTTCAAAAGGAAGTCGAAAATTTGAGGATTTAAATCTCCCAATATTTGTGAACGCATATAATGTGATTTTTGTGAATCAATACACCGAGTGTGAAACATTTAGATATTTTATGATTTGAATTGATGCATCAACTAAATGATCAGATATATGGTTATTATCAACTCACAACCAAAAGTTTGTGAGATTATTTTGTCAACAAATTTGATAGAGTTTATTTTCTGAACTTTTCATAAAGCATTTGATAAATATCATTTGTCAATTGAAATTGATATTGAACATCTTGTAGCATATGCCCATAAAAAAATGGACTTGAATTTAGGGGGGTTTATAGTCGTTTGTTTGGAAGAAAAGCGTCCAAGGCAAGGGCTTTGGCCTTGACCATGATTTAGATGAAAATAATAGGTTATGATATTGAATTTGATATGCTTCTTGGGTGGCATTTAGCCTGAGAAAGGGGAGTAGTTTCCCACCATAGAAAAGTTGATTTTGACTATTGGATCAAATGAATAACATAGTATTATCATGGACTCCTAACACTGGATATTTTTCACACTCTTTCCTACCACTCTTCTCTCTCCTCCATCCCCTACTCTCCTCTCTCACCACCACCGTCTCAAATATGCTTCTTCCTTCATCCATCCCCAATCTTCTCGCAATCGACTCCACTCATCGTTCTCGTCCTCCCTTGAACGCCCTCGTCCTCATCCTTCATCGTCCTTATCCTCGGCCGACTCCGATTTAGAATATGATTTAGATGAAAGGTGTGAGAATTTTTCCAGAAAGACCAACGACAGACCCTTTTCATCTGTCTGTGTCACACTGGTCTTGGTCACCGCCACTGTGTCGTCCGCCGGCGTTCACACACTCTCCGTTGTCACAATCTGCCGATCAATTATTTGTTGCCCTCTTTTCAATATGCTTGTTGTTAATCTCTTTCAATTTTCATACAGAGGTTTGTGCTTATGTTGTTCGTATAGTTTCTTTAAGAATTTGCATCACAGTATAAAGAAATATAGATCTAATAAAGAAATATTTCAATCACTTAGAACAAAAAGAATGCAATACAAAATTAAGTTGCAGCGCAAATCAATTTTTGCATTCCACGTAAATCGATTTAACAATCTCCTCACCCCATCACTACTCAAACCCACACCCAGATCTTTGCATTCCAGATCCAAATATTTGCAATACAATTTCAGTACAACCCAAGATTTGACCATTTCTCAATTTTAATGTTGAATAATCAATGTTAAATTAATGGTGAGTTCATTTGGGCTTAAGCTTTCTCCAGATGCCAAAATTAAGACGAGTTAAATTGGATTGTGATAAAGATAAATAGGCTGTGTTGTCATCTCTCCCACCAAATATCAATGAATGTACAGTTGCAAGCGCAAATCGATTTTTTGGTAGTGGATTCAAAGTTACCTCCAGCTTTACAGATCTCTGTTTCAATGATAGTTTATCAGAGTTAGATTTGTCTACTATTGATACAAATGCTTATAAAATTGTTGTCGATGTTAGTGATATCCAGAGGTGGTGGAGGGTATGTTACCGTTTGTTGTGGCGGAGGTGATCACCGGAGTTGTTCCGTTTGCTGGTGGTGGTGAAAAGTTGGAAATGGTAGAGATTGAAGACAAAGCGAGAAAGATATAGTGTGGATAGACTATAATAAAATCAATGTTTCTCTTTAATCTAATGACTAAAAATAACTTTCTCATGGTAGGAAACAACTTTCCTTTCCCATGCTAAACCCCACCTGTTTCTTGAATTCAATGGGTGTGTGAAGAGATTGATTATGTTCTCTATCTTTCGTGATTAATAAATATAAGAATGATTGTTTTGTAATTTTGTTAAAATATTTGATTTGATGAATATGTGAATTTTGATTTGATGTATCAATTAAAATGAGTGTCGTCAAGAGAATACATAGATGCATGGTCACCAATATTCTCATCAAGCATTCACGTCACTCTGTTTACTTGGCAGCTTTCTCCTTATCTCCCTTAGTTAATTAATAGTTACTCTCCGCCCTTTCTCATTTGAAATGTATTTAAGGACCTAATAATTAAAAAAAAAAAAACTCACATAGTTCAACAACATCCACAATAATTAACCTACTATATAGTCTTATCACGATCTAATAAACGTCCTAAGAAATTAAATTAAATGAACATACATACCATGATTTGGGCTGAGAAAATGCAGTACTTAGAGGCTGCACATGGAATTGTCTACTTGGTTTGAACTTTGAACCCCTTTTGGAATTTAGTGCCTACAACGTTTGGGAATGAGATCATCGATATAGATTATTTTTTTTAGATGAAAGGGACAAATCATTCATCCATTGGTTGTGCCTTCTCCTTTTAATTTACTGCTCTTATAATGTCGCTGGTTTTCTAATCTGTTAGTTCTGTTGTCCAAATCATTTAAAAATAAATAAAATTATTATTTGTTCTTATTTTAAAAACTTCCAATCATATATAGAACCCAGTTAATTGGTATAAATAATTACTAAAATGTCCTCATCATCTATGTTTTGAACTGGTAGCCCATAACAAATCTCATGATCCGTTGATTTTCGAAAACTATATAAATGGTGGTGTTATGTTGCCAACGGCAACGGAACTTTTTCTTTCAGAAAAGAAATTGTTATGTTAGTTCTCATCAACTCGGTGTTGAATGCAATTACTATCAATTTTATATATACTTATGAAGATGTCTGTGCAAGTTTGGAAAAAGGTGGTGCATATTAAGAGGGGTTCTTATGAAAAGGTGTGAGGGGAAAGAAGATTAGTTGGGTAAAGTGGAATGTGAAAAATGGCAGTCTTAGTGTGAGTGATGTTATAGTAGTTTATTTGAGCCTGCTACGAAGTGGAGGTGGAGGTTGCTTCAGAATGATAGGCAGATGTGGAAGGATGTTTTAGTTGGAAAGTAAGGGGAAGGGGTTCTGAATAGAGTGATGATATTTTTCCTTATTATCCATCTAAATGGCTCAAGCTTATAGGAGATTTGAATTTGATTGGAGGCCAATTCTAACCATCGGTGTTTAAATTCAAACTGATCCAAATTAAAATTGAAAATCGGTCTATAAAACTGAAAATCGCACAAAACTTAATATTATTGAATGTGTCAGGATGTAGTTTTGTGCCGCTTGAATCAAAATGCGGATTGAATTTTCAAAACCGGACCAAATTATATATATATATATATATATATAGTACTAGCGAAAAGACAGACACTCAGGTGCCCGTCTTTCCGCTTCTTTTATTGCGTTAATGTTTGAAAATTATGAACGGTGTTTTTATATGAAATTTTGATTTTTATTAAAAGTAAAAATATAAATGTTTTTTGCTTTCAAATTATAACAAATCAATTATCTATTTCAATGACATCAACAATATAAAAAAATATTATCTAAATTCTTTTTTTTAATGACACCAACGATAATCTTTATTATAGAAAAAGTTGTTTATTAAGGGTATAATTTGGATAATGAAAAAGTAAGTATAGATATACTCATCTAGTTTGTTACATTTTTTAAAGGATAAAGAAAAAAACTGGACATATATATACACATATCGTGTTTGTTACCCTTTTATTTTAATATTTGAATTTACTCTTATCTATTTGTTATATGTGTTATCTGCATTGAAAGTTCAGAGTAATTTTGAAAAGAGAAATGTCAAATAGCTCGGCATCCAAATCAGAGGCTAAGCAATTTCTCACTAGCTCAACATTATAAATGGATCATCACTTCGATTTATATCGAGGATTTATTATTGATCTTAACGTGCTTCTGAGTTGAAAATTCTGAAATTGATTTTTTGATTTATTAAGTGATTGAAAAATACTTTTTAAATAACAGATCTATAATATATCAATCTGTAGATGCTAGTTGATAGGAATATATAGAGAGAGAGAGAGAGAGAGAGAGAGCAACATTCAAGCTTGGATCAACAACATTAGATGCAATCTCAGATCTCCCTGGTGGAGAGTTTTTCGGTACTGAGCTTCAGATATTGTTGCAAATGTGGAAGAGTTAGACACCTTAAAAGGCTATTGCCTTCTCTTAGCTTGTTCTTTTAGATAAGGCTCTTTCAAGGCATAATCTTCTCTGCCAACATATTATTACTAATGAGGAACATGTGAAATGTGTGTTGTGTGGCCTCTTCCAAGAGTCTGCATGCCATATCTTTTTTACTCGTGATGTTGCATTGGAAGTGTGCTATAAGGTCTTTCACTAGTTTGGATGGGAGCCTCATATATTATTTAACTTGTTCAGGTTATGTTTAATTTTTTTCTCCTTTGGTTGTGGAACCTAACTTAGATACTATTTGGTTTTCGTTTTGGTTTGACGTTGTGATTTAATTTGTTGATTTGAAAGTCACAAAATGAAGTTATTTTTTCAAACAAGATTGCATTTGTCGAGCGATTGATAGATCATATTAAGTTTTCTTTTTAAAGTGTATTTTGGGTAAGTCTCATAGATCTTCTTACTAGGTTGCTTTTGTTTTGGCCTCTTGAAGTTGGGTTTCTTTAGCTTTTTCCATTTCTTTTGGCTTTTTTATTTTCGAACTTTGTTGTATCTACTGTCTCCGGTTTTATGGGCAGGAGTACACATTATACTCTTTATTTTCCATTAAAAAATTATTAATGTATTCGGATAAATAATTAAACATGTATTTTTTTCTCATAGTTAAACATGCTTTTTTTTTACGTATTGACCTTGAATTTGATCATAAGTTTTTCAAAGACCTTAAACTTTCATTCACTATAATAATTTTAAAACTCTGATTTATTATATAAATTTGCACACGTGTCACCACTACAAAAAACACTTTAGTTTTAGTGCTTAAGTCGGTTGACTTCCCACCCGACTTAACAAAGGACGCGGTGATAGTTTTGTAATTATTTTTAACTTTGTTAGGTCAATTCTCTCTTTACCCGACTTAACATTGATAAACTATAAAAAAAAAGTAATTAAAATTAAATTCTTAAGTCATTTAATTGACCACCTAAATTGTATCTTTGTTTCCTTACGTTTATTTTAGCTTTAAGTTGATCTTTAAGTTTTAAAAGTTTTGAGTTGGTCATTTACGTCGTAATAAATTTATCATTTTTGTCAAATTTTAAGTTGACTATGTTAAAATGTTCATGTATTGCATCCCTAAAAGTTATTCATGTATGTGTCTTTGTTAACCACATGAAGGTTTTAGAAGGAGTTGACTTAAAATTTGACATAAATGACGAACTTATTTTGAGGTCAGGTTCATACGAGACCAACTTAAAATTTTTTAAATATATAAAAGACCAATTATTTTAAAAATATACAGAGGACCAACATTTTTTTTAAAGAACAGAGGACCAACTTAAAATCTAATATAAACTCAAATAATATAATCACCTCTCCGTCAAATTTAGCTTAATATCATTGTGTCATAAAACTCAAATAATACTTCAGAACACTCACGTTGCTTAGTTTATGCAATAATTACACGAAACCTATGAAGTCCGGATACTCCAAAATAGAAACGTACCCGTATCGGATACTCTCGGATACGTACCCACGGAGTATCGGAATCAATTATTTTAATTTAAAATATATATTTTATCGGATACTTATAAAATATGCGGCAGATACACAAAAATACTTATTAGATACTTCACAGAGACGTATCCTGGAATAAAAAAATGAAGGGTAAAAAAGTGAAACTGTGTTGTGAAAATTCAATGGAGATGTTATATGATTCAATTTAAGATATGAATCACTATAATTGTTTTTTGATTAACCAATTAAAAATTATATTTTTGGTGGATGAAAGTAACGAGGGAGAGGAGATTCAATCAATCAACATTAAACAAACTTTGTTTTGAGTTCTTTTATTGATGCATTTGTTGATATTCTAACATATGAATGAAAATAAAATATGATTTATACGAAAAATGTTTCATTTTTTATTTTGATCACATGTATTATTTTTTGTAAATTGTGACTTTTATGATTATATAGTATTGAAGAGTAATCAATGCTTATTTTTTTCAAGTATTTTACATGCGTATAAATTTTAATATATATATATATATATATAATTAGTCGTATCGTATCCGCACCCGTACTACGTATCCAGCTTAATAGCACGAAACAGTGAATATGTGATTGACAGTGTTTCTTTCTAATAATAGTTATGACAATAATGAACTGTTCGACAAGATCCAAGATGGTGAAGCCAAAAAGCTTAGCTCCTAATTCTGTGTTAAGGTCATCCACCATAATCAACGATTGTGTAGAACCAAATATAATAAGACAAAACCGGAGGTACCTAATTCCTTCATAATTAAGTTTAGAATAAGTTGAGTAAAAAAACAAAGTTTAGAAAGAAAAAAAATTAAACTTTGTTTTTTACTCAAAAAGAGAATACTAATTAATTTTACATCATATTATTATTCTGAAAACAAATTTTAAGACAAATCATGAAATTATATGTACAGGTATTTATGAAAAATTCGTTTACATTTTTGGTGTAAAAAATGTCATTTTAAAATGGTCAATATTAATATCGTTTATATTAACTTAGAGTGTGGATCGAACTTCCTACCTCTTTAACACTCATTTCTTTAACTTTTTTCCTTTAGCCACCAAACCAACTTGTATCCCTTGTTATAAATGTAAGTTATTTAGCTCCAACTTTATTTACCCACACTAGCTCATCATATACTACTTTTTTTTTTGCAATCAAAATAATTTATTGCATGAGCAATGTTTTTTCTCTCACTAAAACAATATATTCATACATTCATATTGGCATAATACATTAAAATTGAAGTGACTGGAAACAGAAAAACCTACAAAAGTGTCAAAACTGAAGTGACCGGAATACGCATATATCTGGATCTGTAATGTTGATGCTCATTCATTGTACTTGTAATAGATTGGAGTTTGCTTGTCAATTTGAACCAAACAAACAATGCAACAAGATAGAAAATCAAACAGTGTTATGCCCAGATGACAAACAAAACAACGTCGCACTCAAACGAGAAAATCATGAGAAAAAAAAAGACATAAAAGAAAAATAAGATATACTTGAAAACCACTTATTTAGATAAAAGTGGGAGGGGGAATACAAAGAGGTGATTCGAACCAAAATTTGACCGAAGATCACACTTCTTCCGTGGATGAGGGAAAAGGAAGAGATAATAAGTTAGAAGAAAGGTGTTACTTCTTTCTCTAAACGCAATTAAGTTTTTCATAAAACAATGGTTTTATTATTATTTTTTTTGGTACGAAAAAGTAACACAATCTAGCAAATTTTTTTTGGGAAAGAATTACTGTAATATTTTTTGGTTTCCTCTAAGTTCACCAATTGGAGGTAATCATAGTTGAAGATGTGAGACAGATGTAGAAAACCAAAAAATGTTATAGTAATACTAGATTGTAATACTACTATACTATGGTCTTAGATAAACAAAAGACTAAAACTTGAAAGGAGTGGCCAAGAATTGAATGAAGGAGAGGAGACAGTAACATGAAAAAGATGTAGGGGTAGCGTGTATTGTTTGAACCTAAAATATTTGGAGACAAAAATTCTTACACTAACATGGGCTCATTCATCACTCGTGCAAGAGGGGTGAAAGGGCCCTCTATAAGGCCGAATCCGATTCACATACATACCCATTACCCATGTGGCCTAGTTTTGTCTGAAACCGCTGACTTTTGAAAAGACACATATAACCTCATTATTGTCATGACAGAAACAAAATAAATACTGAAAATTTTGTGTATGGTGTAGTGACTGGTTGGGAGCATCTCCACCAAAACCCGTAAATTGCGGCCCTCTCTCAAATACGTTATCTACTTTCGTCGTTTTCGGTTCTTACAAGTCACTATCTTGTCCCTACCACCAACACAACATATTTTCATTACATTTTTTTACTCTACACAAAATTATAGTACGTGGTCATGTCTTCAACAAAATATTGTTATTTTTTATCATATAATTGGAATGAAAATGTTATTTATTACTATTGCTATTTATAAGTTCACTTCTTGTAGGATAAATATTGTTGTAAAAGGTGTATATATGAAAAAGAAAGCTAGAGAAAAATTGAGATATTAATATTATAGGTAAGAAATGAAGAGAGATTTAAATGAATGTGAGATTGCTTATATTTATTTGCTTCTAATCAGTAATTAATGTCGATGTCCTAATAAAGCTATGATATGAGACAACAAGGCAACCTAAAGTATAGGATTAGGAATTGAACATGTACTACTCCGGTTCAGCTGGCAAAGCAAGCTTCTATATATGCTAGCTATTAATGACAGTTGATCACAATACAACACAAGTTTTAGCTGCCAAAAATTGAGGAAGGGCGAAGTCATAATTTTCTACTCCAACGTCCTAATCTTATACTTGATCTTGATAGACTGAGAAAGTTGACCAAATTGGAGCAGCGTTGTGTTGATGTTGGATGTGGGGTGGTACCTGCAAATACTCTGACCCTCAATTCAATGAGGAGTTGAGAATAGAGAATGTATGTCTAGGGTAATTGTGAAGAAAGGTACTTATACTCTGTAATGTAGGAGCCGTTCGGGAGTTAAGAGGAATCGTTACAAACAATGTCCTTCAATGGTCTAGTTCGATAGCCATTGGAAAGGCATTGAAGCCGCTGAGGCGTTACCGATTGCATGAATACTATACCTGGTGGATTGGATTTCATGTTGATTGTGATTTTGGTATGGGTCGTAAGGCTCAGGGCGGAATAGACCCTTTGGGTCTAGTCCGAAACAATACCTATATTATATTAAGGGTAGTGCATCCATATCAACATCATCTGTAATTCATATATCAATCAAGATATTATAATATATGTGTGTGTGTCTCCAAAAACTTGAAAATGACCTGAAGTTTGAGGACCTATAGTGAAATGAATAGGTTGAGAATTGACCCAACTTGATAGTTTTCAAGCATTATATATCTGGTGACTCTATTTAGAATAATGAAATGTATAGGAAGTAAGGATGATAGTAACTAGCATATATGGACATGGTACTCTAACATGATGTCGGCCTTCTGAAGTAGAAGTCTACGCTCTCCCTTGTTACAATGTTTGAGATAATGACTTATTAGTGTTATTTTGACAAAATCAAAAGAAAACAATATATATTTGTTTTCATAACACATGTACTCCCTCCGCCCCAAATTGTATGTCGCTTTGGAAAAAAATTTTGTCCCAAATTATATGTCGTTTTACAATACCAATGAAACATTAATGTTACTTTTCCTATTATATTCTTAACTATTTATTACTCTCTCTTCTTTTCAATTCTTTAATTTATCTTTCTCATACCATTTATTAAAGACAATTTTGTAAAACAACTCATAATATCTCTTTAATTTATTCTTTAATTTTTTTTTTTAAAATTGAAAGACTTGATTTTTTAAAAGTTGATTTAGTTAAAAAAAAATGTCAGACAATACGACATTAAAAAAGTCTTTAAGATTTACACACCATACTTAAACGAATATAAATATACTTTTTTTTCTTACTATTATTATATTACATTTTGTAATTAGTATTAAATTAATGATGCATTGACACTTCTAATTTTTGTTTAAAAATTTGTATTAAGGCATAAATTTGTTAACTTTTTTTAACTTAAGCATACTATTTTGCATCAATTTTTGAAATATTTGAAGGTAGTATTATTATAAAGTAAATTTAAATAGAATGTTGTATAAGTCATGCTTTCTTAATGGTCTATTAACTTGTTAGTTTGTACCCTGAAAAATAAAACTTGTTGGTTTACATAAATATTAATGAACTTTTAAATAGATTAACATATTATATGGTACTTTCAAAAAGGGCGTATTCAAATATAAAAATAAATTTATGAGAGATAACAAACTAAACTTTGACCTTTAATTTTTTTATGAGATCAAGCTTAAACATTCTAAACTCTAATTAACTCGATTTAGTCTACATCTACCTTACTTGATAGTGATGCATGTGTATCCCTCACACAAAACATGTTTTTTAATCCTAAGAGAGTTCTTGTATTTCAAAACTATCCCAGAGTCTCCAATTAGCATATAACTTGATATAGATATGGTAAATAAAAGAAAAATATACTCAAAATAAAATTAAAAAGAAAAAAGAAAGGAAACCTTTTTCTGTTAAATAATTATTACGCCACATATTGAACTTGACCCCGCAACAGGAAACATGTCTTCATTCCATCAATTAATATTACTTCAATATATCCCCTCTTCTGCTGTCTTCCTCACTCCTTTTCCTTTTAGAGTATTCTAATGGTGGGTGGTTTGTTATAAATTTTCAGGGCACAAAATAAACTATAGCTGGCAAGCTGCTTTGTTCAAAGTTGAAACCCCACTTCTTTCTAAGGAAACCAAAGACTGTTCCAACTGTAATATGAAATAACTTCAAATCCATAATAACATGATTGGACAAAGTCTCTTTAGCTAGTGTGAACTTATCTCCAAAATAAATTAACAAAAAACTAGGTTAAGTACTCATTATTTAAATTTAAAATATGTGGAAAACTTTAATGACTAATGATTTTAACTGCCATACGTGGATAATATAAAACTTTTTTACAATCCATTCAATCAAATTATGTCATAATATGATTTTGTTAAGTTATTTATCAAAATAATTTTTCAAATATTTGCACTGTAAATATTTGAAAAAATATTGAACTTTAAGTAAATCCAACTTTTATAATTATTATTATTATTATTATTATTATTATTATTATTATTATTATTATTATTAATTTCATCTTTAATTTATCAAAGTTTAGAGGGAAAGATTCATTCTATTCTTTGAAAAAAATTGTGATGCTCCATTTGTCTCTGAGAAAAATAAATACTCCCTCCGTCCCAAAATATAAGCAAAAATTGGTCAACAAAAATTAATGTATTTGGTTTAAAATTTGTACCAAATACATCAACTTATGTTGACTCATTTTTGCTTATATTTTGGGACGGAGTGGTATAATTTTCAGTTTTTGAGAAAAAGAACCGAGACAACTTAGTGTTCTGATTAGCCTACTGTGTGTTTGTTTTATTTTTATTTTTATATATTCTAAATTAATTTGAAAAAACACATTTTCAATGTGAGAACTTGAGTTTGGCCAACTCTGCAATACCTAGCTTCCATATATTCACGGTATAAACAAATTAGGTGAGAATGGCCAACAAGAATTGCATCCTAACATAACATAAATCTCAAAATTCTTGTTCAATTAAAAAACATAAATCTCACAATTTTTCTATGGGGATTAAAATCAGTCTTCACTTAAAAACTTAGTTTCAGTTCAATATTTTTTCTAGTGTGGAAAGTAGAAACAATTCAACAACTCCTCTCAATGGCAACTTGGCAACGCGTTTTATAGACATTTTACAGATACTTATGCGTTTACCAAACGATTTCGTGTCATCCACTTAATGCCCCAACTAAAGTCCTCACTCCTCAAGCAAGCTAACGAATTGTTCTGTTTATTAAAAAAAAAAAATATCACAAAAGGGGCTATGTGTGCATTTGACAAAACAAAAGCATCTTTCTTTCGTTAAAAAAAAAAAAGCATCTCTAACTACCTAATGATTAGTATTCACAAAGTAATCGTATCTTGGCAGATAGTATAGTATATCTCTTATGAAAAACATTAACAATATTTGAGACCATGCACCTATATAATAAGCTCATAAAACTTTTTGAAAGCATCAGCTTTGCTTTATGGTGTCTCAAAAGCGGTTGACTTCACTGCTGTCTCAGAATATATATATCTACCTTTTTCTGTAGCTACCTCTTCTGCAGGTTGTTTATAATTTTACATATACAGTTCAGTGTCCTTACAGTAATGTGGCTCAGCTGCATCAGAATAGCATGTTCTCTATCCCAGCTAACAACCAAGATAAATAAATTTATTTACTTGACCATTTTGTTAACCGATGCAAATTGCATTGTTTTTGACAAGAGAGGACCTAGATTCTTCAATGCCAACATAAATGAAGGAACGAGGGAGAATTTCAGGCACTATTATTAGAGTTTAATTTTGATACATCAAACAAATTACTACAATATTTCATATTGTGACTTAAAAAATACGGAAAATACTAATCAGTGTCATGTGCACTAGTTAAGAAAACAAGTATAGTAAGAATTTATTGAAACTTATATAATCAAATACTTAAAAGTGTAAAAAAATGTTATTTTCAATCAAAACTTACATTTTTTGTTTCATTAACTAGTGCCCAGACACTAGTTAACATGACCCAATAAATATTTATGAATAAAGACAAATAATTTCACAATGCAACAATTATGATTGATCGTGACTTAAAATGTTTTACACGCCGTCTATATAAATTAAATTCTTATTTTTATTTTGTCAAGACACTGTATGAGTTTGTTAAATTTAATAGTTAAAAAATATTTAATTGTTAAATTTAACAGACCGTGGGAAAGAGAGAGAGAGAGAGGTAACTCAAATGCAAATTTAGCGCCAGCATACAAAGTACTTAAATGTTTGCTATGGTTGTACTTTTGTACATGATGCATGTTACCTTGTCCCTAATAAGCACTGTAGGTGATGTAACTGGTGAATGAAGTAAGGAAAAATATGGAATCGTGTAACAGAACCCCCCCAAGAGGGGCCAATGAGTCAATTTTGAGAGTCTCATGCATGACTCATGGCATCTTACTCATTAAATCCAAAGGAAGGACAGAAAGTAGCCATAAAGTCTATTTCAATTTTCTTGAATTGGTAAAATGAGGCTTTGTGGACCAACATTTGTGAACAATTCTGATTATACTCCCTTGTTATAACCAAACACAGCCACATTGGAAAACTTATAAAGAAATTCCAAATTTGAAGCAATCAATGCAACATGTGTTAATCGGACAAAAAATATTTATAGTTATCACATAGTTACATTTATCCATACACAGTCAAACTTATTGAAGTCACTTTCAGAGGTAAAATAAAACAAGGCATATTTTTCCTTGTACAAGAACAAACAACAACTTACATTATACATTGTCCACAATTTCCCATATATTCATTACAACAAAAGACAGAACAGTGGGTCTGCATTCTATAACACTCAACTCAACAACTAGAAAATTCAACCACCAACTCAACTAGAAACTAAAACTAACCAATGTTTTACTAACTAATTGAAATACTAATAATAAAAATTATTGACAATAGTTTTTTTTTCTTCAAAATATACAACATGGAAAGACCAATGATGGATCACTCTCTTGGATTTCTCCTTATGAAAGTTAGTTATTTATTTCCATTACCACTATCTTGATCGAGTGAATTATCTCTTCCAAGTGTGATCGTATCAGCATTAATGCTCACATTTCATCAGAACTCAACAATTAAGCGTATTTGGACCAGAGTACTACTAGCATGAGTAACCTCATCCATTGAGCCGTCATTTTTACAAAGGAACTTTGCATAAGACCCCATAGCGAACAATACCTCAGAAATCTAAATATATTACAGCGAAATAGAATGAGCAAGTATTCTTATTACGTATATAGAATAAAATTTAGAAAGAAAAAAAAAAAGGAAATATTATTCTTAATTTATAAGAAGAAGAACATTGGTGGTTTTTTTTTTTTGTTTTGGTGTTGAATTGGAAGCTAACACTAACAGGCGTAAAAATCGACAAGCTCATCAAGAGATTCAGGTTGAGGATCAGCATTTTCAAGCATCCATAGCAAATGTTCGAAAAGGACAACCTCACAAGCAACAACATTGACATTGTCGTTTTGTTGTTCGGTTTCACGGGACCTTTCAACAAGTTCACGGAAGACAGGGTTGTCAACAACGTCGGAGGTGACACGGTAGAGGCGGCGAGACTTGCCTACGAAGACGGTGTGGAGGTCGGATCTTGAAGAAGAAGAAGAGTCTTCGTCGGCGACGGCGCTGATGCTGTGACGGCTCTGTTTTCCGTTTCCGAATGAGTTCCATTTTTTGAGTGCTGATTTTAGCTTCATTAGCTTTCCACCTTTTGCCATGTTTGGTTTATAGTAATAGAAATGCAATGAAAATATGTTTGGTTAGTTATTATTAAGACTGAAAATGGAGAGTTAGAGAGAGGGAGAAACAAAGAGAGATGGGGTGGGAGAGGGACGAGAGAGGAAGCTTCGTATATAAAGGTGGGAGAAGGGTGAAATGGTCACACCGAGGCAAAATGTTGTAGGAGGGTGGCCTTGTGGGTTGGGACCCGCTTCTTTCTATTTGAGCAAATTCCTCTACTACTGGATAACTTAACAACATTTAATGATGAGATCGATACTGTGAATAAAAGGATAATGTTTGATGGATATCTCATTTATATATATATATATATGAGAAGGAATTAATTGACTCCAAAAGCAAGTCTAAACACTTACTGGTTTAATAATAATTAATGGTTATGATTAATTGTAATAATTGTTACGGTAAGTTCTTTCATCTTTAAACATACTCCCTCCATAACTTTTTATAAGCAAATTTGACCAATTCACATTTTTTAAGGAATGTGGTTTGTGTTATTTAATTTAAGTTAAATAACCTATTTTGCCCTCATTAATTGTGGTGTACAGTAGTATATTTTCAAGGTGTTGTTGTTAAATGTGTGTGCATTTAAAAAATTAAAGTAAGGGTATTTCAGGTATATTATCCTTAAATATGACAAAAAAAGTCAATTTTGCTTATAATTAGTTACAACTGAAATGGTTGAATTTTGCTTATATTTTGTTATGGAGGGAGTATGTATTTACAATTCTTCTATTCTATTTGTACTCTCTGTCTCTCAACGTTTTTTATTTTTCGATTTTTGAAATTCAATTTTTCTTGTTTACAACCTTCGACAAAGCTTCTAGTTAGGGTTTAATTGGTGCACAATTTTTGATTTTATTTTTCTACCGATTGAATTGATGTGTGTTGTAAGACCTCGTTTCGCAATCTTCGATTCATAAGACAACATGATTACCACGCTGCCTTCAATTTCAGTAGCTAATTTTATTTAACACACATGGTGGATCGAGTTAGGATATTGTCTTCGGGAAATTGTAATTTGTGCTTCTATCATAAGTGGCATGTGGTTCCCTTCACATATAATTCTCTTAATCTCTACAATTACATCTTTCATGAAAGGATTTTGTCAAAAAATAAAAAAAAAAAAAATCTTGAAAGGAGATGACATACACATCAAGTTTGTTAATCGGAAGAAAATACAACACCATTTTTTTTCAATTGATTAATACAACCTGTTAAAGAATTCAAATTAAAACTGGAAACAGTATTAACTCTTAGCTTAAGCATAACCAGAGCTAAAATATTCAAAAATAAAGCTGTAAAACATCCAACAATACAAATGGGATAATTTCTTAACACACTATGCCACTAACTAACAGTATTAATCATTTTGATTTCTTTTCTTGCAAGTTCTGCCGTTGTGACCAGATTCACCACACTCATGACATGCTTTTCTTTTGACTGCTACTTGTTGAGCACGTGACAGTTCAATTCCACTCTTGAATCTACAACTTTGAGTGCTTTTCTGCCCATCCTTCTTTCTCCCTTTTGTTTGTGCATTGCGTGGATTTTTAATAGTCAATTCTGGTGGTTCACTTTCTTCCTCCGACAAGCAATTTTGGTTTACATTTTGGCTAGATTCCAAAGGAGAAATTCCATCACTTATAGTTAAATTTGATTTCTTCATTGTAATGGCTGACATACGAGTATGCCTCAAATCAGATATAATAAATTTGTATATCTCATCAAACTCTTCAGCCAAATCAACTAATACTTTTGCTTCTTGTTGAGCATGCATCCTTCTTAAAATCTTTGGCGTGCTATTTTGACCATCAAAATTACTCTCTGTATAACAAACTTCAATGCCTTTGTTAGCATTTTAAGTCCAACGCTGCAAATTAAAATGGTCAGGAATTTGAGTGACACATTTTGCTTGAAAAATTACTAGTATATGCCTGCACAATATCCCCAAAAACTCATATAATTGACATCATATTTAGCAATCTTTGTGTCCAAATTTACATCAACGATAAACATATCTCGAGCATCGTAGCTATTGGACACTTGATAGACAAGGTATGTCCATCTTGTCTAATCTTCTTTTTTGTAAATTTGTAGATCTTCCCAATCTCATCTTGAAATTTACCAAAAATGTTTCTCGTATAAATAGATGCAGCGTGCTCCTAGAGTTTTGACCTTGTAGTTAACATGCATTTTTTATGCCTACTTTCATAATCCTCTCTTTTTTCTGCTTCTAATACTCTTGGAGTCAATGGATCCCTCATATATATGTGTGTGTGTGTGTGTGTGTGTTAAAGTGAAACTCATATTTTTATCATCTCTCCTTGTTTTATTTCTTGAAGAGTGTAAATGTGGACTCCATCCGAATTGTAGAATGGTTGAATGATTGTCCACCAAACATTACCATAAATATTACCCTAAAAAATATAGCTCTTAGTGCTACTAGACATGGTCTTTTTCCTTCGAACCAATGGAACATCTTCCTCTTCTTATTCTTCCTCCTCCACCTTGGTAGGAATTTTCGCTTTCTCCTTGGCTCATAAAGAGATTAAAAAACAGTCTAAGAACACGGTCAACAAACCAAAAAAAAGAGGAAAACAGATGGAAATCCAAAAGTTTTATTTTTTGACAGCCGAGAAATACTCTAAGTGCGAGGCTTGGTGGCAGATGATTGTACTACCTTAGCAGGTGTAATCTTTTGGGTTGAAACGATATTTATGGATTTTTGGACGTAGGTTGCTTTGAGAATGTCTTGCCTTCAAAATTCAAGAACATCCTGTCTTTAACAAAAGTCCACCAATTAGTGAAGGTTGTTTCTCCATGTTAGCTTCCAAATAATTCTATCCTGAAAACTAGGGTCTTTTATTTAGTTAAGGTGAGTTAATCGGCTTACATTCTGGTTGTCTAAGAAACTCTGTGTCAAAACTTAGACCACATATTTGTAGCCAAGAGGAATGTGTTGGAGGAGCCCAAATTTCCTTGCTACGCATCGGGGGTTGTATGGCTCAATTGATATCTTCTTGTGCATGCACACTAGTTTTAAGCCACACAACAAGTCTTTGATATAATGATCTTAGTTGATATCAAGACGCCAGCCAAATTTTCTTGAACAATCGAATTAGCGGAAGCAGAGATATGAGCGTCCATCGACTGGAGGATCCAAGCTAGAACGCAGTTCTTGGACAATACTAAGGCCCAGTTGATTGAACCTTGGAGTGAGTACAGGTTTTAATATATTTCAAATATGTTGGTTGAAGCAATGAGGTATTGAACTAACGACTCCCATAAAACTCATTTGGTCTCAATTTCATGTGGTTTGAAATTCTTACGAAGGATCTTGCTGCCTGAGAGGGCACGACCGTGCTGTTTTTGGCACGACCGTGCCATCATGCTTGAGTTCTGAAACTCTATTTTTATGACTTTTTGAGGTATCCAATGACCCTAAATGGTTCTCAAACCTTTAAACTTGATTAGTAAGAGTGTAATGAAGATGTTTATGATTGATTAACTTGGATGTAAGTATAAGAAGACTTAGAGGTTAATTAATTACAATTGGACTTGTGAATTGTCTTGAAATTGAGTTAGGATGAAACCATTGACTTAGTAAACAAGTAACGAGTTAGGGTTGATATAATGAAGACGAATCAACATGTGAATTAAGATATTGATGATACTATGGATGATGATATTTATGATGCTATTGATGATGCTAATGATGATGATATTGATGATACTAATGATGATGATGATATTGATGATGCAATGTTTGAATGCTTGACTTGTCGATGTGTGGCCTATTTGATTTGACAATACGATTGGTGATGTATGTTATATGATGGAGTAAGTTGTATAATGATGATGAATTTATTGGCGTTGCATTGTCGAGTCTATATGTTGGTCCATGCATTCATAGTCAGTTAATGGCGCTCGGTTTAAGATCGAGAATAAACTTTGGTGCTCGGTTTAAGATCGAGAATAAACTTTGGTGCTTGATTTAAGATCAAGAATAAAATGATGGGTGATTGGTACCACATATAGAGTCGTTTAGGAACATCGCATAAGTATGAGTCTTATGTATTAATGTGTTGATGAGAATTTGTGCATCTAATTGGTAAATATGCATTGAAGATGTGATATGAAGAATTGTCATAAATGACTTGGTAATTGTTTATCGATAAGAGTATGAATTGAATGATTGTAAATGATGACTTGATTTGATGGTGTGGTTATACTTGTATGAGCATATGAATATGAGTTACATGTTCTTGAATTTCGGATAACTAAATTTGTTATGTTTAAATATTGTGATGATATGAATGTTGTATGAACTACACGTGTTTATTAATCCTTATTAATGAATGTATATCTTACCCTCCAGTGACTGTTGTTGCCTCATCCCTTGTGGATGTAGATTTGCAGAATTGAGTACTTTGCTATCGGTGAGTCGTGATGGGTTGTGGTTTGACGCCTAGCTCATGTTTTTCTGCTTTGCTCGAAGATGTCTAGAGTTAGGAGCTCTGATTAGGATGTCTTTTGGGGATTTTATTTCCGTACTCTGTTGGATTTATTTTTGAGTGGTCTTTATGATCCAGATACTTATTGAGATAATTATATGTATGTTGAGATATTTTCGTTATGATCTGTTTATTTTTATTGACGAGATTTTCATATTATATGTTTAATACGAGTTTTATGAAGAAATGTAAGGTTCCGATTGCAAGCTAGATGTTTATTTATCGTTGTTTAGTAGTCTCGGGGATCGGGGTCTTGCATTCTGCGTGTTTTGGCCTTTAGGGGATATTTCCGGACATCCCTGGGTATTCCTTTTGTGCTGTTTTGATGTTGTTTTGATCATTCGTTGATGGATAATGATTGCTTGCCATGAATTGATTATGAAGTTTAATTTTGAGACGAACTTGGTGATTTTGCAAAACTTAGGAATTGTCGAAATGAACTTGATAATCAACTACAGTAGTATGAATGATGTTGAATGATGAATATAATGTGGTGTAATAATAGGTGAAGTAGCCTTACTTAATTTTATATCGTTCCACAGGGATTAATGTGATATCATAAACCGTTCAACGTCGATTATCGTCTTAAGTTAGGGTTTAACCATTTGTTTTACTACACTACTCATAATTTTAATAACATAATAAATAAATAGTAGAGTAATAGGACATAGAAGGTGTTAGGATTAACTTTCATCAATTAAACATCGTTTATATCCGATTGATTACAAATACGAATTCTAGCTTTTCTTATATATGACATTGTTACGTATTGCTCAATAACATCATTGATTTCCCAAATGACGTCGTGAGATCGATTGTATCGTTTAATCGATGATTTCTCAATTTATTAAACGATCCAAAAGCATTATGATCCAATACTATAATGTAATTATCAAAACCAAATCCCATTTCTAGAATTTCTTATCTTGATAGAAAATCATTCTAAACCTAGATTCAAAAGTCTTTTTCAACAACATTTAAATCAAACATAAGATTGAAAAGCAAGAAGAAATTCAATGGTATATAAAAATTGCTAGAATCATATATTGAATAACCAAAAGTTTACAACATGAATGATTGATTACCTATTAATCCCAACAAAGGAGATTAGTTGATCATTGTCATGACAACTCTTGCAAAATAAGAAAGGAAGATGAAGATATGTGAGAGCTTGATGTCTCAAAGCTTCTTAAGATCTTCTTCAATCCAAATCAAATTGCTATTTGAAGTTTTTCTCCCTCTATGCCTATTCTCTCTCAAAGATAACAAGTATTCTAAGCTCTGGAAAATATTAAAACTGATAAAAAACTATATATCTCAGAAATGAGCTTAAAATTCTATAAATATGCTGAGAAAAAGCACGCTCGCTACAAGCGACCAGCCTGTCGCTTGTAGCGAGGACATCAACTGGCCAATCATAGAGCTCCACGTCACCATCAGCATTAAACCGCCCCTTTGGTCGCTGTAGCGACAAGGTCTGTCGCTACAAGCGATGGATCATTGAAATTCCCTGCCTAGGCTCGCTTCAAGCGTCCAGTTCATCGCTTCAAGCGATGAACTCCTAATAATCCCTGCCTAAGCTCGCTTCTAGCGATGGATGCTGCGCTTCAAGCGATGGATGTCTGGAAATCCCTGCCTATCCTCGCTACTAGCGATGGCTTCTGCGCTTGTAGCGATGGCATCAAGAAAAGCCTCATGTCTTTGCATCAATCAGGTTCAAGCATGTATTTCCTGCATAAACACATGGGGTAAGGATTAGGATCACAAATATTGCATTTCTCACACAATTACGCTCTAATCCTAAGGTAACTTGTACAACAAGTAAGCATAAGTGCCCTAAAATATACCAAAATATAACAACTTTTAGGCACTTATCAAACTCTCCCCAACTTACATTTTGGTTTGTCCTCAAACCAAAGACTTAAAAGGAAATTTTCATAGCTTTGAAACCACAGTATTGAGCAATTTAGCAAAGGATTCAAAAGTGCGAAGAAATAAACATCAAGTGAGTGATTCAAATGTGATTGCGCAAGCTAAAGTTCAGTTTCTTATTAAACAAGATACATTCTACAAATGTGAACTAGTTCTAAACACAAGGAATCAAATCATACAATCCTAAACAAGCAACATGTTTAAATTTGAACCAAACCTAACACACTTCTATATAAAGTATATGAACAATTGAAATCATTTGTAAGGGTTATGAACACTCATCCAATAAACATGATAACATACAATCAAATTATGTGTCTATCTAATTATCATTTCCAAAAGCATAAAAGGCATTGATCAAAAGGTCTTTAAGGGTTGTAATTGGGCTAGGTTACAAAAGAATTGTCATATGTGGGATATTTGAATTCAAATGGCCGAGCAAAAGGAAACATTCAATCTAATTACACTTCCTTCTTTTTCCAATACAACACTTGGTGAATTTCCAACTTTTCTATTCTTGATTGATCCTTGACAACTTTTTTTCTTTGAAATCTTGCAAACCTTTTCATTTTTCTCATTTCTTTTTCTTGGTTTGCTTTTCTTTCTTTTCTTTCTTTTCTTTTCTTTTTCTTTTCTTTTTGTTGTTGTCAAGATCAATTAACACATTCACCCTTACATTGACATAAATAAATCCTCCCTTTCTCCCCAACTTATTTCAATGATACCCTAATCGAATGTTCCTTTATCGTTATGGCAAAGGTCAATAAAAACGATGGATAAGGGTTCAAAAGAAAACAACTATCAGAATTTAGTAAAGAGTTAACTATGAACTGAATTTTTTTACAAACTCCGGCAATTTAAATAAGCAGATGAGCTTATTAAATTGACAGTCCACAGTTAACAATTCTGATTCCATTAGGCTCAGATGGGTTAACAGATACTCACACATCTCACAGGGTAGGTTCATTTGGTCAAGTATTTCTCTCAATTTCAAAAAATTGCCTTGATCATTTCAATGCTCTTATACAATTTAAAACAACAACAGATTTAACATAATCTAACTGAGTTAAACATGATATTGGTCTCCTACATATATACAATGGTTGAGGATTCCTCACATTTTTGGCTAGTTCTATATTGGTTCAAAACTAAACAAATGCTTGCTTAAAAACTGAATAAATTAACTTGTGTGTGTAAAGAACTTATTCACATTTAAGGATATACCTAGAAAAACAAGAAAACGAGTACCTTAGCTGCGCGCTTTAACACTCATTCTATCATTATCACTCAGATGATTCAAAGTTCAAGCATTGGCTTTTGAATCTTTCATCTTTCTTTCAATATTTGTTGGGATCATTCCAAAAAATTTTTAACATAAATACTAAAGCATAAATAAAATATAAACTATACTAACATGCTATACCCAAATTAAATAACATAAACAATATGTAATATTATCCAAGGTACATAAAACATACTCAAAACAAAGTACAAAGCTGAATAAATAAAACGAAAGAGAAAACAAATCAAGATCTGCAGCTCTGCATCAACAATCTGAATCTGAATCCATGTCCTCAGAGTCTATCAAGTCAGCTGCCATGCGATCAATAGAATTTGTAGCTGCTGAGGAGTCATCATCCAGATCATCATCAACATCAGCGTCGTCATCACCCTCATCACCGGCATCCTGAACACCAGCATCAGCTGCAGCTGCCCCTCCTGGAAAGAATGGCCTGTCCCCAGGCCAAGCGATGTGCTCAGAGAAGAAAGCAGACGTCCATGGGCTTTGGCCACTGTCGTGCAGATGGCTCTGAATCGTCGTAAGTGCCCGGTGATTTGACGCATTCTGCGCCAACAGGAAAGAGCTCACAGTAGCAGAGTCCCAACTCGAGAAGTCCAGTGGTGGAATGGTCGGGTGGCTAGGGTGGCTAGTATGCTGAGGTGGTGGTGGTGGTACATGAGAAGGTCCTGCTGAGGTGGATGGTCCAGCTGAGGGAGGAGGTGGGGCAACAGGTGCAGGTGTAGAGCAGTACCTATTGATGTATCTATCATCAATAGGGTTCTTAATTTCCTCATCAACCTGTGATGGCATGTGCACTCTAGCTCGCCTACATAGTCCCATGATCAACCCGGGAAAAGTCAGAGGGCATTTTGGTTTGCCCGGGGGTAAAATACCACTCTCAGCTACTATCCTCATCTCATTTGCTATCAGCCTAGCAACGTCAACCTGACGCTGAGTGAGGATATAATGAACAAGAGGGGTCACATCTAGGGTGGTGGAGGAGGTATGAGATTTAGGGCGGATGTTATACAAAATCAGGGTAAGGATTACCTGAGCCGGAGTGGTCATATCCTCCCTGAATGCTCGGAAAGGCTTACCCGAAGCCCTACTCAAATCATAACTCTTCCCCTCCTGGAAGATATCGCGTGCGATGCTCTCGTGATCCCATTCACCACTCCTCTGATGCTCACAGAAATCACAAAGCGCAGTAGGTGCAAGCGGATTATCCTCTTCCTCATCAACTAGCTCCAGAGGCTTGCCCAAATACGCGTTGATGGACATGCGATCAAACCTGATGGTGCGCCCTCGCACGTAGGTAGTCCATGTAAACTCATCAGATGGGTCAGAGGGGATCGCATTCGCGTAAAATTCGCGCACGATGTCATAATTAATCCTCCTGGGTGGCGTGCATAGAATCCCCCACTTCCTCTCGTTAATCATTGCTGCTATGCCACCATACTCTCCCTCTTCAGAAATTTGGAACTGCTTCTCAGCCCAAATTCTTCTTGTTCTCAGCTTTTCGTACCTTTCTTGATTTCTGAAGCTCAGAAAACGACTCGCGTCATGTGGTGGAATGTTGGCTCTTGGTCTTGACGACGAGCTCTCAACATTCCTTTGACGTTTAGACGAGGTTTTAGGTGCCATTCCTTCAAAATGATTTAAAACAGATGAAAATCAGGTAGGACACAAGTCAAGTTTCAATCAAAACAAAAATAAAACAAATTTTGGGTTCGCTCGCTACAAGCGACAGCTTGGTCGCTGTAGCGACGAAACCCAGAAAATGTCAGTTTCCTGCGCTACAAGCGCTGTTCTAGCGAGGAAACCCATTTTCAAAAATCATGTTTTTTTTCTGATTTTAACTTGGTTGTAGCATGCGAAATTAACATTAAAGCTAAAATAAATGACTAACAATCACCTAAACTTCCTAAATCCTCAAAAACCCTAATTTATTTTGAATTTTTACAAAGGGTTTTTCCAAAATACGATTTCTATAAACAAAAGGATTGAAGGGAAGTTTTCTAGGTGATTTTCGTTCATTTACAACAGCTTAAACTATGTATAACAATGGGTAATCAACAGGGCATTCCTAAGTTTGCAGATTTTCAAAAACCCTAAACCCTAGAATTCGAAATAAGCATGCAGGCACATTCAACAAGTGAAAAGCATCTAAAAACATACCTGAGTTGTTGTTGAGTGAGATTAAACAGGTACAGAGATGGATTTGCAGGATTTGTGCAGAAATTGAAATGAACAAAATGCAGAATTAGAGATAAAGGGAATGGAATGTATGTACTGGTTATAAGATGCGAAAATATGAGTTTAAACGGCTAGGACACTTAATGAAAGTGGTTGGGAGGTAGCTGAAGCGACAGGAGTGGCCTGGGTATTATAAAACTGTTTTCTGATACGCTCGCTACAAGAGCGCGATCCGTCGCTACAGCGACAGGCAAAAAGCCCATCGCTACAAGCGTGGTGTGGCGCTACAAGCGCAAGTGCAAATTTCATCGCTACAAGCGACCAGTGCGTCGCTACAGCGACGTAGTGTAAATCCCATCGCTACAGCGATGGATTGGTCGCTGTAGCGACCATGACAGGAAACAGAAAAATAAAATTTTGAGTTCTTACCACTATCCCAACATGCATAAATGACTGTACAGAAGTAAAATAACACTAAAAATACAACATACTTACAAAATTGGGGTGCCTCCCAACAAGCTCTTGTTTAACGTCATTAGATCGACGCCTGATTCGCTTACGCATAAGAATCGATGAGTGAAATCGTCGTCGTGTGCCGAACAACTTCACCTCCAAAATATGGCTTAAGCCTTTGTCCATTCACTGTCCATGTCGACTTAGTGATAGGATCCTCTAGTTCCACAGCTCCATAAGGTTTCACTTCTTTTATCATGAACGGACCGGACCACTTGGACTTCAATTTACCCGGAAATAGTCGTAGCCTTGCATTGAACAGCAACACCATCTGACCAGGCTTGAATTCCCTCTTCATGATCTTCTTGTCATGATACCGTTTAACCTTTTCCTTATAAAGCTTGCTTGACTGATAGGCTTGGTCACGCATTTCCTCTAACTCATGCATTTGAAGCTTTCTCTTCTCCCCAGCTTGCTCTTGATCAAAGTTCAAAAACTTGAGCGCCCAAAACGCTTTGTGCTCCAACTCGACCGGCAAGTGGCATGCTTTCCCATACACCAACTGGAATGGTGTGAAACCCGTAGGAGCTTTGTATGCGGTCCTATAGGCCCACAGCGCTTCGTCCAGTTTCATCGCCCAATCCTTCCTTGAAGATGACACGGTCTTCTCAAGTATCCGTTTGATTTCACGGTTGGATACCTCGGCTTGACCGTTGGTCTGTGGATGGTATGGTGAAGCTACCTTGTGCTTTACTCCATAGTGCTCAAGTGCTTTTGCTAACTGTTGATTGCAGAAGTGAGAACCTCCATCACTTATTAGCACTCTTGGAGTTCCAAATCGGGAAAAGATGTTTCTTTTCAGAAACTTGACCACCGTCTTGCTATCGGCTTTCTGAGATGCTATTGCTTCTACCCACTTTGACACATAGTCAACAGCCACCAGAATATACTCGTTGTTCAAAGAAGATGGAAATGGCCCTACAAAGTCAATACCCCAACAGTCGAAGACTTCAACTTCAAGGATACTTTGTAGAGGCATTTCATTCCTCTTTGAAATCCCTCCGGTTTTCTGGCAACTCTCGCATTCTTTCACATGTTCATATGAGTCTTTGAACAAGGTGGGCCAATAAAAGCCAGCTTGAAGAACTTTTGCTCCAGTTCTTTCTCCACTGTAATGACCACCATATGGCGAGTTGTGACAATGTCACATGATGTCCTTGGCTTCTTCTCTTGCAACACATCTTCTTATTAAGTGATCTGCTCCAATCTTGAATAAGTACGGGTCATCCCAAATGAATTGAGTGACGTCTCTCAACAACCTCTTCTTCATTTGCCATGTGTAATCCTCCGGTATGAACCTCGTTGCTTTGTAATTGGCCATGTCCGCGAACCATGGTCTTTCTTGCACCATAAGCAACTGTTCATCCGGGAACTCTTCAAGGATGTCCATTTCATTCTTCGTTATCTCATTGTTCACCAATCTTGACAGATGATCAGCTACTAGGTTCTCAGTCCCCTTCTTGTCCTTAATCTCCAAATCAAACTCTTGGAGTAGCAACATCCAACGGATGAGTCTCGGCTTTGAGTCGGGTTTGGTAATTAAGTACTTGATAGCTGCATGGTCAGTCCAGATAACAATTTTTGAACCAATGAGATACGAACGAAATTTTTCTAATGCGAACACTATAGCAAGTAATTCTTTTTCAGTGGTAGCATAATTGACTTGTGCGTCATTTAAAACTTTACTTGCATAGTGTATAGCATGAAAAATTTTGTTCTTGCGTTGACCTAACACCGCGCCTACCGCATAATCACTTGCATCGCACATAAGTTCAAAATCATATGTCCAGTTTGGTGCGGTGATTATGGGTGCGGATGTTAAGCTATCCTTTAAACTATTAAAAGCATTTAAACAGTCAATATCAAAATCAAAAGACTTATCTTTGTTGAGCAAGTTGCTCAATGGCTTTGCGATTTTTGAGAAGTCTTTGATGAATCTCCGATAGAACCCGGCATGGCCTAGGAAACTTCGGATTCCTTTGACATTGACTGGTGGTGGAAGTTTTCCTATCACGTCGATCTTAGCTTTATCAACTTCAATACCCTTGGAGGAGATCTTGTGACCAAGGACTATACCCTCGGTTACCATGAAGTGACACTTCTCCCAATTGAGCACCAAGTTGGTTTCCTTGCACCGTTTCAGTACCGTGTCCAGATTCTTCAAGCATAAATCAAATGATGACCCGAAAACTGAGAAGTCGTCCATGAACACTTCAATGCTTTTCTCTATCAAGTCTGCAAAGATGGCTTGCATGCATCGTTGAAATGTTGCTGGAGCGTTACATAATCCGAACGGCATGCGTCGATATGCAAATACCCCAAAAGGACATGTGAATGCAGTCTTCTCGTGATCGTCTGGATTCACCGATATCTGATTGTAACCTGAATACCCGTCAAGGAAACAGTAAAAAGCTTGTCCTGACAGCCTCTCTAGCATTTGATCCATAAATGGTAGAGGAAAATGATCCTTTCTAGTTGCTTTGTTCAACCTCCGGTAGTCGATACACATCCTCCAACCGGTCACGGTTCTTGTCGGTATAAGCTCATTCTTCTCATTCGTGATAACCGTCATACCTCCCTTCTTAGGGACAACTTGAACCGGACTAACCCAAGTGCTATCCGAGATCGGATATATCATGCCGGCTTCAAGTAGCTTCACTACTTCTTTCCGGACTACTTCTTTCATGTTTGGGTTTAGCCGTCTTTGAGGTTGTGCTACCGGCTTATAATTCTCTTCCATCATGATCTTATGCATGCAATAGGAAGGACTTATCCCTTTTAAGTCGGATAGTGTCCAACCTATTGCTTCCTTGTTGGACTTCAAAACTTCGACCAATTTTGTTTCTTCATGGTTTGACAAGGAGCTACTAATGATTACCGGTTTGGTACCCTCTTGATCAAGAAACACATACTTCAAATGTGAGGGCAATATCTTCATCTCCGGCTTCACTTCTTCTACTTTAGCTTCATTCGTCAATTCCTCGATTTTGGTTTTGTGAGGAGGAATTTCCTTCAACGAATCGAGCTCCTTCAAACACTCTTCAAGCTCTAGCTCATCTTCTTCTCCTAGGATACTTAGTGCGTTTGTCAAAACTCTCTCAAGATGTGTCAAGTCATGCAACTGGTTTCTCGTATCAACTATCAATTCTTCCATTGCATCCATCTTGAAACACGCAGCTTTATCACTAGGAAACTTCATTGCTTCATGGATGTTGAAATTGACTTCTTCATCGTCCACACGGACTTTCATTAAGCCTCCATCAAGATCAATCATCATCCGTGCCGTTTGCATGAAAGTTCTCCCAAGAAGTAGTGGCACATCATCATCCTCCGGAATATCCATCACTACAAAGTCGACGGGGAACAAGAACTTGTCGACTTTCACCAACACGTCTTCAGCAATTCCCAATGGACGAGTGTAGGATTTGTCGGCCAATTGCAAGGTTAAGTTGGTTCTCTTCACAACTATATCACCTATCCTTTTGACAACGGATAATGGGATTAGGTTGATACTTGAACCCAAATCAATAAGTGCCTTGCCGACATCAACATTGCCAATGGACACAAGCAGTGTAACTTTGCCCGGATCTCTCTTCTTTCTTGACAATGTATTCTGGATGATTTCACTACAATTCGCGTCTAGCAGAATTGTTTCTTCTTCATTAAACCTCCTCTTCTTGGAAAGGATTTCCTTCATGAACTTGGCATACGTCGGCATTTGCTCTAGGGCTTCCGAGAACGGTATATTGATTTGTAACCTTTTGAATACTTCAAGGAACCTAGCAAACTGCCTCTCTTTCTCTTTTTTGGCTGGTGTAGTTGGGTAAGGTAGGTGTGGTGTTGGTGCATTCTTCACTATTTCTTGCTTCTTGCCCTTCTCCTTCACCACATCCTTCTTCCATACAATGTTCTCATTTTCAACTACATCCTTATTATTTTTTTCTACTACATCCTCTATATGTACATCTTCCGTTTCTTCCTCATGCCCTTCATCATCATCCTTCTCCTTCACCTCATTCTCAACAACCCTTCTCTCTACTTCAAGATTGTCCCCTATACCTTGGCCAATGACCTTCCCGCTCCTTGTAGCAATTGCCTTGCAATTTTCGTTGTCTCTTGTTGCAAGGACTTCCTCATCAAAATGACTTAATTGTCATTTTGATGATGATGCATGATCCTTAGGGTTGGTTTGTGTGTTGGCGGTAAAGGTTCCGCCTTGTTGAGTAGCTTGAGAAAGTTGTTGTGCCAATTGACCCACTTGCGTCTCCAGATTTTTGATGGACGCATCAGTGTTTTTCTGGTTGGCCATTGACATCTGCATGAATTGATTGAGGGTTTCATCGGTGGATTGGTTGCGGTTTTGTTGTGGAGGTTGATATTGGTTATAATTCTGGTAAGGTTGTCGGTTATACTGCCCAGCTTCTCCTCTCCACCCTTGGCTATAATTCGGATTATTCCCTCTTGGGAAGTTGTTTGGATGGCTTTGGAATTGGTTTTGAAACTGTTGAGGCCTTGGTTGATTACCAACATAGCTTACCTCTTCTGTAGGGGGCGGACAGAATCCGGTTGGGTGGTCTCCCGAACAAAGCTCGCAAGATGCGACTTGGTGTTGTCTTCTTTGTTCGTTCTGGATGTCCTTCATTTGTTGAGGAAGGTTGGCCATTTTCTTTGTCAACTCTTCCACTTGTTGCGTGAGCAACTTGTTCTGTGCAAGGATCGCATCATTAGTTCCCAAATCTAGGATTCCCGCCTTCCTTTGGCTTTGGCTTCGGTTGTGATGAGCTTGGTGATCGTTCAACGCCATTCTCTCTATAATAGCAACAGCATCCTCGGCGCTCTTGGCCATCAAAGAACCACCAGCAGCAGCGTCAAGCAAAAGCTTGGATTGTTGTTGCATCCCGTTCCGGAAGAGATGAATTTGTGTTAATTCATCAAATCCATGGTTCGGACATCTTCTGAGCATTGACTTGAAACGCTCCCAGGCTTCACATAATGTCTCACTTGTACCTTGTGAAAACACCGCAATGGTTGTCTTCGCCTCCATGAAACGATTCTGAGGGAAGAACCTCTCAAGGAATTTCTCCTCAAGCGTGTTCCAGTTCGTCATTACCGTCGAAGGTTGGTCCAAGTACCACTCCTTAGCTTTGCCAATCAATGAATGTGGAAACATCCTCATCCACATAGCCTCCTCGTTAATCTCCGTCTCACCAAGGGTTCCCGCAATCTCATAGAATTTTGTGAGATGTTGGTACGGGTCTTCATGGTCTAATCCTGAGAAGAGATTAGCATATAAAATTTGTAATATCCCCATCTTCATCTCTGTTTGCTTGGCAGTCCGCGTTGTTTTCCCCAATTGTGCAAAACGACGTGGACTATTATGGCATGGCATTCCACGACCTCCTGAACCTCCAGGATCTTCTACTGTAGCCATTTGTAACTCTTGGCTTGGATTTGGACTAGATGAATGACTAGAAACAGAACTCTCCTCTTGTTGCCTCTTCCTTGCTTGTTGTTTCTTTCGCCGATTCTTGCTATTGTTTCGACGAGCTGTTCTCTCTATCTCGGAATCAAAAAGAAGTTGGTCCTCCGATACTTGACCTCGCATAAACGATATCAACAATCTGACCACAAAGAATTAGCAAACAAGATGGATAAGAAATATTAGTTATATACATAAAAGAATTTTGTGCAAAATTGCTTAAAACCATAATTAAAGTTGCAATGATTATAATATCATAACTTTAATCCCCGGCAGCGGCGCCATTTTGTTAGTATTGCAAAAGCAAGTATCGTTTTTATATCGTTCCACAGGGATTAATGTGATATCATAAACCGTTCAACGTCGATTATCGTCTTAAGTTAGGGTTTAACCATTTGTTTTACTACACTACTCATAATTTTAATAACATAATAAATAAATAGTAAAGTAATAGGACATAGAAGGTGTTAGGATTAACTTTCATCAATCAAACATCGTTTATATCCGATTGATTACAAATACGAATTCTAGCTTTTCTTATATATGACATTATTACGTATTGCTCAATAACATCATTGATTTCCCAAATGACGTCGTGAGATCGATTGTATCGTTTAATCGATGATTTCTCAATCTATTAAACGATCCAAAAGCATTATGATCCAATACTATAATGTAATTATCAAAACCAAATCCCATTTCTAGAATTTCTTATCTTGATAGAAAATCATTCTAAACCTAGATTCAAAAGTCTTTTTCAACAACATTTAAATCAAACATAAGATTGAAAAGCAAGAAGAAATTCAATGGTATATAAAAATTGCTAGAATCATATATTGAATAACCAAAAGTTTACAACATGAATGATTGATTACCTGTTAATCCCAACAAAGGAGATTAGTTGATCATTGTCATGACAACTCTTGCAAAATAAGAAAGGAAGATGAAGATATGTGAGAGCTTGATGTCTCAAAGCTTCTTAAGATCTTCTTCAATCCAAATCAAATTGCTATTTGAAGTTTTTCTCCCTCTATGCCTATTCTCTCTCAAAGATAACAAGTATTCTAAGCTCTGGAAAATATTAAAACTGATAAAAAACTATATATCTCAGAAATGAGCTTAAAATTCTATAAATATGCTGAGAAAAAGCACGCTCGCTACAAGCGACCAGCCTGTCGCTTGTAGCGAGGACATCAACTGGCCAATCATAGAGCTCCACGTCACCATCAGCATTAAACCGCCCCTTTGGTCGCTGTAGCGACAAGGTCTGTCGCTACAAGCGATGGATCATTGAAATTCCTTGCCTAGGCTCGCTTCAAGCGTCCAGTTCATCGCTTCAAGCGATGAACTCCTAATAATCCCTGCCTAAGCTCGCTTCTAGCGATGGATGCTGCGCTTCAAGCGATGGATGTCTGGAAATCCCTGCCTATCCTCGCTACTAGCGATGGCTTCTGCGCTTGTAGCGATGGCATCAAGAAAAGCTTCATGTCTTTGCATCAATCAGGTTCAAGCATGTATTTCCTGCATAAACACATGGGGTAAGGATTAGGATCACAAATATTGCATTTCTCACACAATTACGCTCTAATCCTAAGGTAACTTGTACAACAAGTAAGCATAAGTGCCCTAAAATATACCAAAATATAACAACTTTTAGGCACTTATCAGTGAACTTGTGCATTTATGTGGTAAATGTATACTTGATGATATTGATGACGTGGTGAATGATTTATGCTTGAATTGATGATGAGATATGAACGATGTAAAATTAAGTTGATTATCTGCTGATGACTTATAGATGAGTGATATTTATCTGTTGATGACTTATAGATGAGTTGATGATTATTCGTTGATGATTTATAGTTGAGATTATGCTTTAATTGTTGATGATGTATAATTAAGTTGGTAATTATATAATAACGAGGGTATACTATGATTTATGAATTATGCATGAGTATTAACCAGACTTTATGTATTGATGAATACTTATATATTAAGTGATGCTTTGCTTGAAACTTACATGCGTTTATTTTATCCTTTTGTTGAATGTATATCTTACCCCCTAGTGGCTTTATTGTCGCCTCATCCGTGGGTTCAACCCTTGTGGAAGTAGACTTGCAGGTTGAGAAGTAGTTGCTTGGTGAGTGTGCTGAGGACGGTGTTACGCCTTCTCTTTTATGTTGCGTTTTTCGAGGATGTGTAGATTAGGTGCTCAGATCTAGGAGTCCGGGATTTATTTTACTTGTTGAATTTTTATGACGATGTATTTATTTGAGATATTTTGATGAGACCCGAGGATATTATTATGTTGAAATGTTTATTTTCCGCTGTGTTGTGATAATTATTGATGAAATCTTTATTATGAGAAATTAGCATGAGATGTTTGATGTATCGTAATACCTCTATGTTGTTGAATTACATGAATTATTATTTAAATAGTAGTCTTGGAGATCAGGGTGTTACAGAGAGAACATCTTTTGACCTTATCACTCTATCACACGTCGTTGGACTCATAGCCTGTGATGCGAGATAGACAATATTGATCCCCCTTGATTTTCTCCGTATTCTCGCGATGCGGGGCTCATACCCCGTGATGCAAGGTAGGTAGTAGTTGACTCCTTGGTTTCTTCACTTTTTGCTCCATTTCTTCTCACCAGAACATCTGTAACGACTATACCTCAAGTTTAATCAATGATAAACTTGTAAAAAGCATAACACGATTACAAAAGTTGTCTGGTTCGGGTGGATTTCCTTGGCTTCAAGGCATATTTTCGTCTCTTGGTCTATCATGACTTTTTTGAATGATTTTTATTACAAAACTAGACCAAAACTAACATAAATGTCATATTTTACTACTATAATGATACTAATTGATGACTCCAAACCTATATTATTTCTTGTCATTGAGTATGTGATGGATTTCTGAATCAATAAGCTCACTATAAAACCATTTTTCACTCACTAGCAGAAGATAAGCCTTCATTGAATGAAAGCAGAATTTCAGAAACAACGTTATGTTGATCATGATGGAGGTTGAGAGGTGAAGGTAAAACGGTTATGAAGAGGGAATAAGACCGAGGAATGGTCAGGCGAGGGTTGATCAACATGGACATGGCTTAAAGAGACGGGAAATTTTGCATCAGAACTTTCAACACTGCCATAACTATGGTCGTAGTTCTGAGAATCAAAGGAAGACATTTTATTGGGATTTAAGGTTTATCAAAATAAGATAAAAGGGTTTGGAAGATTTAACTCAGATAGGAACATAGAGAAAAGCAAGAAGAAATCAATATTATAGTAAAGAATGTGAATCTCGACTGAAGTTATTCATAAGGAAAGGTTAACCTAACAGTTATTAGGAAGTATTGCTTAATCATTTGGGAAAGTCAAGGTTACTGTTAGAGCAAGTGAATCAGCGCGAGTTATTAGTTTCAATCCAATCACAAGTCAAATAAGGGCTCCTAACAGGCAGTTTTCAATTTTTACAACACAATGATGATATTGTTCACTCACAGCCGGTTTATTTACGTTGCATCTTCTTTTAACTCAGAATTAATCAATAATATAACACATGAGCATTTGTTTACACCTAAAAATAATTATCTTGTTAGCTAAACTCAACAGGCAACTGATTTAAGGTTATACGAACTCCCCCTCAATCAATGTAAGGTAAGGTGATCACTATTGTACCCGAACAATGGTCAAATGATTCTTTCTCGAGTCTACCGAAGAGTATGTTGGTCTTGAAGACATCAAACTTAATCAAAGCTCAATAGAACTCACTTCAGTCGATGAAAGGTAGTCAAAGCTCAATAGAACTAGACAATGAGGCACTCAACCCATGCTCCATGTTTTTAGCACCATTAACCGCAAGGAGAGATGGGCAGGGATGCACGTTTGAAGGGAGGTTGCGCTCATTGGAACTTATCAACAAATTGTGCCGCCAAGTGAAAAGTGTTGAGTCTTTTGGTGTTGGCTGCATGTTTTGGCAAAACCAAGGTATTGAATAGAAGCATCTCCATATGTAGAACATATCTTCAGTTACAAGTTTTCTCATTTGAAGCCATTCAGAAGCTCAAAATCACATCAGAAGCTGAATGCCTCATCAGAAGCACTGTAGCTGTTCAGAAGCTGAATTCAGGTTCTGATGCCAGCGTTGACTTATGCTGACTTCATCAGAAGCTGGTTAATTTTATGTTATTTCTGTGCGAATCTTTGCAAGATTTAACAAGGAATTATCCACGCATATTGTTCTAGAATGCTGGATTGTTTTGGAGAAGATTTATTAAAGATTTGGTTTATTGTTATGGAAACACGTATTTTCCTGATACAATCTTTTAAAGATACAAAGTGGTTTTATTTGTTTCCTTATTGGACCAATCTTATTTCAGAAACAAATCATGTGCAGAAGATTAGTTTGTTATTTATACTGCAAGACTGAAGGCTATATAAAGAGGAGGGCTGCTGCTATTCAAGACTTACGAGTTTTAGAGTTTAAAAAATCAGATATTGAGTCTGTGTTTGTTTTTAAGCTGTTAGCTTTGTTTTGTGCACCACTCATATGTTTTGAGTTGGTTTAGTGTTTTCATTAAGTTGTAATTCATTCTAAGCCTTTAGGTACGAATGAAGTGTTGTCATTGAAATTGTATTAAAAAACAGGGGATTGTTAAGGGTTGTTCAAGTAGCTGGGTTTAGTTGCTTGAATAGGAAGTTAGAGGATTCTAATACTCAGAGTTGGGTAGAAGTCTGACTAGGAGGAGTTTAATTGCTAAGGCTGGGAACTGGGAGTCAGTGTCTTGAGTCTTTGGGTTAAATCCTATAGTGGATTTCCTTCCTGGATTGGTATCCCCCAGAGTAGGAGGTGTTTACTCCGAACTGGGTTAACAAACCTTGTGTGTTTTTAGCTTTCCTGCACTTTACTTTTCTGCTGTTTATCTGCTTTTATATTGGGCTAAGTTCTGTTCAGAACCTGTTGGTTCAGAACCTGCGTTTATCTCTTAAGTATTGCCTGGCCAGAATTTCAAAAAGTGTCAACTGAATGCGGGGCACCAGTCACTCCTTCAACAAGGAAAAACTTTTGCATGCACTCTCCATGCAAATAGATGGGCAAGGCTTAAAACTGTGTAGGAAAAATTCTCATCTTGTATGATTTCATAACACATACAATCAATCAAACTCAAGCTATTTTCACTCTTTTATCTCTTTACCTTTTTGCTTTTATCTTTATATTTTACATGCATTTCTTAGTTCAATAGTTAAAAAATCCAAAAACATTGTATTTAATGTCTCTACTAAAGTAGTTAAAAAAACTTATACTTAAGGAACAAAGTTGAGGATTGTCAACCCCTCAGCTAAATCTCTAATTCAGCAACAATTTATTTTAAAGAATTGAAAAGTGACATTTATTTTGAGATAATTTTTTTACAAGTGTGTAACTGATTGTATAAGAGAGGAGTTCAGATTTACTCCCTTTATGAGCTTTATCCTCAATGAGCAAATATGTACTCTTGTGAGTACTATAAACATCATTTTATAATTAATAATTAATATCATCACAAAAATTCTGAAAAATTAAACTCTTTAAAATGACTTAACTCGTACCACTCATCCAAAACTTCTAAGCGCAAATGCAGTTAGTTTATATAGAGATAAAATACATACACCATTCGGTCACCAAGTAAAAAAATCATTTTTTAGATTCATTCAATAAATTACGTATATAATATATGTTATAAACCACATACATCACTTATTCAATGAACAAAAAATATAGATTTTACTTCCCTTCAAAAAAAATATAGATTTTACTTATAATAATGACCAAATGATATATTTAACTACATATACAAGCTTTGCTAAAAAAAACTGCATATACAAGCCATTTATTTGCTTCTCAAAAAGCCATTTTATTGTTATAGCTTACGTTGAACTTTCAACTAAAAATAGTCTACAACCCTTTTTAATGTTTTTCATTTGCACCGAAAGCGACAGACATGTGCAAGTATGTTTGTTGCCAAAGTTCTCGAACTTGTCTGAACCTAGATATATTTTATAATCAACATTTTGTACCTTTGTTGATTATTAATTTTATTTCTTACAATTACAAAATCAAGTCGTTTGATTTTGAAGCTTATAGTGATAAAGACAATACTTTGCTCTTGTTTTTCTTAGAATAATAGCCAACAACCAAACATGCATGCTAACTGCCATCTGGTTTTAAACTTTTAAATTTAGCAAGAATACCAAACGAAGCACATTTTTTATGCTGAGGAAAAAGGACGAAGAATTCATATATTCATAATGTTCCACAGGTATATACACTCCATGTTATTTTACATACTTGAAAGATTCTTGAAGGAGGTGAACTAACCTGTTATCCTATAGAGTAGAGGAGTGTTATTTGAACAACTATTTTTATTGTCAATTTGTAGGACAGCCTAAATTTACAAAGAAATACGAGTATTGACACAAAAATCAAAGTAATAAAGAGAGAAAGTAAAAACACAATGTAAGTATAAGAGAGAAAATTATCACAAAAGTTGTCAAAAAATGATTGTTCAAATATATAATTTCTCTATTTTATATTTGCTCTTCTCTAGCTCCAGATCTTACATTGGGGTCAGTCCATTACCTCTCACCTCTTGAGATGTTTGTTAATCAACGACATCAAAGGGAATTAAACATTGGAAAATACTAGCTCTGATTTTAATTATATAGAGGGAAAACAAAAAATTCCCAAAACTATACTACCTATATTCCTTTTTAATTGTTACTTTTTGACATTTTACACAAACCAAGACAATCAATAAATGTTACTATTTTTTATACAATAATTTATATTTTTACTATAATAACTTTATTCATTTAATAATTCATTTCATATATTTCCCTCTCCCCAATAAATATAACTAAGAGTAATATTAGTAAAACAACATTTAATGTTGTATTGAACTTTAAAAGTGACAATTAAATAGAAACAAATTTTTTTTCAAAAAGAGACACTTAAAAAAGAAGGGAGGGAGTACTTATTTGTTCTTGTAAGTTTTTAATGTTTACTTTTTCTAATAGAAAGAATCTTTGGCATCTTATGTATGTTTTTGTTTTCTATAGAAAATTTAGGTAAGTTGCATTTTGGTGACTCACCAAGTAAGAGAAATCTCATAGATCTTAAAGTTTTAATGAACGCTAAAGTAATAAAAGTTGAACTCATGCTCTTACCTGTATGAGTCCAATTCTTCTAAGTTGTGATGATTAAATAAAGTAAATTCACTACAAATTGTTAATTTGTTAAAAAAATAAATAAATAATCGCTAATTCACTATAGCATTTTCTCCGGTTATGCAATCTGCCAATAAACAGAAATAGGCACGTCAAAGGTGAAAGTCTAACATCATGCATGAAAGTCGTGCAAACATTCAATCAAGGTTTCTGAATGTTCATATTTCTACTTCACGTGTGTCACCCTGGGTGAATACATTTACTTTTTTTCATGATTATAATACTGAAAGAATATTATAAACAAAATAATTAAAGATAATAACTAATAATTTCACCAATTTACCTTGGTACAAGATTTTGAAGGTGAGAAAAACACACAAGAAGGGGGTTGAATTGTGTGGGCCTTTTTTTTCTTTCTCAAAAACTTATGTTAAGTTCAGATTCTGATATAGATCAGTTCTGAACCTATTTTCAGAGTTTGTTTTGCAGCGGGTAAGAGTAAATGAGAGAGGGAAAGAGAGACACAATAGTTTATCCTGGTTCCTTCCACAACCCAGAAGTAGTTCAGTCCCCTTGTTACTAACAAGAGATTTTTCACTATAATCAAACGATTACAATTGCTCAAGCACAAAGCATAGAGACTTCCAGTTGCTCAAAACACACAGCTAAGAGACTTCTAATTGCTCAAACACCTAGTAAGAGACTTTCAATGCTCAAGCCCTCAAACAAGAGACTTCTAGTTGCTCAAACACTTAGTAAGAGACTTCCCTGCTCAAAGCACACAGCTAAGAGACTTCCCTGCTCACACACAAAGTATGAGACTTTACAGTTGCTCAAGCACGCAGGCTAGAGGCTTTGATTCAAACAGATTTACAACAGAAAACAGTTTGAGTTGAACACTTGATATACTATCAGTGGTGTTCACAAAATACAATTCAGATTAAGACTCTACACTTAAGGAATTCTAAGATAAAAAGGTTTGTAAGAATTCCTAAGTTATTTGATGACAGACACGTAAAACAGAGTAGCACTTTCTGGTTTTTGCAGTCTTGTATTTTTGTACAGAGTCTTAGTCTTCTTCTTCAAATCTTCAATCCTTTATAGAGAATTAAAGAGCTGTTGTAGAAGAGTCATGTCATCAAAAAGAGTCGTTGGTATTGAAGCTACAGCCAACAATAAATCCTTCCAGAACTGGTGCGCAAAACAGAGCATCAATTTTTGAAATGTTTCCTTAAAACAGGGATCGTGTTTTGCCCAGGGAGACAACCATTACAAAGAGCTGTTCTGACACAACAGTACTTCACTGATCACAGTTGCAATTATTGACTGCTGCATTCAGACTTCAGAAGCTTCTTTCAGACACAGTACTTCAGAAGCTGGCATCAGACACTGTTCATCAGAA